>JACGDI010005239.1:382853-444382 GCA_014898725.1 Jacaranda copaia | reverse complement strand
TATTTTATTTTTAGAATATTTCCCAAATGCACTATCACACTCGTTCTTTATTTTCACATTTTATTTTTTTCTATTCTCATTTACACAATTTTTAACAAAAAAATACTATAATATACAAATATAACTCATTTTCAATTATATATAATTATTTTATTTTAAATAAAATATTTTAAATAAAATATTTAAATAATATTTTATTTTTAAAATCATACTTATAACTAATTTTTTATTATTTATTTTTATACAAAAATAAAAATACCTCTTAAAAAACAAAACCAAACGGGCTCTTATCACTCCACTCTCCATTGAGTCGAATGCACGCAAGGGATAATTTTCAAAAACACGTGGCTTCCACGCTGGCAATCTGGGCTACCGCCCGAACCTCCTGGGGCTGAAACACACGTGTCAATATTGGGTAGAAGATTATAACTTGGGAAAATGAATTTTTCAAAATGAAGCAAAAGAAATAAGGAAAAATAGAATATTGTGAAAAAATGCGGTCAGTCCGGGCAGCTCGTACTGTCCGTCACGGCCTCCTCATTTTACAATTAATTTAAAAAAAACTTAAATGAAAAAGGAAAAAAATGAAAATAAAGGGAAAGCTGACTAATTAATTAATTAATTAATTAATCAAAAGAATATTTAAATGCCTCCCTTCCCCCTTAAGCGAGGAGAGACCAAAGTAAAAGAGCATGCAGTGTTCTGTCAATGTTTTAGAGAGAGAAAAAAAAAACAAAAACGCCCTTCTGGAGAGGGAAAGAGTGACAGAGATTTCAACAGTGTTTGCAGTGAGGAATGAGAGAAGAGGTGATTCAACAGTGTTTGCAGTGAGATTGAGAGAAGAGGTGATTCGTGAGAATAGTTTTCTTAGTTTTACTCTTTTATCTTAAATTTGGCTTGAGAATTATGGAGTGGCCAACGTATTTGGATGAATATGAAAAGCTTCTTATTCGAATGTCTACACCCAGGTCAGTCTTCCTCCTCCTTCACTCTGTGTTCTGTGTGTTTTTCTGCTTCTCTAAATGTGTTCTGTTTCTGTAACTTTACTGGGTTATATGTGAAGCAACACTTCTTTTTATTTTTTTATTGCTGTTTTTCTATTTCAAAATTTCTTGAGGTGGATCTTTTTTGAAATTTTTTTCTTACTACCGCAGAGCTTCTGAAAAGAAACCATTTGCAATAATTTCTTTCAGTTTTTTAAGTTTTTGTTTATGATACAGTTCTGAAGAGAAAAATTGAAAAAATGGAGAAATTTGTGTTCCAAGCTGTAAATTTTTACTTTTTAAAAGAAAATAATTGCAATTTTTTAAGGTAAGTTTACTGAATTCTTTTCTTGTCTCTCTCTCCCAAAATTTTTTCTCGTATTTTAACAGATTTTATAAATCTTTGAATTTTAATACATTTGGCGACTCTTTCACCTTCAAATATTACCGATTTCTTTCCTTTCAAGTTACTCTGTCCATATCCGGCCTTTCAATTGACTTTTCCGGGACCCCTGTAAAACTCTCGTTTGAGACTGATCAAATTCCAAGAATACCCTCCCTCTGACTGTTTCTCCGCCTCCTTCTTGCAGGGTCATGATCGACAACTCGGGTTGTTCCAACTCTACCCGACTCATGGTAATGCCTATTTCGCAGATAATTCCTGCTCAACTCACCAAACCCAAGATTCGAATAATTTAATCTAAATATTTGTGGGTTATAATTTTTTTTTTAAATTTTATTTTGCAGATTGATAGTGCGAGAAAACATGGGATTCTTCTGGAAGCGGTTCAAGTTTTGACGGATTTGAATCTGTCAATTAAAAAGGCTTACATTTGTTCTGATGGTCGATGGTTCATGGACGGTGAGTAGCTGACGTGCGCTTTCGGCCAAGTTAGCCATGGCTTTAATTTCCATTTAATTTTTATAAATAAATAGATTTTAATTTCTGCGATTTCGTTTTCTTTTGAACTTTGCAGTTTTTCATGTGACTGATTTGAACGGAAACAAATTAACTGATGAGAGCGTCTTGGGCTTCATTGAGCAGGTAGTTATTATTGCAATAAACATTATCCCAAAAGATTGATTTGGTTAACGTTTTTAAGGATTTTCCGTTTTCTTTTTCGGGGAGGATTTTTAATGACACTGATTGTCTATTGGAATTTCAGTCACTTGAGACAGTTCACTACGGGAGATCGAATAGCATTGAGGGTCTAACGGCTTTAGAACTAACGGGTACCGACAGAGTTGGCCTTTTATCGGAGGTTTTTGCAGTTCTATCGAATTTAGGTTGCAATGTGGTCGATGCAAAAATGTGGACTCACAATGGTCGAATTGCATCCTTAATATATCTCAAGGACGATGATTCAGGCTGTCCGATTGAGGATTCCCCGAAATTGGACATGATTGAGGGAATGTTGAGGAATGTGCTTAAGGGGGACAATGATATCCGAAGTGCCAAAACCTCAGTTTCTTTGGCTGTCACACACACAGAGAGGAGGCTTCACCAGATGATGTTTGCAGACAGGGATTACAAGAGGAAGCCTATCATCAAGACTTGTGATGATTCCCCTGTTGTCTCGGTTCAGAATTATTTGGAGAAGGATTATTCTGTGGTAAATATTCTGTGCAGAGATCGCAACAAGCTTCTGTTTGACGTTGTCTGCACATTGACAGACATGCAATATGTCATTTTCCATGCGACCGTCAACACATCAGGAGATAGGGCATCCTTGGTATATATTAAAAATGTTTGGCTTCACTTAATTTTTATGTTAGTGGCTACCCATATTTGCTTATATATGCTGTTCATTGTATTCAGGAATTCTTCATCAGACACATGGATGGAACTCCGATTAATTCAGAAGCTGAAAAGCAGCGTGTGATTCTTTGTTTACAAGCTGCAATTAAAAGGAGGGCATCTCAGGTTCTGTCCTTGTTGCTTTACACTAGGTGGAAAGAATCAATCCTTTATGCGTGCATTTCACATGTCCCTTTTACAATTGTGTTAAATCAAATGGAATTTTTGCGTCTGATCACAGGGTGTTAGGCTTGAGCTTTGTGCGGCTGATAGAAAAGGTCTCCTGGCCGATGTAACGAGAACCTTTCGTGAAAATGGCCTAAATGTTACAAGGGCAGAGATATCCACCACAATGGATACAGCTCAAAACGTATTCTATGTGACAGATGCAATTGGGAATCCAGCTGATCCTAAGATCATAGAGTCCATTCGACGGAGTATCGGTTTGAGTAATTTGAAGGTTAGGGAATTGCCCTTGATTTATCACCAAAAGGACGTTGAAAGGGAGAAGCCTATGATGGGCACTGGTGGGGCCATGTTGTTATCACTTGGGAGCATGGTGAGGAGGAATCTATACAATTTGGGATTGATCAAATCTTATTCCTGATTGCACAAGAAAAAGGAGCCTACAACCATAAAGAGTGCATATTGTTTTGTTGCATATTCTTTGCTTCAGTGTGGGTTATGAGCACCTGGGCCTTTGTACATAGTAAATGGAATTTACCGACGGTGATTTGGTGAAGGTAGTTAGTTGACTATAGCTGGGGTTTGGTTGTCTGGATGGGTAGACAATGCATATACAGGTGGATTGTATGGGGCCACCTCCCCGTTGGTTTTCCTTTAAAATATTTGCTTGTAGGTTGGAGTGAATTGAATTGATTTGTGGGAAAATATGGATGGAAGAGTAGGTGTTGGTGGGTGAGAGGTTGGCTGGCAGAAAGAGAAGATTAGGTAGCATTAGCTTTAGAAGAGGAAGTTGGTTTTCACATATATATTTTGTACATAATCTTTGCATTTTTTCTTATTTTATTGTAAAATTAATTGTTCTTATTTCTAATGCATTGACTGGATCTTTTCAACATTTTCTGCTTCTGGTTGTTTCCCACATCATGTTATGTTTGATGTTAAATTTAATGCATTCGCGTTGACATTTTACAATGCGTTTTCTTCCGCAAAAGAGACTTCCCCAAAATTAGGTGTGCGTTGTGGCACGTTACAAGTGTTAAGGTTGCCTGTGCTGGTGTTGATTGACTTGCTTGAAAGGGATGTTGTAGGATTTAAGTGTTTTATTTGACACTTGATGCGTAAAGGCTATGACTGAATCCACCATTGCCACAATTCAAATTGATTGATTGATTTATGTACAAGCGCTCATTTCATACTACACAATTGTTCAAAATGGTGTTGCAAGCGGACCACGTCTGTATTTTATTCTATTTTATTTTATAACATTATAATATGTACATAAAAGAACTTTTGTCCATTTTTTTTAACTTTATATTAATGGGTGAAAGTGAAAAATTATTAATTATTATTTTTTAGTTTATATTGTGCAATAGTAAATATGTGCAAATTATTAAATTTTAGTTGGCTCTAGTGATTGCATTTCGAAAAGTGCATTTAAACCTCAAAATCATGTTTCCGGATCTTTCACTAGTCTCGAACATTTTAAACTTAGGTAGCGTTCGGTTTTATTTTAGGAATCTTGAAAAAATATTTTAAAAAAAAATATTTTAGCGAGTGAGTTGGAAGAATATGGAGTATGTTTAATTTTATTTTAAAAATATATTAGAGATATATTAGAATTGTGTATTTAATTTTATTTTAAAATGAGACAAATCGCATTATAAATATAATCAAATCAATACTTTTTTGTCTTTGCTAGTGGAGCAAAACTATAATTTTATGTTATTATTTTATATAAGTATAATTGTCACGTGAAGTGAAAAATATATATAATGATTATGTCTTTCTTGGGAAATGGTGGAAGAGGGGGTATTGATGATTTGAGATTATTTTGAGTGTTTCAAAGGAAATGAAAAAATTATACTTATTTTTATTTTTCCAAAAGGAAAATATTTTGGGAAAACAAACATTGTCTTAGTGCAGCTCTTTTACGATGGTGTTTGGGTGAGCTTATAAACTCATCAAAATATTTTATAAGATATTTAAAAATTTATAAGTTGATAAAAAATATTCAGTAATTTTTTTTAAAAAAGAGCTTATATCATTTTAAAATAAGATGTTACGAGTTTATAAATTCTTTTTAAAAAGATAAGGAGATTCTAATTTATTTTGAAAATTTTAATATGCTCCTTCATTTTAAACTATTTTAATTACCAAATAACTATTATTAACATCTTCTAAATTTTAAGATTTTATTTTATCTAAACACTTTAACAATTTATTTTAAAGATAAGAACTAATATTTTTTGAGTTCCAAAAATATCTTATAAAATGCAGACCTTATAAGATGTTTAAAATGAACTTAACCAAACACCCTCGATATAATCAATTACTTAAAAATATTAATTCGTATAAAAATTAATCTTCCAAAATTTGAACAAAACCACCTAAATATTGAAATTGCCGGATACTTTACAATGTCTCGTCGCTCCATCCAAACTGATCATTAAATAACTCAAAGCTGCCCTGCTATATTGTCGTATGTCATGTACCTGCTTTGAGCAGCTTCCACTCTATATGTCGTTTGTGGGGTTTTTTTGTTTTTGCAGTTAAAAAAAAAAAGGAACAAAGGCACAAGGAAAATCCTAAGTATGGATTAGTGGATGTCTCTGTTTAAATTGTTGGGTATGTCGTCGTCTAACTATAGCTTTTGTACTCTTGTGCATATTCCCATTACTGTTTTTTCCTTAGCAATTGTATATTTTGTCCCAGGACAACTTGGGTTGTAGGGCTGGTATAGAGGCGCCAAGCAAATGACAGCATTAAGTCTTTAAATTAATTCAATAAATATCAAGCACCAATTATTAATTAATTATATGTAAATTAAGACAGGTCAAAGTGAGAATAGTTGTACGGCAGCCGTTTTCCTCTGTCTCTTTTTCCCATAACTAGAAAAAATGCCAAGGCTTGAGACATTAATTGGTTGTCCTATATTGCAAACTAATTCTGGGTGCTGCTTCTTTCTTGCATGCTTTGGATTTGTCGACCAAGTCTATCAAATTCTCTCACTTTGCATTATTGTTTCTTATTTAATTACTTTTTAAATATTAATATATATATATATATATATAGTATTATTGTTTAGCATGTAATTTAACCACAAAACCGCCTAATTAATTCATTATTTTTTTCTACTATTTCTTTTTTTTTCTTTTTCCAGTAGTTTAGTATGAAATTTCAAGTTGTACGATAATCTTTTATTACGGTAGGTTTTTTTTCAGATTCTAATTAAGCATGTAAAATCAAGGGCTAAAAAGCTAAACTTGAATGAAATTATTATTAAATAAATATGACTTAAAAATTATTCATCGAAATTGAACATTCTAACCAGCAACCCTTTTAGGAAATGTTATGACAAATTTGAATCTGTATAGGGAAATCAAATTAAGACATGCTTAAGTCTTAATTATATATAGGTATGTATCGCAATTTGCTGGCAAATATCTGCATGTAAAGAGGGTATATAAAAAGAGAATGCAGGCAACGGCACCGCGTGAGTTTGGTCAAATTAACAACGTGGGCTGGCGGCAATTGCGGCGGTCGAGGCACCCAGCTGAGCTGGCTCCCTCCTGCACATCGTTAGTAAAAATATATAGCAGACAGCTACACATAGCAGCTACAGTTAAAAAAGAAGAACAAAAAAAATAAAATATCACGAGTCACAATAGTCAAAATATTTTTTTGAATTGGGCTTGGAAGCGCCACTTTTCATGACAGTAAGAAGATTTAGAGCTGAGGCTTACCCCACAAACAGCGTAATACTGTTAGTCTCGATGCTTTCTTAGGGAGGCACTTTGGTTTTTACTATAATATATCTTTCATTTAATCTCGAGGCGCCCGTGGAATCTAACCATGCACCACTTTTTGGGTTCAGCTGTCCAACTATACTTGTTTTTATATGTTATCAATTAATTTTTTTTGATGATATTATAATATGTAAATTATATATTTTTTATCTTGTCATATACAATCAAATTTTGATGGAATATCATGAAAAAAATTTCGTCACATCAATAACATGAGTCTATTTTTAAGGGATTATAGTCAAAATTTTCAATTTTGTGGATGTCATATCTTCTTGCTGTAACCTTATTAAATCGTAAGATACAATAAATATTTTATAATGTTACTTTTAGATGTATATTCTGTGATAATTCAAATTTAAAAAAGATAGCTTTTTAATAAAGTGATGAAAAATACATTTAGAAAATACTTATACTACTCTTGTAATGGAATACTATGAAATATTTTATTAAAATTAGTTCATATGTGGCAAGATGAAAGAAAAAGTGTAATCATGATGGTAAAGTGTAAAAAAAAAAGAAAAAGAAAAAAATGTTTACCCAAACATAAAAATGCACATAATTAAGATGGCAAAGGATCTTTAGATTAATTCTTCTTCTTGGTATCCATTAATTCATACGATTAATTCAAATAATTAAATTATATGAACATTAAAAAAATTACCAAACCATCTAAATAATAATAAAAAAAAACAAGATTATATGATGCATGCACTGCACAATTACTTGGAGGATATAGTTTAACTATCTAGAATTAGTACATATTCCATATATAGGAAATTGATCTGAAGTGCGAGTGTTAACTGAATTTAAATGTTATTATAAAATAATGATTAATTAATTAAGTATGGAAATGCCAAAGATGAAGTAAAAGCTAGGTTATCATGCTCTTTGATTTTGACAAGTTAGTAGCTATATAGGACGGAGTAGTATATATATACACTAGTAATGATAAATAGGTGGGTTGGACTAGTTATGGGTCTGGTCTTTATGGCTTAAAATGAATTTATATTTATGGGTTAAAAATGGATTGGGTTAGATTCGAACAGGTCCAATACAAAAAAATAAAAAATACAAATATTTTGTTAAATACATTGTTATATTATTTTATTAAATTATAATTGTTCTACCTTTATTTGACGTATGTTAATTAATTATTCTCAAATTCTTGTTAATTACGTAAAATCAAATCAAATTATATAAATGTATAATTTATTTACTATTTTATAATATTTATATTTTTTTAATACAAAGTAACAATCTTGCTTAGTGAATAAAACGTGACTATGTAAAACATTTCAAATTTTTAGTACAAAATGTTTTCATTGTACACAACAAAATGTTTACTATACTAGTCGTATTTATTTTTTATGTTTTTTTCCTTTTACATTTAGTCAATATTTGAAAAAGTACTACTTATTTTATTTTTAATTTTTTAATCTATTCCATTATCATTTATTACAATGATCAAATTTAAATTCGGTTCGATATAAAAGTATTACTATCATTTTAAAATAATTAAAATATACATATATCTTAAAAATGTCTTTTTAAGGATGAAAAATATGAAAAATATAAACCATTTAAATTTAAATTCTTTTATCTACCTAAATTATTATTATTAAATAAAACACTAAAAAATATATTAAAATATAATTAATTTTTTAATTTTTAAAAATATTATAATTGAAAATTAAAATACAATCCAGGCCCTTTCTTCATGTGGAGACACAAGAAATGAAATGGAAGGCCATAATTTGTCTTTTCACATGCTACCACTTCATAATAAATTTGTGTTTATATAATTATATTTTGGTAGTTCGTAAAAATTGAAAAAAAGAAAAAAAAAGAAAAAAGAAAAATAATTATTTATTTATTTTCATATTGCAAAGTTGAAAATAATTTGGGGACTACAAAATTAGTTGGCTAGATAAATTTTTTTTTATAAAAAATTGAAGTTTATAAACCAAATAATGATATAATCAATTTTTAGATCATAATATCAGGTAAAAAGTTGATTAATTCATAAGAATTAAGTTAATACATTAGTGTTTTAAAATTAAATTAGGTAGAGAAATGGTAAATGATTAATCGGTGATATATAATTTCTCTAATTTTCAATTCATTATTATTATTTTTTCTCATTTTTAGAGTATTATAGAGATAAAAATAATTTGGGATATGATTTTAGGAGAATGAGAGAACGGAAGGATAATTTTAGGGTTGGAATTGGACTGAATTATTTAGAAACCACATTCAACCAATTTTAAACCTATTTAAATTTAAAACTCATTTCAATTTATTAAAGCCCAACTCATATTCAACCCACTAAAACCCAACCCAAGTCAAATTCAATTAAATTATTTTAAACCCAACCTAATCCAACCTAAAAAAAATTGGCACATTTAAAAAGCATATTCTCAATTGTTTATCCTTTCATTATAATAACTCTTATTACAATAATATATAAACAAAGAATAACTAAATATGAGCCCTATTAAATAACATTTATTTGCTTTTCTATTAAGTCTTTACCTTTTTATTAAATAACTAATAGTAACAATTTTTGTTAAATCTTTACCTTTATTAATTTTCAAAAGCCAAAAACAAACTTTCACTATTTTCAATCAAGTAATTAAGTGAAGCTATTTAGGTTAGGCCCATCCAAGTACTTTTATTTATTTGAAAATACGCTTACAAGAATCTAACAGAAAAAAAACTTGACAGTGACTTATAAAATACCAAAATCCTCTTTTTTGACATTAAAGAGATTAAGACAAACAGATAAAGGTAAATGAATATTTTAATTCCCTTTTTTTCAGATTTTTCTTTATCTTTAATATGTGGTTTGTTGATTCTTTGTATTAATATGTTCTCTTTACTTAAACAATATAATTAGCAAAACATTCGCAATCAATGCATGTGTATGTAATAATTAAAGTGCAATTGACATATACATATATGTATTGTATGCATAAAATAAAAAAAAAAGTAATAAATAGTATATATAGGAGAGAACATATCAACAATAAGAAATTGAAAATACATTTGTACAGAAATAGAACCTTCAATAATGATTGTGAGACTATAAAGTGGTAATAGTAGGACAATAATATAGTTGTAAATTTATAGTAATTTTATATAGTTATAGGAATTAAAAGATAAAAATAAAAATATATTTTAGGTATATTACCAAAAAACATACCAAAAGAGGCTCATGAAGATGGCGAAGTTCCTATTTGTCAAAATTCCATCCGCTTACAATGTGATAATAGGAAGGCCAACTTTGAACTTTTCTTGAGCAGTAGTCTCAACCTAACGACTAGCGTACTACCAGAGAATGCTAAGCCAATAATTTGTAAAGAATAAAGTCCCTACTACCAACTTGAGTGATGCCAAGGGAAGTCGAAGGATAAAAGCAAAGAAATGGTCTAAGATGTCAACTTAATTACAATGCTCATACGGAAAAGTGACCTTCAAGAGAAGGAGTTGACAAAGTGCAAAAATGCACTTGAGGAAATTAACTCTCAATGAAGAAGACATTGATATTAACTACTTAGCTCATGCAGTAGAGAGGGAAGATGAATAAACACACCCTCTTGGCACCTTGAAGTCTACATTTTCCTGTGAGTTATTTCTGTAGCTATGATTTTTGTTTTACGTTCTAACATTTTGCTTCTAAGTACTTAGGTATTTTTATACTAGTTATGAATAAAAAACCGTCCTAATTGTGGAATGACACCTATAATTGTGTTTAGTTTTTCACTACATAACAATAAATTGTATGATTAATTTAATTCACTAAAGACCTAAGAGACGTGCACACAAAAACAAACACTAATGTGTTTGCAACATCAACTAAGAAAAAAATGACTCTATATAGCAATTGATGAGTGAGCTACATCAGCACCATTGTAATACCCTCTAGGGGATACATGGCATTGACATCAACACCACTATAAAACCCTCAAGGGAACACATGGCACCAACATAAACCCTACTATAGGATCTCTAAGGAGGCATGGGGGACAAACTACTATAAGGCCTCGAAGTGGGCTTATAGCACAAAGACCACTATAGGACCTCCAATGGGGCACATGGAAAATAGAAGCTGCTATAAGATCCCCAAAGAGGTGTGGGTAGCAACAACAACTACACCAACCCTCATAAGGGGGCACCCTGTAACATCAGCTAAAACTTTAGCAGCACCTCTAAGGGGGGCACACAATAATTTCAAAAACTATGATAAAACCCCTAAAGGGCATGTATCAATAACATTAAGCTAAGACCCTCCAAGTGGGGCTTTCAATAAAAAATGAGAAGAGGAGGAAACTAAGTCCTTCATAAAAGCCCCTAAAGGGACTTTCTACTATTCATCATAGTAAAATCCTAAGAAGAGATAAAGAAGCAAAGGAGCATTAAAGTGCAACAAATTTAAACATCACATGATATCGAGGATAAGTGTAAATGGTAAAATTATCTTAATGACTTAGTGTAAAAAGAAGCAAAAAATAGCTCAAACCTTCATTAAAAACATTTAATGTCAAACATTGTAAAATTTTGTAAACATATATTAACATTTGGCTTATACTTGGCCCTCGAAAAAGCATCTAATATCAAAGCTTCTAAAGTAAGGTAAAAAGAAGTAGTCCTCATCAAAAAAAGAAAAAGAAAAATATAATTAGCTCTTAATTTAAGTCCTACTCTTCTCCTACGGAGCTACAACTATTGAATCCTCCACCATAGGATTGGTGCCAATCTCCAAAGTTACTCTAGTAGCTCTGGTAGAAAGATTAACTAGAACAGTAAGGTTGAGCAGTAGCAAGTCCTTTAGAGGTTATTGCTTAGTCTTACTAAGCATGCATTGACAATCATGGATAGTTTGCTCATAGGTCATGGCAACCTCTATGTCAATTGCCTGAAAGAAGTCATTAGAGGCTATAAACTCCTTCACTACCTCCTTACACATTGTAGACACAAGCACCTCCTCAACAGAAAACTCTAAAAACGTCTTCCCAATTTTCACCTCTTTAACATACTACTCTGTTAGCTACTCATGTTCCTTCAACAGCTTCATGAACCCCTCACCCATTTGAGCATGCTGCTACATGAGTCCTCTTATCTTTAGGCTGAGCTATCTTAGCTATAGTTTTCTCTACCCAACAAGACATTTTGCATGACTAAGTTCTAGAGTTGTATTGGGAAGGATAAATAAAATAGTCAAATAATTGCACATAACTACAAACATAAAGTGTAAATAAAATAAACTTAGTAAAAGGAGAGACACTTACCCAACCCAATCCTCTTACAACAAACTTAGTCAATTGTGAAAAGAAGAATATCTCCAACTTCCCATGGTCATACTTGCTAACCTTACTCTACAAGCTATCCTTACTAAAAGCAGGCTTATTGACATCTCAATGAGAGTTGATGCCATAATTCAGATACAAACTATAGAAAAACAAACATTTGCTCTCACCAACAAGGAAAAGATAAGAGGACCTTAGACAAATAGCTTTATCAATAGACTCTTGTGCGTACTTCTTATCTGGTTTTGAAATTACTGGTTGAGAATAATTGTCTGTATCAATTTTAGGTCCAACAGAAGAAGGTATATCATGAGGCTCTCTTGAATGCCTCCAGGCAGGCTTAGATCTTGCCCCATTAGGGATAAATACCAGCGATGGCTAGCAAAATCCTAGCGCAAGTCCTAGCAAGGTTGACTTTCTTTCCTACTATGAACATGTAAATTAGATTAAACTCAATAGTTTAAGAAATAATCAAGAAAAAATAATGCAAATGCTAAGAAGAAAGCAAGAATAAAATAACAAGCATCCAAGAAAGCGAGAGTAGAGATTAACTAAGTACCTACGAGAAATATATAAGTGACATCAAAAGAAAAGAACAAATAATCCTACCTCATCGAAGTACCCAGGAAGGTCGCTATGAACCTTTCACAAATACTTCAATGGTGGTGGACGAATCCTAATATAGGGAATCCCTAACCCTCATCTTGCACAAAGAAAAATTGACTCTTCCAAGGCCTTTCAGAAAAAGGCAATCACTCAAGAATTTGCATTTTGGCGTAGGGAAAAAGCGGGAGAAGATCTCATTTGGTATCTTATGCAGCATAATAAAAACTACCTAAGGATATAGGAGTACCCCAGTCTCTAAAGCAATGTTAGAACCTTACAAATTGTGGGAAGGAGTTTAGAGACAGCTAACTCAAATACATCCCCTAGCTCTTAACTACTTGCAATAATAAGGGATTAGGAGCAAGAAAAAACTTCTATTAGAATAACCACTGAAAATGGTGAAGTACCTTGGAGGTGATACAACGTGAATCTCCAAATAAAGAAAAACAAACTCAAAACTCATCAGAAGTATATATCATATGTCTCAAAATTTTTAACCCCTCATCTCCCAGAAAAATGGACAAGATAATTCATTAATGTCAAACAAGATTACTATCAACATTAGGAGTGCCCATAAATCTTTCCTTATAAGAATCCTTTCCCCTAAACTTAATCCCAGAATTAGACTCGAACTCGGATAAATTGGATGACTTAAAAGCTAATGAGCGACTAATGCGCTCTTTCTACACACTTCATGATGCAAGATTGGAATAGACAATGCGTTAAAAGAAGGGCTTACAAACTTAGAAAATGCAGTAACACCACGAGGAGGACAACCTCTGTAGATGCGGACAAATTTAACATGATTGTGGTGCCTCAAAATGGCATTAATTAGCAGCCATCTATGTTGGTGTCGCCTTACGAGCATTGGCTCAAGGTCAAATACCCATCAGGCAAGTGTGTGAGCAAGGTGTAGGTACTTGACTAGTACCTTATATTAATGCATCCATTGGTGGTTGACCACTCCATAGTGGTTGTGATCTACTGCCAACCCTTAGTAGACTCTCAAACTCTAATTTGGATTTAGTCCTACTATCCAATCTCTTTCTCTCTCTCTCTCTCTCTCTCTCTCTCTCTCTCTCTCTCTCTCTCTCTCAGAACAAAACATATTCTAGTTTCCAAGAAATTTTCTTTTTCCTTTTTTTTTTGAATTTTTGGATTTAGAAAATATACACAAAGGAATAAAGTGAGTACAAAAGGAAAAATATTACCTTAGGAGCTCATCTTATATCATTAATAAGGTTTACTTCTTGAAAATCTAAGATTGCTAAAAGTTGTCTAAGTCCTTTAGAGGATGCAACGTATTAAATAAGATATCTCCCAGAATCAACCACTGATGGAAACCTAGGAATTTTTGACTTACTCAATTGTTGAACTATTCAAATTTCCCAAAGTTGAAATTAAAATTAAATTGCCAATATTTAACAAAATTAATTAATGTAAGATAAAATTGAAATTAAGTTTATAATATACTTTCAATATGTAAACAAAATTTTCAAATTGAAAGTAGAAAAGGTTTGATGACATGGAAAAATGAGATTCTAAGGGTACAAAAAGTAAAAGAGTAAAAAAAAACGCCCAACTAAATAAAATATAATAAAAAAAATGCTAATGAGCCTAATAAATTAAGCCCATCAAGAGGTCACCTAATTCCTAGTGTGCCAAAGCTAATTAAGAACTTTGTCACTATAAATACCAACTTTTATAAATAAAATGAAAGGATGAAATCATTTTACAACAATCTGGAGCTTTGGCTCCACGCAAAGTGCATTCTAGGAATAGAAAGCTATTTAATTTTGCTGACATTCAGAAACATCCTTAGCTCTATTTTCATATAACATTGGGTATTGTTATCATGTTTTAGTGGCCCATTAATCCTCTCTAAAGTTCAATTTCTACATTTGTATAAAGGGGCTATAATTCTTTCTTTGGCACGTTGTGGTTGTGAGTCTTGGAGTGTTCTATTTCATACTCTCACAAAACTTTGTACTTTTAACAATGTGACTATGGATCAGTTCTTAGCATGCTTGTGGTCGTGCATATGGAATGACATGCCCTTGCAAGCTAATGAGAATTTATTTTGGAGTTATGGTCAATCATGAAGACTAGTATGTAGGAAGGCAATTATGGCTTAGGACAATGGGCAAGTGTGGTGACAATATATTGATTTAGCTTCAATTTCTAGATATCTTCTATGCAATTTGATTTATTTTTTTTGTGTAGTATAGTTTTCTATGTATGGTAATTAAGAAATTATATTTATTTTAATTTTATGATTTTAAATAAATCACACAATATTTATGATAATTTAGAAAAATGACTCGAGGCTTGTTGTGATACCCCATCCCACATGGGCTAAATATTGAAAGAGTGACTAGTATATTAGTTTTGGTCAAAAAACTCATGTGTATCCATTGGATATCCCTTTTGGGTAACATAATTATAGCTCAATTTCAGAATGCAGTTGGTGGATTTGGAGGTAATTCTTGTGTCCAATGGGCTCGTGGGCTCAGGGCATGGTATCAGAGCCATCACCAGTCAAAATATTAGGAATTAAGTGTTATATGGGACAAACTGCTATGTTGGTGGGAGCCACTTATTGAACTTGCAGCACAAAATGCTGTACACACAGGAACCATCTCTTGATCTTGTAGGTGTCACCTCTAGAGTCCCAATGCCTGGTGATTGATCTTGGATCTATATCACATCGCAATGAGGATGTCATGTTCTGAGGAGGGTTAATTGCGAGACCTCATCCCCCATAGGCTAAATATTGAAAGAGCGATTAGTATATAAGCTTTAGCCAAAGAACTTATGTGCATCCATTGGATATTTCTTTTGGGCAAGTTGATTATAGTCCAATTTAAGGATGCACTCGGTAGGTTTGGGGTCAATTGTTGTGTCCGATGGGCTCATGCTTGATGTGTGACACTTGTGCTTAAATAGTATTAGTAATCTTGAAATTGATAATTAAATCTAACTAATTGTTTTTCTTGCTTTTTGTCAAATGCATGAGATTTGCAAGAATTGGACAAAGCCGACACTACTACAAAAGAGAGCTTTTGAGGCTATTATTTTTGCCTTTAAAGCTTGAAAATTGCCTCTAATTACATATAAAGGCATTTGGACAAATAGTTTTCGTAATTGCAGTGGCATATTATATAAAGACTATTTTATAAATTGCCTTTATATAAAGCAATAATGGTGTTCTTTATTCTTAAGGGGCTATTCTCCCATCAATTATGGGCTATTCCAATATGTGTCTCGGTACATAGGCCTCCAAAAATATAACCACAGTTTATAAGGACAATTAATGTTAAATTGCCCACTTATATTATTATTGATGACTATTTTAAAATATGCCTTATATTTTGCCTCTAATTATTTAATTTTCTAATAGTGTAATTTTGATTGCTTTTTGGGACGATGAGCTGAACTTTAGCTTTGAGGACAGAAGGAAATTGGTATAAATTATTTTATTACTTGTATAATTTCCTACAAGATCATGAGAAAATGGTGATGACTTCGCTGATTTTTTATTAGTTGGTAAGTGTTTCTTCTTTTCTTATTCTTCTTGAAGATCTATATACATATTAGTGAAATTTGATTTCTTCCATTATATTTCATAGGAAAGGACTAAATTGTTCAATAGCTTATGAAAGATGACTAGTTGGTGAATTTGGAATATCCAATTTACTCAACGAACATGCCATCGTATTCTTTGCTTATTTGTAAATATTTCTGTTACTTCATGAGTCATGTGCTAGTTTATATATCCTATTACATAATACATAGGTGATGCCTAATTATAATATGACGCTCGTATAATAATTACATGCATATTTTCTTCAATATTAGTATATGCATGTTTAACTTCCTACAGGCTGGCTAGTAAGGCAATTTTGATGAAAGAATAACTCAATATAATTAGTACGCACAGCAATAAAACTATATAATTAGATGCAAATATATGAAGGCATATTTTGAAATAGTCACCAAAAATAATTTAAGTGGGCAATTTAATATTAATTACCCTTATGAACTATTGTCATATTGTAACACCCCTATAATTTGCATTTCATTAATATTTTATTTAATATTATTTTATAAAGATTTAATTAATTTGTAAGATTTTAAAAGTTTTGTGGGTCAAAATACAATTTAAAAAAAATACAATTGCACTATTTATTTAATAATAAAGGGTTAAAGTCTAATATTATCATATGAGAGGACCTATTGTGAGGACTCGAATTAGTAGGTGGTTAAATTGAGATTTTTTCAAATGTTTTGAACTCAATTGCATAACTTGAAAATTTCAAGGGCTAAATTGAAAATTTTAAAAATTGGATTTGAAAAAATAAAAATGGCAGCCTTATTTGAGCTTTCATTTTCGTTCCTTCAAGCTTCACCTTCCCATTTTCTCTCCACCATCGACGACACCACCACCCTCACTCACCAACCAGCGATTGCTTCCCTTCTTCCACCTAACACCTCCAATGTGACCACCTCATCACCCTCTCTCCAACCATACTATCACCCACGACAGATGACCACCGGAGGCGTATTGTGGAGGAGGTTGAGAAGGAGATATTTCATGGGGTAGTTGGGTTTGTCACTTTCTGATAACCATCGGCTAATCTAAAAAGTGCACGGTGTAGTACTCGATGAGGAGAGTTGAGTGGGGGTCTTGCATGGCAGTGATTGATGGCAGCAAGGGCAAAAATAGGCGGCGAAGTTAAGTGGTTTTGAAATTTTTAGGCAGTAGTTGACCTATTTTTCGGCGGTGAAACAGGAAACCGAGGGGTACCATTGGAAAGCTCTTGATGAGAGGCATCTAATGGTGGTGTTTTTAAATTGTCCGGTGGTGGCGGATGGCGGCCCAGAGATAACATCTTTATCTCATTCCCAGGAGTGCATGCACACAAGTTGATCGTTGAGATTCTGACTCGTTTGGGAGATATCGGTATATAGTGATAATACATATATATGTGATTGCATGTTTGTATATATGTGTTTTGATTATCATCAAACTTTGTATTTACATGTATCTTGATGGAAATGATTGATTAGGATACCTCAGTGTAAAAACAGAACAACTTTGATCGATTAAATAAGCTTAATGACTTCAAATAATATTATTCCATGTAAACTATAGGTTATATAGTATAATAAGTATAGAAAACCTTAATTTTAAGTAACTATAATTTAATCGATCAAAGTTGGGATTTTATTGGTAACTGGATTAAAGCAATATTATTGACATTGAGCCCTGTGTTGTTTAGTTGATTTAATATTTGTCAATTCTATTGATACTATTATCGTTGCTATTCGAACCTTGTGAGGTTCCATTTTTGTTGACCATCGTTTTCATTTATCATTGCTATTTGAACCCTATGAGGTTCCATTTTTCTTAACCATTGTTATCATTTATCGTTGCTATTTGAACCCTGTGAGGTTCCATTGTCTTAACTTTCATTATCGTTGATTGTTGCTATTTGAACCCTGTGAGGTTCCATTATTTTGACTCTCGTTATCATTTACTGTTGTTATCTGAACCCTGTGAGATTCTACTATTTGCTATTCGATCTAATTATTGTTATTATTGCTATCTAACCCTATGAGAATTTATTACTTGATATTCGATTTGATTTTCATTTAGTGTTGCTATTCGAACCCTATGAGGTTCTCTTACCTTGATTATCATTCATTGAACACTGCTAGTGCATTGATTATTGAGAGTTAAATAAGGTGACTAAAATAGATATCCACTACCCCATGTGGAAGAGCTATTAGACCTGATGCAAGAGTCTACAGTTTTCGCGAAGTTAGACTTGAGATAAGGGTATTACCAGTTAAGTATCAGAGAGGAAGATATCCTGAAGACAACTTTCAATTCCCAATATGGTCATTTTGAGTTTGTAGTGATGCCATTTGGTCTAACAAATGCCCTGACGGCATTCATGGATCTAATGCATCGAATATTTGGACCTTATCTGGACAAGTTCGTGGTGATCTTCATTAATGATATTCTAGTATACCAAAAGACCCGAGAAGAACATACTGAGCACTTATACTTAGTCCTCAAAACTTTAGAATAGCATAAGTTATATGCTAAGTTTAGTAAGTGTGAATTTTGGATTAAGAAGGTATCATTTCTTAGCCATATCATATCTTAGAATGGAGTGTAAGTTGATCTCTCTAAGATAGAAGCAATAGTCAATTGGAAAAAACCCGAGAATGTAATGAAAGTTTGTAGCTTCTTGGGTCTAGCCGGTTATTATCGAAGGTTTGTATAGGATGTTTCTAAAATAGCTAGCCTTGTGACTAGGCTCACTCAAAAGGATCAACCATTTAATTGGGATAAGGGCTGTGAGAAAAGTTTCCAAGAGCTGAAGAATAAATTAATAGTGGCCCCAATTTTGGCTCTTCTAGATGGATTGAAAATTTTTGTGGTATACATTGATGCCTTGAAGGAAGGACTTAGGTGTATTTTACTACAAAAGGGGCGAGTTATTGCCTATGCGACTAGGAAACTCAAGCTATATGAGGAAAATTATCCCACTCATGACTTAAAGCTTGCTGCAATAGTTTTTCCATTTTCTAAATGGAGGCATTATCTATATGGAGTCACATTTGAGGTATATACTGACCACAAAAGTCTCAAACATCTAAGATCACAAAAAGATCTAAACATGAGGCAACACCGATGGATGAAATTTCTTGAAGATTATAATTTCTCAATTTTCTACCATTCAGAAAAGGCAAACGTGGCAGTAGATGCATTAAGTTGTAGAACTAGAATGGCCCATATAACGGGATCAACAGTAACAAAAACTTTAAGAATGGATGCCATACTAATATTGAAGTAGAAGGTTTGGCTTATAGGAATGAGGGTGCAGTCCAAGATGTATGCCAAAATACGATGAGCTCAAGCTTAAGATGATTGGATATCAAAATAAAAAGAAGAAATCAAAGGATTTGGAAAATCTGAATTCAATATTGATAGTCAAGGTACTCTTCTGTTCCATAAAAGAATCTGTGTGCTGGAAGAAATTAGAAGAAAACTATTGGATGAAAAACACAAAACTAGATTCACGATACATCCAAGAGGTACTAAGATGTATCGAGATTCAAAGAAATAATTTTGGTGGAATGGAATGAAAAAAGATATGGCAAACTATGTGCACAAATGCTTGACCTGTTAGTTGGTTAAGGTAGAACACTAATGACCATCGAGATTACTCTAACCACTTCTGATTCTTAATTGGAAATGGGAGCAAATCATTATGGACTTTGTAACGAGCCTACCTACAGCTGGAAGAGGTTATGATGGCATATAGGTGATAGTGGACAAACTAACTAAGTCAGCTCATTTCCTACTAGTGGGAATGCAGTATAAAGTTGAGAAGTTGGCAAAACTATATGTAATAGAAATTATGAGGCTGTACAAAGTAGTAGTTAACCTTGTATCTGATCAAGATCCAAAGTTTACTTCAAGACTTTGGAAAGCTTTATAGGAACACTTAGGGACAAGGTTATATTTCAGCTTTGCCACTCATCCTCAAATAGATAGCCAATCAAAAAGGATTATTAGAATACTATAGGACATGTTGAGAGCTTATGTCTTGGACTTCAGTGGAAATTGGAGTAGACATCTACCATTAATCGAATTTGCATATAATAACAGTTATCAGTCCACCATTCAGATGGCCCCACATGGGGCATTGTACGATCGAAAATGCTAGTCGCTAATATATTGTGACCTTGAGGAACACAAAGGTAATAACTATGAGTTCTTAAAAACTGTCAGACCAGAGTTACTTCAAGAGGCTATTGAAAACACCCAGATTGTTATGCAACAAATGAAAGTGGCACATGATCACAAAAAGAGTTATGCGGATAACAGAAGAAAAGAATTAGAATTTGAAGTAAGTGATCAGGTATTTTGTAAGGTATTTTTGAGAAAGGGGACTCAAAGGATTGGCAAAGGTGGAAAGCCGAGCCCTAGATATGTTGGACCTTATGAGATAAGTGAGAGAATTAGGCTAGTGGCGTATGCTTGACTTTACCACAAAATGTGACAGGCATTCATGACGTCTTTCATGTGTCTCAACTTTAGAAATACTACCCTAATCCTTCTCACATTATCTCCCCAGCTAGTGTACCATTGCAAGGTGATCTAATATATGAAGAACATCCAATTAGCATTCTAGATTAAAAGTTTTGAGAACTTAGAAATCGGAGGATTCCTCAAGTAAAAATTCTATGGCGTAATCATAATGTTGAGAAAGCAACATGGGAATCAGAAGATCTCATGTGCCGAAAGTATCCAGAACTTTTTCAGAATTTAGGTGAGAATTTAGGGACCAGATTCTTTTAAAGGAGGGGGGGATAGTAACACCCCTATAATTTGCATTTCATTAATATTTTATTTAATATTATTTAATAAAGATTTAATTAATTTATGAGATTTCAAAAGTTTTGTGGGTCAAAATATAATTTTAAAAAAATGTAATTATGCTATTTATTTAATAATAAAGGGTTAAAGTCTAATATTATCATATGAGAGGACCTATTATGAGGACTTGTATTAGTAGGTGGTTAAATTGAGATTTTTCCAAATATTTTGAACTCAATAGCATAACTTGAAAATTTCAAGGGTTAAATTGAAAATTTTAAAAATTAGATTTTAAAAAAAATGGCAACCTCACTTGAGCCTTTATTTTCATTGCTTCAAGCTTTACCTTTTCATTTTCGCTCCACCACCCTCACACACCAATTGGCAATTACTTCCCTTTTTCCACCCAACACCTCCAACGCGACTGCCTTATCACTTTTTCTCCAATCGCACTATCACCCACGATAGATGACCACTAGAGGCACATGGCGGAGGAAGCCGAGAAGGAGATATTTCACAGGGTAGCTAGGTTTGTCATTTTTCGATGACCATTGGCTAATCTAAAAAGTGCACAGTATAGTACTCAACGAGGAGAGTTGAGTGGTGGCCTTGCATGACAGTGATCAATGGCGGCAAGGGCGAAAACAGACGGTGAATTTAAGTGGTTTTGAAACTTTAGGCAGTAGTTGACCTATTTTTCGATGGTAAAATAGAAAACTGAGGGTACTATTGGAAAGCTCTCGATGAGAGGCATCTAACGGTGGTGTTTTTAAATTTTTTGATAGTGGCGAACGGTGGCCTAGAGATAAAAATCTTCATCTTGTTCCTAGGAGCACATGCACGCGAGCTAATCATTGAGATTTTAACTTGTTTGGGAGATATTGGTATATAATGATAATACATATATGTGTGGTTGTATGTGTGTATATATGATTCTGATTATCGTCAAACTTTGTATTTACGTGTATCCTGATGGAAATGATCGATCAGGACACCTTGGTATAAAAACAGAACAACTTTGATTGATTGAATAAGCCTAGTAACTTCAAATAATATTATTACATGTAAACTATAGGTTATATAGTATAATAAGTATAGAAAACCCTAATTTTAAGTAACTATAATTTAATTGACTAAAATTGGAATTTTATTGGTAACTAGATTACTATGATTAATATCGAGCACCAATAGAATAATTACTTAGACTTAGGTTGTTATAGATATAATTCTAAGTATTGATGATTGCTAGGGTTGATCATGGATATTGATATAAGACTATTCCTTTTGAATAGCCGACAAAGGTGTTGATCCTGAGGATCAATAGAGTTTGATTGTGTCACTGACGTGATTAAGGTGAGGATATACTACTTTGGTAACTCCTTGAGTAAAGTAATATTATTGAAATTGAGCTTTGTGTGGTTTAGTTGATTTGATAGTTGTGAATTCTATTAATACTATTATCGTTGCTATTCAAACCCTGTAAGGTTCCATTTATCTTAATCATCATTATCATTTATCATTGCTGTTTGAACCTTATGAGGTTCCATTGTCTTAACTGTCGTTATCGTTTATTATTGCCATTTGAACCTTGTGAGGTTCCATTATTTTGACTCTCGTTATCGTTTATTGTTGCTATTTGAACCCTGTGAGGTTTAATTATTTAGTATTCAATCTGATTATCATTATTATCGCTGTCTAAACCCTATGTGAATTTATTGCTTGATATCTAATTTAATTTTCATTTAGTGTTGCTATCTAAACCTTGTGAGGTTCTCTTTTGATTATCGTTCATTAAACATCACTAATCGTTGAACTTATGAATCATACTATTATCATATCATGCACTAAAATCATTTGGAATCCATGATTCATTCTGTTTTGGTACCATGAACAATTAAGTATCTTATACGTTATTGTATCAATTATATTGAATAGTGAATTGTTGTTATCCATGTCGGTTTGCTTGATTAATATGATTGTTACTGTATGAATTGACTTAATTGAAATTGTTCAATATACTTGTTGTTATACCATTTTGGCATATTGATTGATTGATTGAACTGAAAAGCATGTGTATCGGTGAAATATTGGTCGAGTGCCTTGCCAAGCTGTTGTGCTTAAGCTATTATTGATGTCAAGCTATTACGCTTGACTAGTGTTATTGCCAAGCTGTCATGCTCGAGCTATTGAATTGCCCATTAATGTATTGAAATGATCTGTTATTGTATTGTTATGGAGGAATAAGGATGTTCTAATATGCATGTTATATTTGATATATTGACTTGCATATGTGACTGGGTTAGCTTTCTTTGTAATTATATTATGTTCTTGGAGTAATAAGGCTGTAGTAGCATTCAACTTAGATTAGACTGACGTTCCTGGCCAACATGCCACATTATGCCTCCCGACTGTAATAGATTGAGATGTCCCCAAACCTCCTGAGCAAGATCAGTTGAGATGAACAAGCCATTGAGCCAACGGTCTTAGTATTCGACCTAGCATTTATTAGTATTTCAATTTGCCTTCATTGCCTTCTTTGACATTGACCTATTATTTTTCGTGCTACATTGTTATTAATTGATTGATATTTGTGGAATCTTGATGTTCAACTGATCACATATTGCTTTACATTTTCCTCATTGAGTCTTTATGACTCACCTTCATGTATTACTCGTCTCTAATTAGACAAGTATCAGACAGTGGAATTTGAAGACTAACAAACCTAATAGATGATGATTGAGGAGAAGCTAGTTAAGTGTTTGTATATATGACTGCACTATGGGTTACCTTGTTTAAAGATATTGTGATGTGTCACGATGACTATTATATTCATGGTTTATATGGATGACTTATGGTACTAGAAATGATATTTTGGTTTGAATATTATTGAACTTCTTATTATGATGTTTTGCACTTTGATATAGCTTTCGCATTTTGAGTTAAAATTTGCTATGAGATTATGATGCTGTTGATATTATTATTGAGTATAAAAAAAAAATTATAGGTTGTATGGTTGTGATGGTGCATATTTAGAGATTGAACATATTAGTACCTTAGCTTTGGTGTTATCTCAAGAGGGGTGCTACACATATGTTTGAAGACCTATCTATAGAGACACATATTGAAATAGCCTCATAAATGTGGTATAATAGTTCTTAAAGAATAAAAAAGTGCCTTTATTATTTCATATAAAGTCAATGTACAAAATGACCTATATATAATCTGCGATTGTAGCTATGAAGACTATTTGTCCCAATGCTTCCATATGTATTAGAAATAATTTTCAAACTTTTAGTGACAAAAAATAACATTAGAAGCTCTTTTTTGTAGTAGTGACATAGTTCTGATTTCTTTTGCTAAATGAATAATACTTGTGGGTGCATTTTTTCACTAACCGATCAGTACTTGTAGGTGCATACAAAATAAGGGAACAACATCCACTAGTATTCAATTTTCTTGTTAGTAGTCTTAAAATAAAGAACGATTATATATTCATTTTTTCGATCCATAAATCATAATTCTAGGCTTGAGAGTTTAAGTAGCTTTCAAGAAATTTTGTTGACCTATCAAAAATATATACTAACTAAAGTATTTCTCATTTTACTATTGTAACTTATAATTTCATCTCAAATATTATTGGAGCATAATTAACTATTTGTATCATAAATAAAAAAACGATCTGCATCATTAGAGAGAATAATACTGTTTGATTATGCATTATCTTACCTATATTACAGCAAAACTATATAATTAGAGGCAAATATGGAAAGTCATATTTTAAAAGACTCATCAATAATAATTTAAATGGGAATTAATTGCCCTTATAAACTAATGCCATATTTTTGGATGCCTACATGTCGAGGCACATATTAGCTTGTAAATGATGATAGAATATCTCTTAAAGAATTAAAAAATACATGTGTTGTTTTGTATCAAGGCAATTTATATAATGGCCTCTGTATAATTCGCGATTACAATTATGGAGGTTATTTGTCCAAATGCCTTTATGTGCATTAGAGGCAATTTTCAAACTTGTAAAGGCTAAGAGAATAGCCTCAAAAAATAGTTATTCAAATAATAAATCTCTTTAAAATAAACTTATGAATTAATTCAAAACACAATGAATAAAAAATTAAATATATATGCTAATTAAATTGTTTCTTAATTAAAAAAGATAATATTTTTAAAAGAATAAAACCATATCTTGCCTACCCTTTGCCCCCACCCGGTGCAACCCCTTTTCCCTTTTTCTTATGCTTATTGTCATGATAGCTTGGGCAACAAGCAGGAATTTGCTGCTGTTGCTTCATCCTGTTGCCAACAGCGGGCTGCTACTGGTGGCGATGGGTGGCTGGGGTTGGCCATGATGGTAGTGGTGGGGTGGTATACACACACACACACATACATATAGTATATTTATATATATGTTTGTATAAAATATAATATATATATGTATAGTGTATATATATAAATATATAAATATATTTTAAAAATTAAAGGTGATAAAAATATATCAAATAAAATCTCATAAATTCAAAAATATTACAAAGAGGTCCAAGGGTATTTATGTCTTTTCATATTTCTATCAATTTTTTTCTTTTTTCTTTTTTCTTTTTCTTTTTTAATTTTTAACAAAAAAGCATTTTGGTCATTTTACACTTTCCGTCAGCATTACATTTTAGTTTGAAAGTTTAGGGGGGTAGATGTCATTATCAAAACAATAAGGTTTTTTTTGGTAACTACGCCAAACCTCAAGGGAGGTGGATGTAATTGACCCAATATTTTATTTCCTGAGTTTAAAGATGTGCATGAAATATGTATCAAATAGGTGGGAAACAACCAAAACTTAAATGGTCATATGAGAAAATTCAAACTTTGAAAGAACTAAAGAATTTGCATTGGTTCTTTGATTTATTCTTCGTTGATTCAATCATATAGTATTTGTGAAGATTTGTCTTATAAGGTAGGTGCACATACAAGAAAAGAGGAAGGGCAAGGGGAAAGAAAATGACAATTAAATAAGAGATGTAATATTGTATTCTATGAGATGGAAAAACTAGCTTGAGGGACTAGTGGAGTGCTAGATCCTTAATCATCAAGGGAATGGGTTAAGCTTATAATGGAGTCACCTCCAAGAGTAAACCAATATTTATGATTGAAGATTTTGAAAAGAAGGTTCAATGGGTGGAAAAAACATGTACTGCATACTTAATATTGACCTAACCTTTATGTTGATCAAGTAGAAGAAGGGGATTTTTGGTGTTGAGTAGAACAACATCATCGAAGAAGAAGTCCTCAAGATTTTAGATACAGGTTACATTATGAAAACTCATTTTAGTGATTGGCTTTTTAACATTGTATTGGTGTCTGAAAATGAGGGAAAATGAATGACGTGCAATGATTTCATAGATTTGAATAAAACATGTCCTAGAAACTCGTATGGGTAGTGATATGTTCAGCATAATGAATGCTTTCCAAAGTTATTATCAAATCTTCATGCTGCTTGAAGATATGGACAAAATCTCTTTGATTATATAAAAAAGGGGTCTATTACTTACTTGTTATACCTTTTGGGTTAAAAAATATAGGGATTGATAACCAAAAAAGGTAAATTTTATATTAAAAGGAAAAATAGGAAATGGATAGAGGTTTATGTAGACGATTTGATCATCAATAGTTAGAAAAAAAAGCTATTCATCTTTGAGATCTTCACAATATGTTCTTGACCCCATGAAAATTTAGGATGAAGTTGAATATGCTCAAGTATACTTTTGAGGTCCGAGGAGGCAAGTTTCTTTGTTATATGACCAGTCAAGGGGTATTAAAGCCCAACCTTAAAAGATTCTAGCCATCTAAGATATTATTTCCCAAAGGTTGGTTAAATAGATATAAAGATTGGTTGGACAAATAGTCACCCTCAATCGTTTCATTGCATGATTGATACATAAGAGTTTTCATTCTTTAAAATTTTTTGAAGCACCAAGAAGTTTGAATGGATAGAAGAATATGATCAAACACTAATAAAACTCAAGCAATATTCATTGACCACCATTGTTTCCTATGCATGCTTTTGGAGAAATTTTGTATCTTTACCTTGCCGTCTTAGATAAAGTAATCAGGTCAATCCTCATTTTTATCGAGAAATTCTCTCACTAATTGATTTACTATGCCAAAATCCTACAGAGGTTAGAGTGGAATTATTGGGAGATCAAAAAATTTGCCTCGGTGCTAGTCACAGTAGCCACGCGAGGTAGTATAGGTTATGAAAGAGATCTACTTTGGGAATTGTGATAACTAGTTTGGAAAGCGAGCTCTCACATGCGAAGTAGTTAGATATGATTATTTTTGGTCAAGTTTAGTAAAGAATGTAGTGGAGTTCTTTATGAAATGTTCATCGTACTAATTCCATTCTAATACTAATCATCGTGCTAATTGCATGAATGTTGGGTAGTGTTGATATAGCATGGCCTTTTGATTAATGGGAAATCTTCATTGTTAGTCCATTCCCCATAGGAAAAAGAAAATTCATTATTATGCCAGTAGAATATTTCACCAGTGGATGAAGCTAAAGTAGTACCCATGATTCATTAAGTGAATGCTTAAAGTTTCATATGGAAAAACTCACCTATTGTTTTGAATTGTGGAATATCATCATTTTAGATAATGGAACCCTATTTCAAAATAAAATAATGATGAAATGGTGTGAAGAGCTTGGAATTGGCAACACTTTACCATTGTGGGGAATCTACTAGTTAATGGCCAGACATAGATCACTAATTGTATGATAGTGAAGCATCTCAAAAATTGCTTTAAAGGGGCCTAAGGAACATGGGTAGATGATCTCCTAGGATCATTATGGACATATAGGACAATTCCAAGGTTGGCAATAGGTTAAAGCCCATACATCTTGGTCTATGGTTCTGACATGATCGCTCATGCGGAAGTGGTTCATGAGATGGTAAGAGTGACTTATTATGTGTCAACTTCCAAGCATCTTTTTGCCTTCAAACCTTCAAGGAGCATCGATAATAAGCTTATGTTATGATGTAACACCATAAAACTTTGACGCCAAAAAGCTACTATAAGATATTCTATCCTAGAATGTTTTATGTTTGTTACATCAGTCTAAAGCACGGAAAGCTCAATCCCAATTAGAAAGATCCATTTTACCTTAGTCAAAGTTGCTAAGCATAACTCTCATAGGCTAGCGAATGTGCATGGCAATGAATTGCTTTGACCCTAGAATGCGGCTAACCTTTGTAAATTCTATGTTTAATACAAATCAAAACTAATAAATATTTCTCCTTTAATACATTGATTATTAATAATACCTCATGTTTATTTGATTGACTTCAGATTGTGTACTGCAAGTAGAATTTTATTAGCAAACTTTTACAAGTTGATTTTAGACTTTTGTTAATATTATTCATTATTTATCAGTTGAGGTCGATCATAGAAGCCTGATCATACTTTTTGTTTAGTTGATCATACACAAAATTGACACAATATTTCAACTTCCCAAAAAATAAGGGAAGTGAGACAACATAAATTCCTCAAAGAATTATAGCATTAGTTTTATGAAATGTTGGGTTGTAACAAAAATCAAATATTAACAAACTTCCTTTATAAGTTAAAAATTTTATATTTAACTTTATCCTATTATAAGAGATAGGGGAGGAGGTTGAAATCTATAAAAAGCCTATCCCTTCAACTGGTTCGATAGATGCAACTCCAGTAATTTTTTTGGGCCTAGACCTCAATGAAAGCATCCTTCGTAGCTTGGTCTAACTTGTTTAACACCTACATCATGAGCTTATTTCTTACTTCGGGTGTCTCCTAGTCAACCACCTCTGAGAGATGAAAATGGCTAGGAAAGAAGAAACAATAATTATTTTAGAATAAAGAAAGACAACTCGATTAATCCCATTATTGGTAATTTGGTGAGCCAAAAGCATGATGAACTCAAATTGTTTTGCAAAAGTCATGGTGATATGATATGGTTTTCTCAAGATACTATTGGAGTTTCTCCAAGAAGATATTGAGAGAGGATTCTTCAAAGTCATGACCTAAGGTCCTCGGCTGGCCTAGGGCTTTGTTGAAGCCATCCTTGATGTTGTTGACCCTAATAATAATGCTGACTTTATTGAATGCTAGGACATACTATGAACTGTTTGACCATCTTCTGTAGAATCTTAGGGAAAAGGCTCTAATATTCAGCATCGATAGAGGCCATGACAACATTATAGCCCACAAATTAACATTTGCTGCATTGATTAGTAGCTTTTAGTTCTACTCCTTAAGGAAACTCTTTTCCTACACTACTTGTATTAAGTCTTTCTGCACACTTTTTCGCTCATCATGCATTTTGGTAAGTTCATCAATTTGGGATTGCATAGACACGAGCTTTTTCTTTATTGACTCCATGCTATTACCTAACAACTCTTCAATACTTATTTTCCATTTATTATGGTTGGTGACAGCAAGTTTGAAATAGTACTACAAATCTTAACCTTACTACACTATAAAAAGGCTTTAGGATTAGTGGAGCTCGATAAAATGGAAAGAGAAATGGAAAGAACTACTCAATTAGAGACTTACCATATTTAGAATACAAGGTGAATGTTTTGGCAACCTTGACCTGTTACACAATCATTCATTCTTTCTAGTAGGTGAGAAACACACCAACTTTAAAAGCTATCTAGGGAAAATCCTTTTTTGGACTCGTCTTTATCGTGCTAGTAGTGTTATTTATGCGAATCCTATTTTACCTAGGTTCATTGAATTGAATGAGCTTGAATCACTCTTCATCTATCATGTTAACCACTTGCTCTGAGATATAGATGTCATTGGTTGCCAACCTTATTAAATTGAATAAGCTTTAATTCATTTTCATTGGTTATATTAACCATCTATTCCAAGATGTGGATGTTGCTGATGTTGACCCTATTAAACCTTGATTCATTAAAATTTGATGAGCTCAAATCAATTCTCATATGTCTTGTTAACTATTATTTTAAGGCATGGATGTTGTTAGTTGGCAAGCCTTTATTTTTATCTACTATGGATTTCTTGGCAGTAATCACCTTTTTTGTAGTTTGAATGCCATCTACTCTTTTCTTTGATGTGACAAGTGGTGGGGTGTGATGGTAATTGCGTTGGAATGGGGGAAAGGTCTATTGATCAAAGAATAACCTTCATATTATGTCTTAGTGTGTCTAGCATAGGGAATAGTTGCTTGGTAGGCCTTCATTCTCTTAAAGATGTAACAAATTGATAAAAAACTTATCTAAAATAAGTATAAGCAAAAAAAGTCAAATAGAATTGGCTCTAAGATAGGAAATTGAGAGCTCCCCAAGAACTCATTCTTAAATTAATTTGGAAGCCTTCGACTCCTAAATCTCCAAAAGTCTTAGATAATAGATTACTTTAGATGGGATGCTTGTGTCTAGGGAGGTTGACCTTTACACTTCTTTAGACTTAAAGGACAACAAGGAATTAACCCTTGAAAACTCTAACATAAAAGAATCTTTAATTCTAATCCATTTCACAGGCAAGAAGGAGAATCTAGGAGTTTGTAGTGAGGTCAGGAGGTAAGATAATTAAAAGTTAGAGTTTGAGGAGTTTTTATTTCTTGGCAAAGGACAATAAAAAATATTACAAAAGTTGTTGAAAGAAGAAGAGCACTCAAAAAATCTACATAACAACCATAAAGCTATATAGCAGAGAAAAGAAATTTGAAAAAAGTTGGGTTAGGCATACCCAATCCTATTTATAGGTTGGTTATTAGGGTGACTATGGAAAATCTAAAGCCACGCTAAAAGGAAAGGTTAACGAATCGTCAAGTAGCCTATTGGAGATGATCTATGCTATTATTTAGGATAGGGATGATAAGTTCTAATGCCTATGGGATATGGTACATCGACCTAAGAAACTCTAATTTACTCTCCCTTACATTGGATCTTATGTTATTAAAGTGGGAAGCTATATTAAATGCATTGTTAGAAAGCCTTTCCTTGACCAACTTTTCACCCAACCTTTGAAGGGCTTACCTCATCCTAGACCTAAGTAGTACCTACCTTGTTTCCCTCGATCTCTGACTCCAATAAGGAAATATCATAATTGCCCTTCTCAGATGAATTGCTCTCTTTCCCTTCATACTCAAGCTTTACCTTAAGCTCGGATTTTGTTACCTTACTTAACCTCATTTAAATCCTTTTCCCTACTAGCTTAAATAGAACTAATCATTTTCTTAGGAAGGAGGAAAAAATAAAGAAAAGAGATAAGAGGAGGAAGAAGATAAAGGATAAAAGACAAGGGAAATTGACACACTTATACAATGAAATGGGAAAGACATCATTAAAAAATTCTATGGTGTGAAGGAAGTCACTAAAAAATTGCTCGATGCTGGAAACTTGAAACGCAACTTACAAATGACACTTTCAATCTCATGGGGTTGTATCCTCTGAGATTGTGAAAAGTAAAGAAATAGAAAATGAAGGTGAACCCTTTTTATACCAAAAGAAAAGGTAGAGCAACTAGCTAATTATTACCCTGCAGTTGGTATCTTAAGCACTTTAGTTTATCAAGATGAATTATTACCCCTTAATGTATAGTGCAATTTAAAATTTAAACTTTCTAGACTAGTCTAGAGGTTAAGTCAATTCCACTCCTTTAACCAGATTAGCACAAAAGTGGGAAGACTTGTGATAAGAGATAGCACAAGTTATCCTTGCTCCACTTGAGGTATGCTATTCTATTGTCTAAAAAAGGGTAACTTTATCTTGTACAATCCCTCAAATTAACTGCCTTTACATATTATAAAGGTAGGCATTCTCCAGACCCTTTGATTTAGAGCTCAAACCCTACTATAACCCCCTTAGGCTAGCTACCAGCAAGCTGGACTAAACTAGGAGGTTGACCGCTTTTGGATTAATCTCTTGGCTTGTAAAGGTTTGAACAATCCAAGGCATGAAATCTAAAAAATTCCAAAGAAAAGGTTTCAAGGTCATCAATATTGACTATATCTAATGTGAGCTGACACATTTAATGACTCGCAAGCTTTTAGTTAGTTATCCTTCACTGCATAATGCTACCGTTTACTTCTTTTATCTACATAATATGTAATCAACTAGTCTCCTCCATATTTAATGTACTAGTATAGCTACCTTACTCTCCAAGTGACCAAAAGCATGTTGATTATCACTTTATAAAGGACCTCACATGCCCTTAAAGTCTTGTAGAGGTTTTACCTTATTATAGGTGGGCAATGATCATTATGACCTCCTACCTTTAGAATTAGCTTCCCACTATAAATACCTTTTCTTCATAAATGCAGCAGGTATTATCTCAACTACTTATTTTTAGCTCTCTTATTCTCTTGCTTATCCTCAATTGCTTGGCTTGACTAAGTTTTAGAGGATTTTAGCTAAGGGCGACCTTAGAAATCCTAACATACTCTCACTTTGGCTCTAGGTTTGACTTGCCAAAAATCTACCATCACGAGGAAAAGATCTTTAACCTCAATCTACCTCACACATTTCCTCCAAATTGCTCACAAGCACTCATTCTATCAAAAATACATTATTAGTCTAGTCTCAAACTATCAGAACTAACTAGTACATGGCCGTCATCATTGTGGATCTCTTTCACACTAGCTTTAACAACTTTAGCCTTTTCCTTTTTCCAAGCTCCTTCTTTAGTAACCAATACCACGTCTTCATATGTTCAAACTTCCCAAGATAATGAAATTTGAGTTGTTTTTGTAGTTTATGATCTACTTATTGATTATTTGTCATTGATATTTTGCTCCTTGGATCTACCCTAACAACAAGCCCCTCCCCCTGATTCTTTGAGGCATCCAATATAATCTAGCCATCTATTGAGTACTTGCTTAATAATGCTTTTCATAACAAAATTGTGTCTCAAAAATTAGAATAAGCAAGCTGCAATGCACATAGCAAATATAGAGCCAAATCTTCATCATCATATTTTGCTTCTAGGTTTTCTAGATTATAATTGTAGTTTTGAATATATCAATATGGGATTGAATAGGGATATCTTCAATGATTTTGCATGAAATAATTGTCGCTTCAACCACAACTTATTCATCAAGTTCTTATTCATTAAAATCTTTTCTAATTTGTGCGATAAACTTGTATTCTCTCACTCTTTGAAAACATCGTATAGAATCTCATTTGAAAAGAAAAACTGAATATGCACAATACCTCTCTTATTGATTCGGTCTTTTTTCTTATCCAGTTAAGTCGTAGGTATCCTTACCTCTCTAAATGGGCATTCTCCAAACCTATATGCATTAATAATGCAACTATCCTTATTTCCCACAAAGGGAGAATAAGTCTTCCAATCTAACTTCTCAATCTTGTGCTTCACAGATGTCATCCCCAGGATTTGATCTAATTCCTAGGCTTTGATACCAATTTTTTATAAAATTTGGAACATGAAATTGAGAGTATAAAATATACAACACAAAGATTTATGTGGTTCACCTAATTCGGGCTATATCTATAGATGAGGAGAAGAGATTTTATTGTTAAACTAAAAGAGGTAGAACTAGGAGATTATAGGGAATTTATGTGAGTTTTCCTCAATTAGATCTTATCAAACGATCAAAGAACACTCTCATCTATAGGATAAATAAAGGGGGATAAGAACCAAAATTATGTCCTAGTCAAACTAAATAGTATCAAATTGCATTCCTACTAATTTAGGATATTAAATATGAATCAAATTAAGATTTTTGAGACACAACACCCAAAACTACTTTGGGAAAAAGTAAATACTAGAATATATCTATATTTTTGTATATATTTATAAATGTACATTGTTTAAAAGATTATTAGGGTGCAAACCCCAAATCTCACACACTTAATTGTGAAGTAATGTCATTGGACTAATTGGCAACTTGATAAAGGTTTAAGTTTGAGTAAAAATAAAAATGATTTGTATGTAATGATTGTTTATTTTGTTATCTATTTTTGTAGTAATGATAATCCACTTATATATTTATCAAATATATGATGTTACATCAATAATTATAAATATATATATATATATATATATATATAACACTTGTGCTACAAATAATTTGGAGATTCTATTATCTAATAATTAATAAAAGAACACAAATAACAACTTTGAAAATGAAAATATTGATCATTTATAATTTAAGGGCAAAGTTGTTTCCATTTTAAACCTTTATATATTTAATTGGTATTTTATACATAATCTATTTTATTTATGTATGAAGTTAAGTTAATTATAGTTTTGTGATAGATAACTCGTGAAACAACATAATTTTCGTTTATAGTAGATGAAGAGTTAATTGTAAAAAACCTCATATATTATTTTTAATTGCCAATACCACTTTAATTTGATAACATGAGAATTTCCCAAAATATTTCTTACAAATTTGAAAAAAAAAGTCCTAAAAAATTTAATAATCTAACAGCAAAGTGCTTAAATGCTTTAGGTTGACAGCTTTGGCTCATGAGATTTGTTGCACAACATTAGAACCATTTTGACTGAGGTGGTTTTGTCGCATGGAGGTTGGTTGGTGGAAGTTGGTTCTTGCTAAAACAATTTGGCTGCTGAAAATTTTGTTGCCTTCCTACAACTGAAAGGTTTTGCTGTTGGAAATTTCACTGTATTTTTATAGTTGAAAATATTTTTTTTGTTGGAAATTTCATTGCATTTTTGCAGTTGAAATTTTTTTTTGCTCAATCTTGTTGTAAGGACTGATGCATAGTCAACTCCAATGCATGGATGTATAATGGATTATGTTATAGATGAAAATATGCAGAACTTGCAAGAAGAACATGGATATTAGAGGTGCGGGATATTTCTCTAATTGTTCAAAAACCATATGAAGACAGCACCAAATGGTTGACTTTTTGTATATAATTGCTACTAACTTTGCCTATAGAAATTGCTTAAAATCTATTTTCTTTTTATTTTAAATGCTTGTGAATTTTGTGAAGGAGTTTGTAAATTCGTTTTGTTTGATGACCAATAGATATGTTGAAATTTGGGTATAATTGTGGAAAGTAGTTAAGAATTCCATTTAACTAGGAAGAATATTATTGATTTTACAGTCAGGTATCGAGTTATAAACCTAATGTTGCTAAAAAATGGAGCAACATTTTTCTAAAAAATAGTAGTGTATCGGTTTGCTTTCTTTAAAACAATTGCAGAGAGATCTTATCTTCTCAGAAGTCCTTCGATTTTGAGATATTTTGTGAATGATTTCTTATCCCCAAGTTCTCTATGGGGCTTGATATTTATAATTTTAGTCTTGATGAACCAGTCACCCATACAGGTTTTTCTGCCCATCTTTATAGGCTTAGCTTATCTTTTGGGCTCTTCAGCCTTTTTACTTGGTTGATTAATTTTATGTTTATTATCATTTTTAATGACCTTACTAAATTGTCCTTATAATCAATTTTTAGTAGTATCATTAAGCCCCCTATGTTTGATAGAAAAATTTAAATTTCATACTAAAAATATGTTATAAGTTGAATTTTTTAATTTTTCTTTGTTCTGATTTGTTAAACATAAGATTTATTAAATGAATAATTATTATTGAGTGAGGTGTTTGCAAATTTTTAACCTTTGTCTAAGTTGAGGTTGATTAGATGTCAAAGTGTTCAGGATTTCTAAGAGATGCTTCATAAAAGTGGCCTTGTTGGCACCTATGGAGTTAGTGAAAATAAGAAAGATTCTATATCAAACAAGGAGAGGGAAAGGAAAGAAAGGCTCCAACAAGATCATTGAGATAAGTTCTCATGATGACATCTTCTCTACTCCTTAGACTATATAATTTAGTTCTGCTTCTTGACTTTGTTGCTTACGAGTTTTTCTAAAACTTTTTTGAGTTAGTAAAAATTTTGGGGTTTTCATCAAACCAAAATATGTTTGAGAGCATGTCTATTTCTGAGTCAGGCTCGGGAAAGGAGTATTTGAGTGATCAAATAGAAGAGAGTAGAGGAGTTATGGTGGAGGTCCTATTGTCAGTTGGTTAATTGCTGGCGACACTAACATTGAATGCTTGTTGGGCACCTTAAGGCGATTGCTCGTGTAGCTCTTTGTTGTGGCACCTATGGGACACATGGGGAAAAGCCTTTTCATGGATTGCCTAAGGTACCCATGTGGTGACTAGGGTTGGCGCTTGTTGGACGTTGCCAATGGGCACTTGCAAGGGGTAGCCCATAGGTGCTTCTAGCGCATTGAGGATGGGCACCTGTTGGGTACCTCGAATTGGTTCAGGTTTATAAGGTTCTTTCTCTTTGTGGTGTCGCAATGTATGTTAGTCCTCTATTAGATGTATGGTTAGTCCTAGTCTTAGAAAACTTTCTAGATTCTTAGAAGTCTCATAATATGGGTGGAACTAATATGTCGTCTTCATTGTATAGTTTTGATTTTGAAGAGAAGGATTTTTTTAATGAGGAATTTGAGGGCATTCCTATTGTGGATAAGGTAATGGTGATCAAGTTTTTACTTGGAATGGCGGAATTAAATATGTTAAGGCATAGGAATATATTTCTATCAAGTTAAGTTCATCTTTCCTTCGTCTTGAGACAACATAGTGTTGTCTCCTGGAGAGTATTTTTCTATCTTTAACAATTATTTCACTTGTGGGTTTTCACTTTCTCCAAACCCTCTTTTATTGAATATAATATGAATTTATGGTGTGTTTGAGCCAATATGTATCTAACTTTTTCGAGTCTTTTGGGGGGTTTTGATAGTATTTGAGTGAGTTGAGCTTGCCAGTATCTTTGAATAGCTATAATACATGTAAGGTGACATTGCTGGTGTTATTTTTGTCATCATTTCTCTTTTCATAATATTAGTAATTTCAAAATCTTGAAAACTTTTTGGATTTTTGGAGCACGAGGATGCTACTTGCTTGAGCATATGTCTCATTAAGCAAAAAAAGCTATTACAATGATGAAACATCTAAAGAAGGCTATCAAAGTGGTTAAGCAATAAGGTTAAAATAAAGAGAGCTTGGACCAAGCTGTTAAATGAACATAAGCACTTGAAGGCAAGGTATGCGAAGGAGGTGAAGAGTAGGGAGAAGTTTATAGACTCTTCTACTAAAAGGACCCTCATAAATGTTGTTTGGGAGGATGTAGTCAAAAACTGCATTGTTTAAAGTAGTTGAATTGGAGGTAATGGTGATCTATGAGCAAACTATCTAGAATTATCACTATTTTTTAAGTGAAACTGGGCAGTATCACGTGGAAAACTTGTTGATGCTAGATCCTACTATCCTAGTCAACCTCGCTGCTGAGAGGCCTTAGGAATGTCCTTAAGTTGGGGTAGAGACTATGGTGGAAGAGCCAGCGGAAGCAGCTTTGCAAGAATAAAGATGTTCTACTTAGGGTTGTTGTAGCTAGTAGAATTTATGTTAAAGACTTTATTACTACTAAGCATTTTCTAGCTTGCTTGAATTTTGCATATTTTTCCTTTTGCATTGCTCTATACTTTCAAAAGCTAAGTATTGGCTAGATATCTTTTTTGTCTTTCTCATTTGGTTTCAATAAAGTCTTTTTACTTTTTCTTATTTTACATTCATGCGAGTAATTAGCCAATTAAATAAAATTGATTCTGTGTACTTGTAGTTTGAAAATTGAGTAGTAGAAAGCAGGACAACTCCATCTTTAGATACCCAAATAGGTAGCGAGATTTAGGTGCAGAAGGGTGCCTACACAGGGAGCCCTTGTGGGGCTGCTCTTTATTTTTTTTCATCTCTATCAATTTTTATCAAGTTTATTAATGGCGTGGTTCCTTTGTTGACTGCTTGAGGACTTAGAAAATTTATTTGATGAAGTTGCATGATTGTTTTAGCGAGTTTTATAAGATCTAAGTAATTGCTATAGTTGCAAGTGTAATATGCAGTGGAATTATTCTAGGAAGGCATGGAGCCCCTCTTTCATCAGCATTACATCACCTTTTGTGAGGTGAAGTTCTCAGAAGGAGAAAAATTGACTTTGTGCTTGAGTGGGATAGACATTAATATAGAGTTCAAGTATCATGATGAGGAAACGTGTGTTTATGGGTCTCCTAGAAGGCTTCATAATAAATATGTAGCAACTTGTTGAGTCACTGGAGTTAAAGAATTTTCTTTGCTTATTTAATTGTCAAGATATTGCCACTATCTTCCTCATGAGGACTCAAGTGGGCTTTTTCTGCTTAGTTGTATATGTGCTTTCCAAGGGACTCCTTAGTAAGTTTATCTAGAAGGGTTAATATGTACTCCTAATGGGAGCCTATAGGGGGATTTTTTAGAAGTTGCCACGTATTCTCGAGGAGAGTTGATAGTGGGTTTTATAGAGGTTTTCACATGATCATGAAAAGAGCCAATAGTGTGGTTTTTGAGAGGTTGCCACATACTCTTGAGGGAAGCTAATAATGGACTTTTTTAGGGTGACTACCACATACCTCTGTGGGATCCTATAGTGGGATTACGTTTGCGATCATGTACCCCAAAGGTCCTATATAGTGGGATTATGCTGGAAAGCTTTCCTGAACACTTTAAGGGAGCTGGAAGAGTTAATGTTATGAGAAAAAATATTATGATGTAAAGGATACAAGAATTTATGCATTCATTTGAGAGATTGATAGAAATAAGAAGGGAGTGTCTTCCTCGGCTAGGTGTGCTTTATTTAAATCTAGAAAAGAGAAACTATCTTATAATGCTTAAAAGTAAAAAGTACTCCTAGAGAAAATGAGAAGTGCTTGTAGGTGTAGTTGCTTAGTCAGTCCAACTGACATGAAAGTAGGTACTCTTCAACAATAGCGGTGCTTAGAGTTGAACTTTGGATGGAGTTTTTTTAAGTTGTTGGAGTTGTGAGTGACTCGTTGGTAAACTTTTGAATTTCTTTTTTTTTTATTCATTATGAAACTATTCTCTGAGGGAGTTTTTCCTCCCATCAATATATTCCCTAAGATATCCTTATTAGATCAGTACTTCAATCTTGTCTCTTAGATTTATCATATGGTATGTCCACCAAAATAATGTAAATTACATTATCTTGAAGTCCTGCGCTTCCTTGGACCTTTGGCATCTATTGAGGGGTACTTAATCAAACATTATGGTGGGTAGCTTAAATTTTCTCTATATTTTGGCTGTAAGGAGTGTGTATCAAAGCATTGCCCATTTAATTTACGACGTGCTTGTGACTTGCTTTTATTTTGAGTTGGCTCCTAAATTCGGTGCATTATATTTGCTAGCATCTTGAGGAGTTGCCACTTTCTATTTTCTTCTCTTCTTATTTTTTTTACACTTGGATATTTTTTGGAACCATGAGGATTCCATTTATATGTTTTTGTCAGTCCTAATGTATTAAGTTCTCTAGTGCATCTCTTTCATCATGTGTTGACCTCTGATTGCGCCTAAAATAGGGTCAATGAGCTAGGCTTGTGTAGATACTAACTTTTGCACCCTTGCTTTCTTGATGTTAGCATCACCAATCTTAGTGGGTCGTCTTGAAAGCATTCAGGATATCCTAGTAGTAGGGATGCCATTTTTGTTGTGTGCATATTGCTGATTGGTAAGCTTTAGGCACTCAACGAATTATGGACAATAGGGCTATTTCTTTTTTCCTTCCACAGTGTCCTTAGAACTGTTTGGCCCCTACATTATGCACTTCTTGAGGTGTCTTGACTAGATCAACCTCTCGATCTTACCCTTCAAGTGCTTACACAACTTAGTGGTGTGACTGCGGTATAGGCGAAAGTGGCACCATTTGTTTGCCTTATGCTTCTTTGCATTGTTCATCATTTTTTGAGAAGGGTGTATGACAAAGCCACATTGTAGTACTTTCCTCAGAACCTCATCCCATGAAATGGTGAGTAAGGTATATGTGTTGAATGCCCTAGACCGATTGTATCTATGTGCTTTGGGCATCTTGTTGTGATTGTCTTCTTTATTAGGTAGTTTGCGCTTTCCCGGCTACTATAGTTGAAAATAAGCTCTTGTCATAAACTGGGGGCCTGTAATCTTGGTTCATAGGTGCTAACCCAAAAGGGTTTTTTTATGGAGAGGACTAGAAGTTCCAATGTAGAAATGGAGGTAGGGGAGCAAGGCTTTGCTCATGATCAATCCTTTGGGTGGCCTACTTTTTGAAGGGAGAAACCCCTTAGTCCCAATGATAGGTTAGTGGTAACTCTACATTGAGAGGTTGAGTTTGCTAAAACTTGTGTATTAACACTCTCTAATAGACTCGCCACTACTTTAGGAGTTGACAATGGCATAAGGTCTCTAGAAAATGGTGTTTTATTTGCATACATTTCCTTTAGGGGAATAAGCATGCTAGGGTACAACTCTAGTGCTAATTATAATGGTACTTGCAACTGACAACTTTCCACATCACTAGATGTCGATACCTTTTGAATATTGAGATAGTGAACTCCAAATCTCTTCTGCATTCTTAGCTTCTTCCTCTTTTTCTTTTTCTTCTTCTTTTGAGTTCCCATAGGTAGTGCAACAATAATGCTGCAAGAAAATGGAGCAAGGTTTTTTCCACAAAACAGCAGTATCTCGATTCATTTTCTCTGAAATGCGTATAGAGAGATATTTTTTTTCTCGAAAGTTCTTTTAACTTTGAGAATTTTTGTGATGGATTTCTTATGTCCAAGTTCTCTCTGAGGCTCAGTTATTTTAGCTTTAGTCTTGATGGGCCTAAGCTCACTAGAAATTTTTTGCCTTTTCTTATGGACTTAGTTTGTTTTTTAGTTCTCTGGCCTTTTTACTTAGTTAATTAATTTTAGGTTTCATTGTCATTTTCAATCATTTAGCAAATTATTCTTATAATTAATTTTTAGCAGTATTAAGACCATTTTGTACTTATGTAGTTATGCACCATTTTCATTTTTTCATTTTTATTTTTATTTTCTGCAATCAATTAATCTTATCTATTAGAAGCAATCAAAGATGAGCAACGGTTCTTAATGCTTGCTTTGTTTGGTTTGATTTCAGTTATGGTATTGTTTGGCTTCTATTTGGCATGTAGTTAGTTATGCAGCTAGTTTGGCATCTATTTTAGTTTGGTGATTTTTCTCGTATTCTTTTTCTTCTTGTTATTCAATTTTTCACGTTGTGGGACTTTTGTATATTTTTGGAACTTTCTTATGGTACAAAGGATCCTAAGAAGAGCACATTTGGTAGTTATTTAAATGGCAAATCAAGGATCCAAGCGCAATAGAATTTAAAACTTTTCATCATATTAAATTAACTTGATTCAATCAAAGATCTACTTTATGCCAAAATAATGGATTTGAAGGAATAAGTGAATACCTGGAGAGATTCTTCCAAAAGTGAAGGTGTAGTGCAACTGAATGACTCCTCAAAAGTTCACCAACAATCCTCCTTCCTTGGCCAAATTGTGCCCACTCTTTTCCCTAAATTACAAAAATGGTGTCCAAAGTGGCTCCAAAAACCCATCCAAATGGCAGTTGAAAACTGGTGCAAAAATTGCTCAAAAAGGTTGCTGAAAGAGACGAATCATTCTTCAATTTTAAGTCCTTGTTCACCACCAATTTGCCCTAATAGTGGCACCTCTAATGAATTCCACACACCTTTACTGGGCACTCTTAAACTTCTATCTTCGGCTAAAATATATGGAAGAAGATGGAGGAGTTTTGGAGAGGAGGAAATGAAGTTTGAAAGAAAGAGACTGGAGAGAATCTCGGGGTAGTTTTGGTCACACTAAAAAGAGGAGAGGAGATAATTTTTGCTAGCAAGGGAATCAGCCATTATGTCATCCACTGAGCTTTTTATATGGTGTGATGGATGCATAAAACAACCTCTGGATGCTCCCATCATATCATTAGTCCAAGTGTTGCTACATAAGAGCCAAGTAGGATTTTTAATCTTGCTAATTAAAATTATTTTAATTAGCAAACTAAATACTCCCACTAATTTTTAAGTGGACTCTTCCATTTAAATTTTCCTTCCAAATATTAAAATTCTCTAGTCATCAATAAATTTGCTCTTCAATTTAATTGATCCACCTTAACTTCTTAAGTTGGCCAGACTAATTAAAATTGGTACATGGCCCCAATTAAATTAACACCTTAATTTAAGTGGTCTAATTTAATTTTTTAAATTAATTGATTAATTTATCTCCTTAAATTAATCAATCCGTTATGACCAACTTTAAATTAGTTAATTGGTCTTTTCCAATCTTGTTCAGTCTAATTATCTAACTCCTTAGATAATTTCTCCAAGCCCATTAGAGTGACTAATGGCTTATGTGTGTGACCTATTTGATTCATCAATTAATTAGACATTGGCTCACAACTCTTTGCGATTTATTGAATATCAAATATTTTAATTAGTTTAAACTCTTTTAAACTAATCACTTTTCAATTAATCTCTATTGATTGAAGAGTACCCAATTTTTAGAGTCAATGTTAGCACAAGCCTATGGAGCCTAATCAATTGAATGAATTAATTTATGTGAGACTTGTCGCTTACTATTGCTATACAAATATGGTCCTTTCGTTTCCTATCTTTTGAAAGAAGCCTAAGATAAGATATTTTTTGGTTCCTTCATAGCTTTAATAACTATGTATCTATTCTTGATGTGTGGATTTATTTATGTCCTCAACTTTGAAAAATCCTTTTTCAAATTGTCATATTACCTTGAGCAAGAATTTCGAAGAACCGATCATTATAAAATATATAAGAGATCAACTCATTCTTTAGAATGATCAAATAGATCCTTTCTTGAAATTCACCAACCTTCATACATAGGCAACTTGTGTCCAACCTAGACCCCCAGACAACTTGCTAAGTAAAAGGACAAAATCAAAGCACAAAGACCTAAGTATAAGGTTATCGTGGAACCTCAAGTCAAAAGACTAATAATATGCAATATTATAAACTAGAGAATATTTCATTATCGACTAGTCACTTTGGCTTCATTACGAATTCTCTAAGCAAGTCTTTAGTGAACTTGTTATCTAATAAGCACCACTATCATGTATCTATATCATACGTAGATAACCTATGAAATGGGACAATATCCAACTCCTTAGAGTAACATCGTTAGTGCAAGTGTATCCAAATCTTTGATACCCTATCTCTAAGGTTCTATGACTTGGAATATTCAAAATCATGACCATAGAGACTTATTTCATGATCACCATCATATGGATGACCAATTCCCATAGTCTTGTATGATTTTAGGGCTTCAACCAAATGTATGTAAAGAATATCATGAAATATGTTAGATGAAGATGGCCATTTATATATAATATCATTCAATCAAGATTATCTTAAAAGGAGTAGTTTTACATGCCAATCTAATAGACTATGGAGCACTATTCCAACAAACATGACTTTAGTTTGACAATTTTTTTAATTCAAATGGTTGAAGAATTTTGTTTTGAGCAGAATGCAATTTGATTTGCATAAAGTTTATTGTCCCCTTGTTTATTGCTATAAATTTGCTAGAATTAGGATCTAACCTAAACATTTTGGAGACTAATGCTCAATATTTAGTGTTGAGAATTCTGTTCAATTCAGAAATTAACTCTCAACCTTTTGGCTTGTCGTGATAACATCCCCTTCGAAATATCTAATTGCAAAAAATATAAAAATTGATAAAACTTTGAGTTGATAAATGCATGTATAAGTCACACAAGGGGAACGTGCATAACACCATTGGCCAACAAAGGCGTAAATGGCTTTCATTATATAACACAGGGGATTTTTTGACAATTTGAATTACGGAGAAGGGTAATTGCCTATGAGACATTTCACAGGGAGGTCTTTTGCAATTATCTTTAGTTGATTAATTTTCTAACATAAAGATAGATTGACATATAAAGTGTTCTATTAGTGTAAGTTAATTAATGTTCCTATTACTTTGCATATTTGCAAGAAATTGATATTTATTTCATTTAAATCATAAGTTTTCATATTTTTATTTTTAAGGGATATCTATCTAATCCGATCGATTGCGTAAAGCCCGCGATAGCAACGGAACCGGGGAAAGTATATAGACTTCATCTTTTCAAATAATCGCTTTTGGATAACAACCATTCATATTTATTGTTATTGAATGCATCGGTTTATTATCAAACACCAAAAAACAGAAAAAGAAAAATGCATCAATTTTTACTTTTAATGTTAAAGAAAAAACAAGCTGTATATTGGACATATTATGTGAGTATTTATATGTATTATTATATCTCTCCTACATTCAATCATTTCTGTGAAAGAGTCCGAAAATAATTGATCGTGCATTGTATAGGAGGTAAACTAGAAAATATTGATAGACATAGGTATATATATGTGTGTGTACACTGGAGCCACCACAAGAAAAAAGAGATATTGCTACACATTTTTTCCTTACATATTTATAAAAGTGTAAAGTATAAATATATTATTGTTACACTTTTGAAAAGTGTAGGTATAGATATTATTGCTTAATTTTAATTTTGTTCCTCCTAAAAAATGGTGCTTTTTGGTTATGGTGGAAAAAATGGCACCATAATTTTGGCTGAAAAATAAATAAAAATTAAAAGGGAAAAAACAAGCTCTTCTCTAGCAAATACGTTTTTGACTTCTTCCACCAAAGCCCTCAACCCCAAATGTCAAAACTACATGCTTTTTGTACTTTGTCCTCTGTGCGTCTTCTTTATGTTAAACTCAAATATGAAATTCTCACTCCTTTAATTTATTGTTTGTAGTGAAATTTGATTCAGAGATTTTAAAAATCATTCTTTCTCCACAAGCTATTTGATTTTTCAAATTCTTTCATTCCAATACCCCAAAAATTATTCTTTCTCCATAGCTCATCTATAACACATTCTCGTCGATCAGAACACATGCATGATTATGGCATTTTAGGAGATTAACTTGTGCTATTATTTGGTGATGGTGGTGGGCAGCGGTAATTGAAAGTAGGTAATTTCTTTTTCTCCCTCTCTCTTTCTCTCTTATTTTTTTTTTTTGGAGTGGATATACAATAAACAGAACTCTGTTTCTTCCTTTATTTTATTTTTGAACTATAATTTGTAGATTTAGTAATTATAATGGTTGGTTATATATTTTTGAACTGAATGTTTCAATTTAATTTTGTGATTATTTTTTTACATATTTATGTGCTTATGTTTCACTTAGTTAATGTCCTTGTTTATATGTCACTATTTTGTGTTTTTTTCATGTTTCCCATGTCAAACTAATCATTTTTGTGTTTATCAATGGTTTGAATGTTCACAAAATATGGTGATGGATTATTGGACATGTCACATATCCAAACATGATGGAATTGTTTGAGAGCTTTGGAGTTGATATAGAGCTCTTTGATATGTCATTCTTTGTAAGCTCGGACAAAAGCCAAGGATGTGAGTGGGGAAGCATGAATGGCTTTTCAAGCTTGTTTGTATAAAAGAAGAATGTGGTAAAACCATACTTTTGGAAAATGATCTAAGAAATCATAAAATTCAAGGATGATGTATTCAAGTAAGAATTATTCCATCTTCTAACATCTTAGTACATATTTCTAGTGTTTGACTTGATAATTCTCACAATTTTTCAACTTATTGCAATTACCTGGAAGAGCTTGAGAAGAATCCAGACATTGATCGCAACTAAACACTTGGTCAATTCATCCAATCACATGGTTACTCCGAGTTATTTCATAAAGCCTATCTTGTGAGATTGCTCAAACATTTGATCTTTTGAAAAGGCCTATTTTGTGGAAGCAATTTACTTAACATTAACCCTTTTTCCAAATTCCAATATGCGGTTTAATTTGGTCGTGCTCTTTAGAATGAGTAATGAGCTTATTCCATACTTTTATTTTGTCGCAATTACCATCTTTTACAGGTAAATTACATCAAAATTACAGGGTATTTGACTAAATTTATTTAAAAGACCTTATAAACTCATACATTTTATAAGATGTTTTTAGAGCCTCTAAAATGTTAAAAAGCTTTTTTTAGAATAAGTTACTAAAGTGTTTTAAAAAGCTTACATGCTCACCAAAACACCCTTTTATTCTCATTTTCTTCAATTTGGGTCGATTCACCTTTCCTCACAATGTGCCAATGTTCATACAAACTAAAGAAACATGAAAAATATATGGATTTCTAATTAATGTTTGGACAAAGGAGCTTGCAGGTTATTCTGTAAGTTGTAAGGATGGCTTGGAGTATACATATGATGGGTGCATAATTGCTTCACATGCTTTAGATGCTCTGAGGATTTTAGGGAAATAGGCAACATTTGATGAATTAAGAATATTTGGTGCATTTCAATATGCTTACAAGTGCTTTTCTTTTTGTTTCCATTCTAAATCCTCCTAAAGATTGATATTAAGTTTGCTCTATTGAAACTTATAATGCAAAGTTTTTTGGAAAGAAGTTGCTTTTACAATGCACAATCATTCTTTAAACCTCCATGGTGGTGATATTTTCCTTCATGGTGACAAATATTTAATGCCCCCAAAACCCAACAGCATGGAGGGCATGGAATTTTCTTGGAAACATTAATAACAACGTTTGTGTGATATATTAGCTCAACATTCTCCAAGCTTGTAAATAACACATAAAGTTTACATGTCTTAAAATAATTTTCCATTCATTGCAAGCTTTCTTCTTTTGTTGTCTTAACTAAATTCTCATTTACTTGCAACCTCTTCTTTTTTTGATCATGCAGAACATTAGCCAGATAGGGCTTCCTTTTTTAGTGATGCTTAATCCACTTCCACACCTGAGCATTCACTGCTTAAGTGGTCAACTGGCAACTCAATCCCATTAGTTGTTGCATTAAAAGCTTTATCTAAGTTAAATCGCATCCAAGGAAAGAGGAGAATATGGTTCTATGGAGCATATCAAGATGCATTGAAAAGTCTTACCAACATTTTCTATACTCCAATATGTTAAGTATGTCATTATACACTGACTTCATAGTTTACTTTGTACTATTCTTTCATGCTATGGCTTTCATGAGGATGGACTAAAGGTATTTTTATGGGCTCTTATTGTTTTGGAGTCTTTGGGATTTTGTTAGACTTAACTTATAGGCAGGTATGCTTGCAACAAACGGCTTGCTTAGAAAAGGTTGTACACTTCTAAAGAACTCAAAACATATGGTACAATCTTAGCTAGAAGCAAGGCCATGTCTACTTGTAACTAGGTTTCTAGAACATTTTATAGCTATTGGTTGCCTAATGTAAATTTCTTATGAAACATGTTTAGCATATATATTTTATTTATGACTTTTGTTTATCAAAAGAATATAGGATATTGAATTTCCTTTCTCAGTCCCTCTAAATTGTTCATTTTATTCATCTATTATGTGTGTTCATAGGATGACATCTAAAACTATATTTTTGTCTTCTTAAACTATTCTTATCTTACATGTCTTGATACTATAAACTTTTCCAATCTTGTTAGTAATACTTTTGCCATTTGTTTAAACCTCTATATCATTAATATCTTGAAAGTTTTATCTGTCATCTTTATGTGTTTTCCTTCCTCCAGTTTGAAACTATGCAATAGTTTCACAACTATATTGTACATATATGATAATAATAAAAACTTGTAGAGCCACAAATTATTGGAAGATAGAGGTACAATGTTCACCTTTGAAAGTACTAGCAAAAAGAGTTTCTTAAAAGTCCCCTTGAGGATTCATACTTCCTAATTTTATTGGAAGGTAATATTCTAATGGTCTATATAGACTTTGACACACTTTATATGCATAAAAGATCAAATTAGAGTATATTATCTCAGTATTAAACTATATACTTGTCAATAGGTTGCAACAAAAGAAAATTTTGGCCTAGTCGACACCTATATTAATGGGGATTTCTCTTTCATTGATAAGAATGAAGGTCTTCTCATCCTTTTCATGGTGAGGAAAGGAAATGCATTTGAGTTCACTGTTTCACAGGGTTTCTAGTATTGAATCATAGAGGTTTATCAAGCTTTTTGTCTGTTAATAATGGCCTTTTTGAATTACATTTTGTAGATATTAATTATTGCCAACAGAGATTTAAATATTTCTACCTCAAATAGAGGACAATAACTTCTATTGCATGTTTGCAAAGGTATGAATTATCTACATCAACATAAACCTCAAACCATAATCCACAAAGATTTAACACCCAATTACTGAGTTATATTCTTGTCCCTCTCATATGCATTATAGTGTAAGTTTTCTACATAATATTGGAGGAGTTGACTTGATGTTTCAACTTACATTGGACATAGTTTGTAAGCTATTACATTATTAAACATTTCTGCAAGAAATGTTTTGTAGAATGAGGGTATCTTAAAGCTATAGATTTTGGACCAAGCAAAATTGCATAGTGAAGAGATGTCGGTTACAAAATGACTGGCAGAACTGGATCATGTACTATTTGCTATTTTTGACAACATAGGATACTTTAGAATAATTTGTAGAAATTCTTACAAGATGCATTTATGATATTTTTCAGACTACTATATGGCTCCAAAAGTCTATCATTGAGAATCATAAGTGTTGATGTTTTCTCATTTGCTTTGATTGTCCATGAGGTAAAACTGATTCTTATCATGCCAATTCTCATTTGAAGCCTTTCCAAAGCATTATGCTACCAACACTTTTTAACCTATTGTTCATAATTCTCCATTTGATGATGTTGAAACAAGTAAGCTCCTAATCTCTATAAGAAAATATTAAAGGTTTATGGAACTTTTGGTACATTGGTGCCTAGATTTTCAACTGCAATTTTATCCTTGAAAATAAACACCATAATAGACTAGTAATATTTGTGATAATGTAATGTAGATAATATATATATATATATATATATATTGATAGTTTTGAAACTAATTTGGAAAGATATGATATATTAGAGAAATATCATCATCTCATCTTAATCAAGTGAGACTTTATGAACTCAACTCTTCAAAGTGGGCAAGGGAGTAAGCTCTACATGTCAATTGATATAGAAGGCAAAAATTGAAGGTATCATGTGAGAATTATTTGTTTAATTCTATAGAGTTAACACCATAGGCACAAAGTAATTATATAAAAGAGTTTGCTGGCAATTAGTATCTTTTCCAAATAGGAGGATACAGGACAATCATATTGACTTAATAAAGAATTAATTTTAATAGATGCAATCTATGCATACTAGGCATGGATAGGTGTTGAACAAGGCTACTAAGGAGTTGCTACTTGCTGTTGAACTAAAATCTTTCTATTTTGATCATAAACCAAATGCTTAGGATCACACTATGTGTTGATGTATTCATTTGAAAGCTAAAATTTAAGTGGACTACTACACTACTTAAATGATTACATTTCTAGGAAATTTTACTAAATACATCATTTTGATAAATGCATGGTCCTATGTATTTTATAATTGGTTACATTTATTGAAGTGTTTGTCAAATTATTAAGTATATCTGCAGTAAAGTTTTGGAAAGTAATGAGCCTAATTACGTCTATTCTCAAATTATTTGCAACTCTATCTCTCCAAAAAGGATGGTTATTTTGAGTTTTCATAGTTTTAAGTCATGCCTTCCAAAACAATATTGCTTTTATTAATTAGTTTGCAGATTCTACCAGTGCTTCGCTCGTATAACTTGCCATCTAATGAAATTCACATGTATAGTACTCCATCTAATGAAATTGGAACAAGTAAGTTTCTAATCTACAAGTAAGCATCCCAATTCAGCTTAATTAAATGTAGGGGAGTATGCACTTTTTTGTAACTAATTTTTATTCATGCTTAGTTAAGGACAAAAGAAAAGATTCTTGAATTTGATTTGTGTAGTTCTTTTATGTGGAAAATTACTATAAAAAAAGAAACTTCTTCATGCTAGGATGCAAACTAATCTTTGTAGGCTGTATACAACTAAAAAAGTGCTCTTTTGGTGGGTTGTAATCATCTCAGACATTGACATCTTACCTTTACCATTTTATGATACACTCAAATAGAAAGAAATAATAATCATTACACTTAATTCCATTTGGGTTAATGCATAAGTTGCATTTTGCATATATAATTTGTATATAGACTAGATATTATCCATCAGCAAGCCACATGTGATCTTTATCTACATTGATTTATATCAAGATTTATCCTTTCTACTATTGGAGTGTGTCTAGGAATGCTTTGATATGGAGATTTTCAATTTGATTAGTTTTATGTTTTCCTAAGATTACTTAAAGTAGTGATGTAAGACACCCAACAGGTGGCCATACCTATGATTTATTTGATCATTCAAATACACAATATCTTGATCTTTTTTTTTTATTTCATCAAAATTAGATTTCTTTCTCGAACCATTACATAAGAATAATGACCATACATTTTTATATTGTTACTTATAGTATCATTTGCACATTCCATTGTATAATTATAATATTGATCTTCTATCATTTTCTCAGGCTAATATTAATGTGATTGCTTGACAAATATTATCTATTGAATTTTGTTATGATTAAAAAAGTTGGGGTGGATTTAAATGGTCTTAGATTTTATTTTTTTGTATAGATACATGTTTTAAGTTGTTTTTACAACATGTTTAACTGGTGGTTTTTTTTTCTTCTCATAAAGGTGCTTTGAGATGACAAGAATTGATACGGTGAAGTTGGATTGCATACAGAAGTGTACTTGAGGCTTTATTTCTCTTTTCCATCTTCAACTATGATATTATTTTGTCTAGCATGAAGGATTATTATGCTAAGTGTTGGACCGAGTACTTTTGATGGTAATTTTAGACTGGCATCTTTTGATTAGTGATCCTTTTTTGGGTGAATTTGATGTCTCAACATTGACTAGATTCTTTAAACTATGGTTCGAATCGAAAGTGCAAAGAATATGGTTTTGATGTTAAAAATGAACTATATTCCCTAGTTGAGAATTTGTTATGTATATATGGATGGTGATGAGTTGAAGTAGTTCATTTATGCTACCAAAATTTTGGTTCTAGTCAAAAAGTACGGCAAAAAAGCATGCAAATTTGTTACTGGTAAGAGTTGTAACAATATGCCTATTGTTACACATTTTTGTAGGTTGATATTTGTGTAAGAATAAACACTTGTTATTACACTTAAAATATGCAGTAAATGTTTGTCTTTTAAGGAAGTGTAGGTATATATACTTTGTATTATAGTTTGACCTGTGGTAAAAGGTTTGCATTGTAAAGATACATGCCTAGCATCACACTTTAATGTGTAGCTAATTCTCATTCTAGTGACAAATTAGGAGGTGGGGATTTTTACGTTATGCTACGGTGAGAAAGTTTAACAATATTTAACATTTATACTTTGAATTGTAACTAAATGTAGTTTTGTTGACAAGTACAAGTGTAGTGATTTTGATTTTATATTACAATTAGGAAGTGTAATATTATATGCCTAGCGATACACTTCAAAATGTAATTAATTCTAGTTTTGTTTACTAATTAAAATGTGGTGATTTCTCTTTTATGTTACAATTAGTAAATGTAATTATATAAGCATAGCACGACGATTGGTTCTGTAGTAATAAGTTTTTAACTGACTTCTCAAAATATTAGATCACATAAAGAAGTGTGATATTAGATCCATATCCTTATATTTGAGTGTAAAACTATAGCTTTTACAAACACCACACATGTAAGCTTGGTGTTAAGCTTAGACAACTGTAGACAGTGCCACACCAATGAGAACCGTGGTATATGATTAAGCGTGACAATAAGTTATTTATTACCATATATTGAAATGTGGCTATATCCATTTTTCTTGCAATGTGCCTATTCCTACAGTATTAATTAATGCATTAACCATAACTGATTAATCAAATGAAGAACGCAACCTAAAGTTTTGCCCCTCCAATAATTTATGCAAATTTGATAAATAAATTTAAGTTGACGTAATCATAGCCAAAATCTGGAGTATTATCGAATAATTAGAAAAGTTCATCATGTCCTTTAGGCATATGACGTGCATATGTGATAATAGAATTTGTTCATCCTCCTCTATTTCTACAATATATTTGGAACTTTGGAGTCATAAACATTGACAGAGATCATTTGAACTTAGAAGTAATTGACAAAGACAACTCATTAATTTTTCCTAGTAAAAGAAATTTTAAATATTTTTCTAAAATTAAATATAATATTAGTATTAACGAATTAAAATACCCTGGCCATAAGTTTACTGTATACTACATACTTTGTCCTTTCCACGACCAAATATCTATTGATTTGACCTTAAACTTAATTTATTCAATACTAACTCCATTAAATAATTGATCTTTAGTAAAATTTAGATAATAAATAAAATATAATTTCAATAGTATAGAAAAAGTACTTTAAATTTAAAATTATCTCATGTAAATATGCTTAACAACCATCTTAATTATATCTATATGTATATTGCTTCAAAAGCATCTATTAAAAATTCTTTTTTCATTAAATAGAAATTCTTAATTTTATTAATATACTTTATAATTTTACAATTTTTAATTTTGATTTCACTTTTATTCAAAAATTGCACATTAATTAAAATTAAATTAGTTGATATATATTCCGCATAATCTAAAATCTCCGAACTTACAGTTCCCCATCCCAAACTCTCTCCCAGTCCTATTTCCATTTACAAACATTAATGGCTTGTGCATTCTCCGAACATTTCCTCATACCAAGTAGATTATGGAAAACCCTCCTGGCTTTCGGCCTTCTTCTCTATTTGATTCTCACTCCCCTTTGCACCACTCAAAGGTTATGGGCTGCACAATCATCACTAGACCCCCTCATCTCATACGATTCTCGGACCAATCTCAGCCACATAGCTTTCGGGCTTATGGGCTCAGTAGAAACATGGCCTCACAGAAGGCGATACCTCGAAGCCTGGTGGCGGCCAAACCAGACACGGGGCTACGTTTATCTAGATAGACCACCCACAGCAGATCTCCTTCCCTGGCCCCGAACTGCTCCTCCCTACAGAATAGTAGACGACCTTTCTGAATTAATCCGAGAAACGAAGCCCCGTTACGAGTTCTTGCCGCGGATAGTTCATGGGATTCTAGAGCTGTTCAGGGAAGAACACGACAACGTGAGATGGATCGTCATGGGAGACGATGATTCCATATTTTTCGTTGATAACATAGTTGATGTTCTAGCAGAGTACGATCATACAAAGTATTATTACATTGGCTGGCATTCGGAGAGCGTTATATCGAATTATTGGTACTCGTTCAACCAGGCATTTGGCGGGGGTGGGATCGTGTTAAGCTACCAGTTGGCGAAGGCCCTGGCGAAAGACATGGATGGTTGTCTGATTAGGCATGCGCAGAGTATTTCTTCTGACCTGATTACGATGAACTGTATTGCTGATATTGGAGTCAACCTCACTCCACACAAAGGATTTCATCAGGTTAGTACTGATAAACACTTGCCTTCTATAATTCCCACGATTATTTCTTTACTTCGTAGTGTACCGGGAATTAGCCTGTGGTTATGTAGCATAGGATGAATCGTACCGGTCCGACTTCCGAGTGAGGGTAGACTCGAATTTTATTTTATTTTATTTTTCCCCTAAGTTTTGTGTTTGATGATTTTCTTTCGTTGAATTAACATCGAGCTCAAATATACGTATTGATGAAAGGTCACCAGTTGACTCCACAACTTTTGTTTTTAATGGTTTTCTAGCTATAATTTAGGTACTTAAATCTATGATTAATAATAAAATTTAATAATACTATTGTTGTCATTAAAGACAAAGTGAGATTTATTGCAATATTATCAAAATAAAATGAAAATATTAGTCTGTATACAGAATAGTAATAAATAAAATAAAAATAATTTGCAATTATGTGAAAATTTACGTGATAGCATATATTAATTGATGTCCAGTGATCGAGAGATTGTCTAGTGAATGGGCACATATCAAACTTGATCAATTGATCTTTCTCAAAGGAGTTTACAAATTACAATGTTGACTAGGCCATGATGTCTAGTTGGGAGGCATTCACGAGTATGCAAGGTCCACTAGGTCAAATATATGTAAAGCATCGCTTTGTAGGATGTGATCTTTCTTTTGAATGTGTTTTCGCATTTAATTATAGTTATGTATTGAGGTGATCAAATCAAGCACTATTAATATAGGGTAGCAATTTAGGATTCATTCACATGTCATCAAATGCCTATAATTTTGGGTTGGATTAGTTTGGAGGAATAAAAATGCACATATCTAGTGGAGTGTGTAGTTATTTCTAGCTGATTTCAACAGCATTTCAGTCTTATAGGGTATTATCCACATCACTAATAATGACGACACGGAAGTGAAGAATTAAAAGATATTATTATTAGTTAAATAGCTAAAAAGAAATTAATAATTTTCTTGAGTAGGGAAGGAGAAGATTTGTCAAAATTTGACAATAATTAAAATTGTGCCATGGAGGGTTTTAACAGTTAATTACTACTTCGAAATGCATGCTTATGAGTAAACTTATCTAGTTCAAATTGAATATGGTCCAACTCAATTGAATAATGTGATAGGTATATACTTGCCATTCAAAAGAGTGAACAATTATAAAACAAATGTAATAATATTTATATATCATGTAATTAATTTGATTTAGCTAAGTAATGCGTGGACAAAACTTTTTTGTACCAAAGGGAAATCCATCGATAGTCTGAAAATACTATAAGAAAAAAATAATGATAATAAGTTAGATGATAATGTGAAAATTATTATTAATTTTATTTGTTTAGCATAAAATAAATTATTTTCTTATTAATATTACAAACTTAATAATAATAAAAATTGCGCTTAAACTGTCACTATTAATAAAATAGTGATAACTTTTGTAATATACTATTATTACTATCACACTCATAGTGAGAATGAAATCTCACCACAAATTATAGTGATGACTTTTATAATTACTAGGCTGTCACTATGAGTGTGATAGTAATAATTAATAATAAGAACTTAACATATACTAACTTTTATTATTACTAAATCATATATATTACAACAAAACAAAAATTATTACCACTTATTTGTTCTCGCTATTATTATATATTTTTAAAGTGAAATTACTCAATTTTCAAAATGTTAATTATAATTGTGAAATGAAAAATTCACTATATTTTGTAATTTACTGCTTGTAGCCGATGGCATTTTAGTCAACTAACAAACTATATAATTGAGAATGCAGGGCGATCATCTAATAGGTCTCTCTTTTTTTTTTTTTTAAAAAAAAAAAAGGTGTGAAATGACTTCGATTTTCAAGCTGGGACTGAAAACATGTGGATTAATTAAATCACTTCTGGTACATAACCTAAATACTTATTCGTTTAGCAATTAATTGTTATACTTAGCATAGGGTATATGACTATTAAATGATTGTTTTTTCGTAGGCTAATCTTTACTATAATATTTACATTGGGCAAGAAATCTGGATAACAGAAATAACCAAAATTCCATCTTAATTTGGTGTTAGTGGCATACATACGAGGAAAATTAAATGAATTCCATATATAGGCGTGCATTAATGGAACTGTAACTAGTTCATTATGTTGGTAATGTATAACCTCATAAGTGATCGATCAGTTAAATACCGATATTTTGTTTAACAATGGGATTTTTGTCCTTTAATTGGGTCATATTCTCTTTGTTTGTCCTTTAATTTGGTCATGTTTTGTTTTTGGTCCTTTAATTTGGTTGGGTGACAATTTTGCGTTCTATTATTCAAGTTTGGCACATTCATTGAAAATTTCAAAAAATATCGAAAAACTAATGATGTAGATGGAACATTAGATTCTCTGAAAATTAAGGGATAAAGTTGCCAGCCTCCTACATTATAGAACCAAAAATAAAGTAGGACTAAATTATAGGATGACAAATACATAATCCATATCAGTGCGTGTATGTTTGTGGATAAATTGAAAGTAGAAAAAAGTAAATAAATAATTGTGTGTGTACGTATGTATTGAAAAAAATAAGGGGGTGTTTGGTTTTATTTTCAAACCTGTATATATCTTCTTTCTCTATTTTATTATTTATATCTCTCTCTACCTACAACATATTAAAACCAACATAATCATTGCATTTCCAAATATTTCATCCAAATACATTTTCATTTTCACATCACATTACATAATTAATTCTCACCATTTTAGAAATGATGGAAATGAAAATTGAAAATGGAAATAAAACCAAACACCCCCTAAGTATCAAGAAAGTTAATAGGAATTAGGATATACATAAAGTGTTAGTAACCTAGAATTATTCATTATTAAAATTTTAGTAGAGTCAAATACATAGACAAATAAATGTCATGCTACAAAAACATGGAGAAGTATCCAATTATAGTTATGCTATTGCAGGTGGATTTGCGTGGTGACTTCTCAGGTTATCTATCAGCACACCCAAAAGTTCCCATCACGACTTTCCATCACTTTGATGCAGTAGATCCCATATTTCCCTCTATGGACCGTGTAGAATCCACCCACCACCTCATGAAGGCGGCAAACACTGACCAATCTCGCCTGTTGCAGCAAACCATATGTTATCAAAGGCAAACCAACTGGACTTTTTCTATTTCTTGGGGCTACTCCGCACAAATATACGAGAGAATTATGCCTCGAAGCTACCTACAATTGCCCATTGAGACGTTTACGCCATGGGAAGGGGACCCCAAGCTACCATTTTACATGTTCAATACGAGACCACCACCGTCTAACAATCCTTGTGAAGCTCCTCATATTTTCTTTCTTGAATCCATTCATAAGAGCATATTAGGTGATAAAATCAGTACCACCTATTTACGGGCCCGACCGCGAGGCTTGCCAGCTTGTTCTTCTTGTGGCAATCATTCCGCTGATTCTATCTCCAAGATTCAAGTATTTTCACCGACGAAAAAACGTCTTCAGGTATGTTAGTGGAGAACAACAGTGATAAAACATATACACACAATTGGCCAGTCTTCTATTATGTCTCTTACTTGATTGGTTCTTGTTTGATGCGAATTTTGCATCATTGTTATTTTCCATCTTCCAGATTGACAGATGTGAATGTTGTGACATCGTTCGAGTAGATGATGGCAAGGTGGAGGTTGAATTTAGGGAGTGCAAGATGGATGAGATCCTTGCTTAATATATTATGGGAGGACTGTAGACTCCTTGTTAACTAGTCTACTAGTCTTTGTTTTCACACATACATGCACAGTGTGCTAATTAGTTTAGATTCGATAATTTTTCTTCATTTTTATTAGTATATATTGCATTAATAAACTTCAAATTTTTTTTTGGATAATATATTAAAAATCTTACAACAAATGACATTGTTTTTTAGGATAATCAATATGCATTGAGCACATCAATGTTACTATTCCAATGAGTTTGTATCCAACTTTGTAAATACACAAATATAAGAAGGATTTTAATTGGTATATGATTCAGATATTTTGAATAGGCGTTTCTTCAACTATGTTTTGTGATAATGAGTGTTAATGATTCATTTATGATATTATCTCTTTTTTAATAAGTGAAATTGAAATAAACATAAAATTTTGGTGTTCAAATATCCCCCTTAAGACTACTAGAAAACTAGCTTTTAACCCTAGCATTGCACTGGGCGATAATTTCAAATTTTAAATGTTATTATATTTAATTTAATTGTGAGATATTAATTTTTTCTATAAATATTGAAATAAGAAAAATTATTATTTTTTTATAAGTATTTTACTACACTTACTGTGCACCCTACATAACATAAGATTATAAATAATTTTTTAAATGAATAAAATTAGTCAAAACGAATATAAGAAAAAAAGTAGCTTTATGGGCCCTCTTAATAATAATTTCATAATTATTATTAAATTACATGAAAAGTACTTTTCAAATTTCATAATTATGTAAGTTAATGAAATATTCTTGAAAAATAAAAAAATAATAAAAAATAAATATATCACCGATTAAAGAAAAATCATAATATGAAAAAATAATAACAATGTTTGATTAAAGTGTTTGATAAATTAAAGCATACTCAAATTAAATTGAAGAGTTATTTCTTAAAATTCTTTCAAAGGAAAATAAATTAATTTATATGCAATATGAGAAAGTGTTTTTAGCTAACAAGATAGAAGCCCCTTATTTAGTTGATGCATACTCAGCTACTATGCACAATTTTTTAGTAACTTATAGTTTAACAAAAAACTCACTTAAAAAAGAATTTGCTAATGGAAGTTAATTACATATCCAACTATGAGAAATAAATTTAAGACATAATAGTCATATTATTTCAAATAATAGATCATTTAAGATATCTAATGTTTTTAACCTCAATTCTTTATTTTTATTTTTTTAATATTAGTAATAAAAATCTATTATATAATTTAATAACTTTTTCCAACTATTACAAAAAGTAAACTATTAAAACATATTCTTTAGTAAAATAGAATATCGATTCAATTATTTCTCAAAACTCCAACTTAAGTTGTTACCATGTCAATTGATAGTAGTTTCATAATTTTAATTTTGATAATATCTAACCTAATCATAAAAAGATAATATATAGGTTTCCACCAAAATGTTGAACCAACAAAATAATAAAAATACACAAACCATGGACTAAAGTAAATTCATAACACAAAAAGAGGTAAAAAAACCAACCAATGAGAAAAATTTATATAGTTAGTAGAAATAAAATAACTTAGCACACAATTGAGACTCCAAATTTCCTTTATAAATTAACATGTATCATAAATATAAAAATTTATAAAATTAGAAAACTACATGTAAATTATAAAATAGAAGGCATAAAGCAAAACAAACATCTACTACCTGTCTATTCCTCAAACACTTTTTTTCACATGTGAGGTAGGACAATCTCCCACATTTTTACTTCAATAATCGAAAACAAATAAATTCTTTTTAAAAGAATAAAATCAACCAAAATGAATACAAGAAAAAATTAACTTTTATGGGTCCTTTGAATAATTATTTCATAATAATTATTATTAAGTTGCACGAAAAATTACTTTTTAAATTTCATAATTACGTAAATTAATGAAATATTCTTAGAACATCAAACTAAGAAACTAATAAAAAAATAAATAAATCACGGGTTAAAGGAAAATCATAATATGAAAAAAATAAAAAAAATTGACCAAAAGCAAAAAATAAATATAAAATTTTAATTTACCACAAAATCGAAACTTTGAATTCCTTTCGTAAATCAACCTAGCTCATAAACATAAAAATTATTAATATTAGTAAATCATGTAAAAAAATTACAAAATACATGCAAAAACACTACACACACAAATTTAACTCACCAAGCAAATAATAATAATATAGAGGTGAAGACGAAAGAAAAAAATATTTTTGTGCCTTTACATATTATTTTATTGCATGTTATGCTATTTTTAGTATGTATTACTTTTAGGGAATATGAGCTTAAATTAAGGAACTCAACTTAATTAAAATATTGATTTATGGTATAAAATATAATTTAAAAAATATTAAATTAGGGTAAAATATTTTGAACTAAATATAAGGAGGCAACAATGACTAATTAAAAAAATATAATTTTTTGAACTAAATTATGGTATATCAATTATTTTTAGATATTACAGGCAAGATTTTAAAATTTTAAAGCACTTGTCTACCTATAACTCTGCAATTGATGGAGGTGAGTGATTTTTGCTATTTTTAAAAATTCTGAAGTTATAAGTTTATTGAAATGAAAAGATTTTATTGCTTTAATGCTTGGTATTTTTTCTTTTTGGATTATCCTATTTTTTGTGTATTTATCGAATTGCCTTACATGGGACCTATTCATACAAGTAGAACACTTATATTTAAGGCATTGATTAAAGGTAAGATTTTAAAACTTCTTAATATATACAATTTTGAAATTATAATGGGAGGAATACAATTGTAAATACTAAACATATAAAAAGTTATATTAATAATTTTGAAAAGATCAATTGAAAATAAATTTTATTTAATAAAAATTGTATATTTGGTATAAATATACCAATATCTATTATGTAAAGCTTCCTATCAACATATTTCCATATATAATGAAGAAGTTACAAAAATTATATATAAATTATTGGGAGTTAAAAAAATCAATATAGAAAGTCATATATATATATATATATATATTTATTATGGAAATATGTGAAGAGAAGAGAAAAATGAAAATATGTGAATTCATATAATAAGGAGTTACATATATTATATATGGAGATGTTCGACACGGCAAAAATAAACAAAACTAACTTATCTATATCATTACCACATAACAAAGATATTTAAAATAGGCCTGAACATTATTTTACTTTATATATATTAGATAGATTAAATTATGATTTATCTTTTTTTTATTTTTTATTTTTATCACAAACTACAATATAAAATTTTGTGATGGATTTCAAATGTTGCAAAATCCATCGCAAGCTTCATTTTGCAACAGCTTTTTGTCAAACTCCGTCGCGAACTCCATCATTGTAAGCGACGACTTTTCTAGTAGCTAACAAAGTTTCTATATGTGGCGGTAGTCATACTCACATAAATACAGTCCAAAAACACTACACTGATAAAGTGAATAACATGTGCAATCATAATGTCAACAATTCTTTGCTTGCTTGTGAATCATTAACAAATTGACATTCACTTCTTGCCAAATCGCTCTTTCCAACATATATATATATATATATATATAGGACAGATTTCTTTCTAATCTCTTCAAGCGAAGATGGCACCAAATATACTTTTTATTGTTGCCGCAACAATAGCCTGTTTTTTATGCTCGTCTCTCTTTTTAAATTCTTCATCTTTCGTTGTTTTACTTTCTAAATCATTATCAATTAATTTTTCATTAGTAAATTTTGTGCCAAGACAAACTAAACTCCAGATGGATTTCATCCTAAAGCTAAATTGTCTTTACTTATTGTTTTCTTACTCTTTTAGCCTGTCTTGTGGAGGGCTTTGGGTGTTCACGACCGATTCTATCAATCTCGTGATGAAGAGAATTTCTGATTTTCGACATTAATGAAAAGGTATCGATTCGGCAACGTAACTCCATTTGTCCGTAAGCTACTCGGGGCTCCCCATGGTTTTGTAAAAGAGAGGGATATTTTGTCTTCATCCAGAGATTCATTTCATTCATTAAGACTTATTTTTCAAAGTTTTCTGCAAGTACATCCACTGTTAATCCAATAGTAAATTTACTTCTTATTTTTTCATCAGCAAATTTAATCTTTTTTCTGTTTGTAATAGTTTTGATCGATCTTTTGTCAGTAAATTTAGTCTAAACTTCAAAAATTTCCTCTCGGAAGGTTGCTGTTGGGCCCGTCGATAATCTTTATTGGAAAAGTTTCTATTAATATATTAATCTCAATTTTTTAATTTTCTTCCGTGATCTATTGAAATTTCATCAAAAAGCAAAAAAAAAAAAAAAAAAAAAAA
>JACGDI010005239.1:367873-382830 GCA_014898725.1 Jacaranda copaia | reverse complement strand
TAGTTTTTTTGTTTAACAAATTTCTTCACATCTTGTGGCAATTAAATCTACCGAGAATTCAACAAACTTCAGAATAACATTCATCACAATGTCAACTACATACATATAAATGCAGTCCTAAAATACCATAATGATAAAGTGAGTAACATCAACAGTGATAGGTTTAACTGCCCTTTGCTTGTGTACCACTATCAACCTGATCTTTACTTGTCACCATAACGCTACGCTCCTTCCCTCATTTGGATCCATTTTTCAGTCATCTTTTGAGATGAAGATGGACGAAAGGCAGTTTGTATTGCTGTGGCTGCAATAGCTATGATATCTTCTTCTCTTTCCTATATTTTCTAAATAATTTTTATTTATTTTCCTAACGGATTTTTCATCAGTAAACCTAGACCGAGCAAATTACCGATAGACTTCCATCGGCAAATATTTACTGGTAGAAACGTTTGTCGGTAAATTGGGCCTATTCACAAATTTTTTTTGACAAACTAATCATTGATAATGATATAGTTACCAATCAATTTTCTCTTAGTAAGTCAGTACAGTTATTTTTTAGACGTTTATGTCGCTAAATTCGTCAACAATCAGTTGGCAAAATTTACAAAATGATTTTTCATCAATAAATTTAGTCTTTATTTTTAATTTTATGTTGGCAATAGTAACCGATCAATTTTTTGTTGGTAAATTTAGTTTGGATTTTACAAATTTCCTGTCCTTATTTCCAATCCGTTGGCAATAATTTACTAAAAGATTTTTCATCTATATATTAATCTTAATATTTTTAAAAAAAAATAATTTCATCGATAATCTATCAGAATTCATTAGAAAGAAAAAAACCTGTAAGTTCTTTTATTTATTAAATTTTTTAATAATATGTAGCAATTAAATCTATTAAAGCTCAAAATTGTACAATAAATTAAATATCGAGAGATAACAAATTTTATATCAATTCATCATCAAAATAATATTCAACACAACTTCAACAAGCTATTCCAAAGAATAACTAAACGTGGAAAGTTTCTAAATATGGCAACAACCACGTCCACATAAATGCTAACCAAAAATGCCACAATGATAAAGTGAATTATAATGATAGTTTTAGCTGCTCTTCGTTTGTGAACCATTACTAACATGATCTTTACTTGTTGCTGCGTTATTCTTTCCAACATCTTGAGCCATTTCTTAATCATTTCTTCAAGTGAAGATGGTACTAAAGGCCTTTTTTGTTGATGTTGTTGTGTTAGCCTTCTGATATCTTCGTGCCTCTTTCTTGTACTTTCTTCTCTATTTCTATTTTCTTCCAGCCTCTTTCTTATACTTTCTTTTCTTTTTCTAATATCTCTGTCTCTCTTTGTAATATCTTCTAAAAGACTTACCTTAATTCTCTAAAGTTTCTCCAAAAAATATTTCATTAATTTATATTTGTAATTTTTAATTCTTGAGATAAAGTTTGAACGATCTGAACTGATAAATACTAATGAACTAAATATTAATTGTGAGGATCTGAATATTTTACAAGCAAGCCTATTGTGCCTGAATTCATACATTTAGCCCAATCTGAAAATCAGGCATTAATACATTAACACCGATGCCACATCCAAGTAAGATCAACAATTGTGATTACTCTATTTCAAAGAATACGTTTAATATAGAAATTACAAAACCTCACACATTTTGAACTCACCAGCTTATCTAGTACATAAACATTTCTTGCTAGAGTCGGTATACCTATTGGACCAACTGAAATTATTCTAAAAAATTATACAAGAATAACAAAATGTTGAACAAAAACACATGTAGGAAATCATCAAGTAAATCTTCATATACATTATATTTAATTGTTCAAATTAGTTTATTTTAATATTAAACAGTCAATGCATTAATAGTGATATGGGATAGCTCAGTAGACCCAACCGGTCTAACATCAATTCTGAGCCAGAGCGCCTATCAAGAATTATCTAGTCAACCTTACTTGGCAGGGATTCATGGTCGACCAGTTAGGTCTAGTTGACCTATATCGATCTTAGAACCCACTCTGGCGTTGACTCGGATCTCCGCCGCATTTATTAGTATGATAGGTACCATGCCTCCGCATCAATGGCGCGTGACTACCGATACAGTCACTGCTACCAACCCTACCACCAACTCTACCAACCCTGTCACCACCTTTGGTAGAGACGCGCCTCTAGAGGTACTGTTCACTCTAGAAAATAGGAGATTGAGTCACCTGGAACAGTACCAGGATCTGGATATGGAATGACCATCAACTCTCAGGCAAGGACAAAAGTCAGTACACATGATAGGGGTACCTTTGACATATCACGCCTCAAGAGAAGGCTATAAATACATCCTAGCCAACAACACTCCAGATAATGCCAAATACACTATAAACCCTCAATACTCTTAGTCTTCTATTCAATTACTGTATCTCGACTAGAACTAACTTGAGCGTCGGAGTACATTAGCTAAGGGCACCCTAGCTAGTCTAATGTGTGTTGCGGTTGTAAATCTCAGACTTCGAGAGAAATATAGCTTGGACTACTCGACTTACCTGGTCGAATCCACCCCAAATACTATCCTTTCACTATAAGCGACTTTCAGCCGTATCAAATAGGATTTGTAACCTTTATATACTTTACTAATATTAATTCTGTGAAAATACTAAACTGAACTTTGCTTATATTTTTCATAAAATGCTCTTTGACTATGTTCAAGTTTTCATGTAAGAAGTATCCAAGGACAGAGGAAACGTAATACTAGTTGATGCTACTGAAAGCTGCGTGTAGAGAAAAGGGGATTGTGCTACAAGTAAATCAACCAGGGAGGTCGAGTACTCAGGGTTGTATATATCTTGAGGCTTGAGATCTACAGCCACAACGCATGTTAAACTAGCCGAGGTGTCCTCGGCTAAGGCACTCTGACGTTTAAGTTAGTTCTGGTTAAGATGTGAAGATCAAACAGAACACAGAAAATGTAAGGCTTATAGTGTATTGGGCATTACTTTGAGCGTGGTTGAGTCTGAAGTATTTATAGCCTTCTTCAGGCATGATTTGACCCTAGTACCCTCATCAGGTGTATTGACTTTTGTCTTTACCAGGGGATTGGTAGTCATTTCATGTCTAGATCCCAGCGCTGTTCCAGATGGCTAAATCTTCTGTTTTCCTATATAAATAGTGCTAGTGGAGGCGTGTCTCTGCCAAAATTGGTGGCAGGGTTGGCAGAATTGACAGAGTTGTTAGAGTTGGTGGTAGTGGCTATATCAGCTGTCATGCGTCATTAATGCGGAGGCATGCAGCCTGTCAGATTAATAAATGCGGAAGGGATCCGAGTCAACGTTGGAGTGGGTTTTGAGGTTGATACATGTCGATCAGACTTGAATATTCGAACTTTTGGAGTGGTCCTGAAGTTGATACGGGTCGACCGCGAACCTTACCAAGTGAGGTCGATATCGGTTGACCAAACAGACTTATTGTTGGGCCTCTTAGGCTATCTCATTTGATATTGGGCCTGTTGGGCCTACTAGACTATCCCATATCATGAGTCCCTCCAACTCACAGTCCTGATCGAACTTGCCGATGAGAAGAAGCAGGGAGTTTACATTCAACTATAGCTGTTACTATGCTCGACCAGGATTTTTGAATTCTCGACCTGGGTTTCTAAACTGCTGACCAAGATTTGAGATGATTTCTCTGCATTTAATACGGCTATTAGTGCACAGAATATGAAGTATATTGGGGCAGGCTGTCGTTATAGCAGTTACACAGATTTTCGCGCTCGAATGCCTATAAATAAAGGAATAATTGACTTCATTTATACTTTTGTTGTCTAAACTTCTAGTCGAATTGCTATCTTTGAAGCCCTTCAAGTACTGCGCCTTGGACTTTCTGAGATTTCCACTATAAGTGTATTTGCTATTCTTATTCTTTGCTACCTTTCCTTTATAGAAGCATGTCTGCTAGCCCAGATTCTGATAGCACTAGGGTAGAGAGTATGGCCTATGGGGGGAGACTGGGGCCGAGAGTGTATTTGAGTCATCTTGTGGGAGTGAGTCCAGTTCGTCTACTAGCAAAAGCTCTAGCTTAAGTAGTAGCAGTAGCTCGAGTGACATTAGAGTAGTATCGAAAGGGGAAGCTGGCCCTATTGATATGCTTGCAAGTTGGGGTTGATTATTCACCTCTGACCATTACACTGAAATTAGATTTAGTCCATATTAGAGCAGCATATCATATTCCTGATGAGTATGAACTGGTAGTGCCTAGGACCCGGGGTAGAATGCATAGACCCCATTGGGGGTTTATAACTATATTTGAGGAAGGTTTGAAGTGTGGCCTTAGGTTCCCGCTCGCCCAACCCATAGTCGACCTTCTCCTAGGGCTAGGGGTCTGTATCACCCAATTACTCCCAAATTATTTTGCTATACTGTACATTTTTGCCATGCTAATGCACCTATACGACCAGCCTGCCACCTTTGCCAATTTCTCTAAGTTATTCCACCTTTCCATGTCCCAGAAGTCAGGCAATAGTGAAGAGTCTAGTTTCTATTACTTGACTGCTCGACCTCAGCAAAAATATTTGATATCCCCCGCCTCTTCTTACGGGCAAGAGTGGAAAAAATACTATTTTTATATTCAAGGGCTGAGGGTTCTTGCTATCCTAAGGGGTTGATGGAGGGGGCCTATGGAGATGCCCAAGGACCAAACACCTAGCTGGCCTAACATCTTCATCCGGGATCTGATCGGATTTGGGCAAATAGAGGTCTCAGTTCTAACCAAAGAGAGGTGTTTGGTTTTAGCTGGCCTATCACCTGCCTAGCTCAACCTGTCTGTGGGCGATCAACTAGGTAGAAACTTTCCGTCAACTGTTTCCATTGCACGCTATTGTTTTGCTTAAATCTGATTTGATTTTTAAATTATTTGCCCATGCAGATCGCAACGAAATAATGATCTACAGTCGCAATGAATCCCAAGTCTGGGCACTGAGGGTTGAGGCACATCGCCAAGCTGCTGCTGCTCGATGAGGACGTGCTGCTGAGTAGGCAGGTTCAATGAGGTCAATGTCTGCACCATCTCTAGCATAAATTGAAGTGGCTTCTGAGACCCAATCTGCTCGCTAAGAGAAGCCCAAGCACAGTAGCTCTATGGGTTAGGGTAAGAGACAACTAGTCAAACAAGGAGGTTTGGCTCTGAAGAAGGCTACTGAGTGTAAAGGGAAACAAAATGTTGTGATAGGTTGGGACCTATTTGGAAAGCCTGGTGACGGCCCGCTGTTTCAGCTTCCTCGGCTATCTCCTTTGTGATTTACCACTGACTGAGATCAGGAGATAACCAACTCAACCTTTATCATCGAGGGAGGGCCGACAGGTACTGAAGCTCTGAAGTGGATGACCTCAGGGCTTTTTGTGGACAACCAGCAGAAGCTAATGAACCTGAGCCAGCTTGGGACGACGAAGGTAATGTCCTATTACTATAATGTGGTACGTATGAGATCGATAAGCTCGACCACATCTTTTCTATTATGCTCATATTGGTTTGAGATGACATTACTATATTTCAGATAGGGCAGCTGGGCTACAATATACTCCAAAGGTCTGAGATGGCACTAGCTGCCAAGGAGGAGTTGGAAGAGGGAGGAGAGATGGAAACGCTCAAGGTGTAGCTCAAATCCTCCCAGTCCAGGCCATCAACGACCAGAGCTAGATGAATAACATTATCAAGAAAGCCCATCTTGACCTTCAGGTGAGCTTCAATTTCAATCGAGCCAAAGGTCATGCGGAGGCTACTAGCCAAGCCAAAGAGGCTTTCCTCCGGTATCTGCTTATGGTGCAGTGTGAGGCTATTGAGCAATTCGTAGTGAGCACCGCCTTTGAAGATACTAGCACGGTTGCAGCCCTAGACGATGCCTGCAAAGTATATCATCAGGCCATCAAACAACTGGAGCACATGTGTTATTGCTTTTATGCTGAGGATAGAAGCCGAATGAGCTTCATACTTAACAATAAGCTAGCGCCTTTCCCCGAGCCAAAGAAAAGCGGCATCGAGTAGGCTCCGAAGGGTTAACCGACTATTATTACACCCGATGCGCCACTATTTGAGGTAAAAAAGAAGAAGGCCGAGGTCAATGCCCAGCTAGAGTAGATATGCATTGAGTTCGCATTCGCGGAGGACTTTATGGGTGACCTGGCGCAGTATGTGCTGCGGTCGACTAACTTTATGGGTGACCTCTCAGGATTTTCTGAACCTCCTCAGGCAATTTCTCGTCTCGCCTGTACGACGCCCGAGCCAGACTCAAATTGGGTTGAAGGTGGGCAAGAGGAGCCAAGCCAACACTGAAGTAGAGTTGAACTAGCTTTTTTTTGTTTTTTTTTTGTAATTGTACCTTGCCAGAGTATTATCAATAAAAATATATTTTTTTTTTATTTTCCTCCTGTTGTGGCATGCATGGCCTTTGACTTTTGTTGTGATAATATGGAAAATATTTGGTTATTTGTTGTGTAGTAATGGTGTTGCACGACTTTGTTGTCGATTACTTCATATTCTCAGTCAACTATTTATTTGACCTTTAGAGTTAATTATCCCTCAAAAATGAGTCGCATCCCTTGCTATGTACGAGGTCGACAAAAAGTGGATGGTCAACTAGAATAACTTAGGCGATCAGAAGTTGTTTAAGTGGCGACCATGGACTGCTTAGTTGTCGACTACTGGGTCGACTAAAAAATTAGACGACTGAGAGCTATTTAGGTGGTAGCAAGGGGCTGCTTAGTCATTGACTATGGGGTCGACTAGAGACTTGAACGGCTAGGAGCCGTTTAGGTGGCAACAAAGGGCTGCTTAGTCGTTGACTATGAGATTGACTAGATTCTTGGACAGTTAGGATCCGTTTAGGTGGCAGCAAGAGGCTGCTTAGTCGTCGACTACGGGGTTGACTAGAATTATTAAAGATAACAATTAAGCTAATAAAATTATAATTTTATTTATGTTAGAAGGTCACAAGGATAAACACCATACATTTTTAAATAAAAAATTGTTGAGATTGATGGCTTTCCACGGGCAGGGGAGTTCCTTTTCTTGCATGTTGGCCAGCCTGTAAGCATTGTGCTTTACTATTTGGACAATGGAGTATGGCCCTTTCCACTTTGGTTCGAGTTTGCCCACATTCTTGGAGACCTCTACCTTCTTAAAGACAAGATCCCCAATGTTGAAACGACATTCTCTGATCTTTTTATTATAATTTTAGGTCATTTTCACTCTATAGCACTACATAGTATTGTAAGTCTCCTCTCGACATTCGTCAATAGTTTCAAGATCTAGTTTTCTCTCTGATGTGCTTCTTAGTAGGTGGAAGTAGATGACCCGAGCAATATGTTGGATCAATTTTGAAGGTATGACTACTTTCGACCCATACACTAGGCCGTAAGGAGTGTGATCGGTGGCTATTCTAAGAGTTATCCTGTAAGCCCATAGCACGCTGAGCAAGTCATTTGCCCAGTTCGCCCTGGTGTCCTAAATTTTGGCCTTCAATTGGTTGAGGATAGTTCGATTGGTCACTTCGATCTGACCATTCGACTGAGGATTACCTATTAACGTGAAATGTTGTGTGATCCCCAAGGCCTCGCACCAACCTCGTGTACTCTTACTCTAAAACTGAGTGCCATTATCTGAAATAAATACCTTGGGCAGCCTAAAATGGCAAATGATATTCTTTTATATAAAACTTTTTATGGCCGCGTCTGTTATCTTAGGGATAGCCTCAGCTTCAACTTACTTGGTGAAATATTCAACCGCTAAGAGTATAAACTTCTGCTGCCCTGTTGATCTCAGCAAAGAGCCCACTATATTGATTTCCTACTGGTCAAATGGCTAGGAAATCTGAATATTTACCATGAGTGCGGCTGGCTGGTGTGGTAGGTTAGAATGGACTTGGCATGATGCACACTTGCATGCAAAATCCATCGAATCTTTCAACAATATTGGCCAAAAGTATCTCAAGGGGAGTTCGGTGAAGGATCTTTTGTATAATTGACCATGCTCATCAAGGGCAAATTTGGAGGCTTGACCTTGAAGGCTCCGAGCCTCATTCTTGTCATTGGGGACAATGCCTTGGTTGAAATATAGTTTTATTGGGGTCTGCCAAGAAACAATCATCTCATCAATGTTGTTGTAAGATTTTTCATAAGAGAGTGCAATTGACGACCTGTCCGAGACCAAAAATGTGATTTTCTTGTCTCTTGTTCCTCTAATTGAGCTGGCAAACTTGGAATGGACATCTGCCCGTTCATTCTCAGATCGAGGGACCTGGCTAAAAGTAAATCTTTTGAATGATTGTTGCAACCTCTTTATCTCAATCAGGTACCGGGTTATCGACTGTTCTTTGGCTTCAAAATTTCTCATTTTTGCTAGCAAGGCCTCATACTTAGCCTTGTTTTTGTGACTGTCTAATCTAGTTTGATAGTAAAATCATACTCTTCACCCAATTCCTCCCCTAGATGTGGTCGATGACCAATCGACATGCAAAGTCCAAACACGAGGGGCAGCGATACTCTTGTCGGGTAAGTCGACTCGCTCGACAATGAAGTCGGCAAGTACTTAGCTTTGATGGTTGTTCGAGGTTAAAAGCTGATGTCGAACTCTCCAAGCTCAATCACCCACTTGGTCAATTTGCCTGATGTATCGGGCTTTGCCAACACTTGCTTCAATGGCTAATTTGTTAGCACCATAATAGAGTGAGACTGGAAGTACTGTCTCAGCTTCTGAGCAGTGGTCACTAAGGCCAGTGTAAAATTTTCAATCTCCAAATAATTATGTTCTAGCCCTTAGAGTGACTTACTGTAATAGTAGACTGGTCGATGGTTGCTATTCCAGGTCGATACTAGTACTAAGCTGGTCGATGCTTTTGAGATTGCTAAGTATATCTGAAGTACTTCTCCAGCTCGAGTTTTGCCAACATCGAAGGTGAGGTCAAATACTGCTTCAACTCGATTAATATCTGGTCACACTGTTCTGTCCATCAAAAACTCGTTTGTCTAGCATTTCTGAGGATTTTGAAAAAGGGGAGGCTTTTGTCGGCCAATCTTGCAATGAACCTTCCCAAAGCCACAATTCTCCCAACTAGCCTCTAAACTTTCCGAACCATTCTAGGAGGGGTCACATCTAAGACTAGTTGAATTTTCTGTGGATTGGCCTCAATGCCTCTTTGGCTGACCATATAGCCCAGAAATTTTCCTTCTCAAACCCCAAATATGCATTTATTCGGGTTCAGCTTCAATATAAATGCCCTCAATATCCCAAAAGTATGACTGAGGTCGAGCAAGTGGTCTTGGACTTTTTCTATCTTAACTATCATGTCATCGACGTAGATTTTCATCGATTTTTTGATCTCGTCTTTGAACATAAAGTTGACTAACCACTGATAAGTTGCCCTAGTATTCTTTAAATTGAATGGCATGACAAGAAAGTAATATAATCCATTAGGAACAACAAAAGATGTTTTATCCCTATTCTCGAGTGCCGTAAATATCTAATGATAGCCTTGAAATGCATCCATCATACTCAACAATTCATACCCAGTAGTTGAATCAACTAGTAAATTTATCCAAGGCAGGGGTAAGGATCCTTCAGGCATACTTTATTCAAATCGGTAAAATTATTACACATTTGTCATTGTCCCTCAATTTTTAGGACTAAAACAACATTACAAAGCTAAGAGGGATACTGAATTTCTACAATATACCTTGCATCTAAGAGTTTTCTAACCTCCTCTTTGATGATTTGCGTCCTCTCGATGTTGAATGTCTTTGTCTTTTGTCTACCCGACTTGTATGAGTTGTTAGTGTTAAGGCGGTGCACAATGATATTGGGGTCGTTCCCTTGCAGGTCTGATGCCTTCCACGCAAAGATGTCGATATTTTTTCTCAAGAAATTAACCATGAAACACTCCAAGTGAGGGCCTAAATCTATTCTAATACGGGTTGTCTTCTCAGGATTACCCCCTTCGAGCTCAATAGTCTTGAATTCCCTGACAGGCTTCACTTTAGTGTCCTCTAGCTTCTGCTTCTTACCAACATGAGACTCTTCGGGTTTTGCTATAGAGGCGTCCCCCAAAGTCTTTGGTTGTGGTTGAGTTTTCTGCTTAATTGGCTCCACTGAGATGTTGTAATATCTCCACATCTCCTTCAGATTGCACAAGCGCTCGCCTGTGTTAGCTGGGGTTGGAAACTTAACTTTCAAATGATAAGTGAACACAATGGCAAGAAAGTTGTTGAGGGCAGGTCGGACAATGATGACATTATAGGTGAATGGGGCATCGACCACAAGGTAATTCAGCATTAATGTTCTCCTTCAAGGAGCCTCCCCAAAAGATGTGGATAAGTTGATCGACCCCTCCGGTATGATCTCCGACCCCCCAAATCCGACCAGCGGCGTGCGCACAGGCTGGAATTTCAACTTGCCCATGTTTATCCTCTTTAGTGTAAATAAGAAAATGACATTCACTGAGCTGTTGTTGTCAATCAAAATCTTGCGCACCTCAAATTTCGTAATCTCCACAAAAATGACCATTGGGCAATCTATCTTGTGATCAACATTTTTTCCCTCGACATGGGCTAGGTCAACATCAGTAAATGAAATGGGTTCTACGCTTATTGTGAGGTAGAAAGTTGTCTCCACAGGTGAATCTTTATTGGACTCGAGCCTCCTCTGTGTTTGCCTCCAAGCAGACTTAGAGTACCCCCAGTGGGATCTCCTGCAGTCATGTCAATCACCCCTTTGATGGGTGGACGATCTTTCTGGGCGGGCTTCTTTCTTTTATCTTCTCTCCTAGGGCTAGCCAACCTTTCTCTATGGGGAGTCTAATCGATTTTACCCCCTTTAGTTTGGGCTTCCACAGTTATGTATTTTTTGCGGTGGCCCTGCCTGATCAACCTCTCGATCTCGTCTTGGAGATTGAAGCACTCATTGGTGTCATGCTTCTTCTATTTATTGAAGTGGCAGTATTTCTTTAATTTCTTCATAGCTTCAGTCTCCGTCAACTTTCTAGACTTTCTGAGGAGGTTATCATGCTAGATGGCATATAGGACCTCCTTCCTTGGGATGTTCAAAGGTGTATAGTCATGGAAGTGTTTGATCGAAGATCGACCTCTCTCTTTTTATTTCTGGTCATCTCTCTCCTTCTTTTTCTTCTCGACCTTAGAGGATCCGAATTTGAGCTTGTTCATTTTCTCCTGGATCATATATCTTTCTGCCAGGTCAAACAGCTCCTCCATCGACCTGGGCCATTCTCGCGCCAAAGTATTGACGCATTCTTTATACTTGAGCTACAGGAACAGTACGTCGATCAAGAACTCAATCCTGGGGTTATCTATTTTTAGGCCCTCCGTATTAAATCTAATAAAGAAATCTCGAAAGTACTCCCCCTCTTCTTGCTTGACGGTATGGAGGTGGGTATGGGAGAGCTTAGCCTTCCTTCTGCTGGCAAACTCATGCAAGAACTTGTTGGACAGCTGATCATAAAAGTAAATCGATGATAGTTCAAGCTTTACGAACTAGTCTAGTGCGATGCCTTGGAAGGTGGTCACCAGCATCTTGGCATGAATGTATTCATTATGTCTATGTAGCTGCATCATGTGCTCGAACTGTATGAGATGCTCATTGGGGTCGATAGAACCATCGTACCATGGCAGATCGATGGGGACTCTGGTGTTTATGGTGATGTGCTCGTTGATGTTTTTCTGAACGAATGGGGACCTTCTCTCCTAATGAGAGCTTTGAGGAGCCTCTAAGTTTGGTGCTCTGTCAGTATTTCTCCTTGAGATCTTATTAAGACGCCTGTTCAACTGCTAGACTTGATGGGATACTTCTTCCCACTCCTCCCAATTCGCCTGGGTGGCATTCCAGTCAAGACCCAATCTAAGACGCTCGGCCCTATCGCGCTGCAGGGCTCAAATGGGCTGATGCGCAAAATCTACAGACTTTTCTCTCTCTTCATGATAGTCACACCTAAAACGTTCGACCTTATCGTGCTGCATGGTTCATTAGGTTTGGCATGATCTACCGAGTCCGCTACCTCCTCCCACACTTCTAGACATCCTCTCTCTTCTTGTGGGCATTTAGGATTGACTTCGCCCCTGGCGGGTAGCTGTCTGGCTTCTCGGTGGGAGCGACTGTTCTCAGGGGATTTATTTTTTGGTGGGGGCGACTGTGAAGTTGCACTGGCGGCAGAGGCAGGCACTGTAGTATGCCTGTTCAGAGCGGCAGATAATTGGGCTAATATTTGAGTGAAAATCTACTCACTTATCAACTGCATCAACTGGAGCATAGTGACCATCACTATCTACTCCTGAGGGGTGCTGGTGCCCGGAGCGCTTGTATCTTGCCGGGGGTTAAGGAGAGGTAAAGGCGTACACCATCGATTCTCCTCCCTTTCGAATACTACTCTATGTGTGTTTATCATTTTTCTTGCTACAATCTCAATGGTTTCCCGCAGATGGCGCCAAACATGATATGGGATAATCCAGTAGGCCCAACATTAAATGAGACAGCCCAGAAGGCCCAATAGTAAGTCTGTTTAGTTGACCAATATCGACCTCACTTGGTAGGATCCGTGGTTGACCCGTATCGACCTCAGGACCACTCTAGAAGTTTGAATATTCAAGTCTGGTCGACATATATCGATCTCAAGACCCACTCCAGCGTTGACTTAGATCCCTGCCACATTTATTAGTCTGACAGGTTGTATACCTTCGCATTAATGATGCGTGACAGCCAATACAGCCGCTGCCACCAACTCTGCCAACCCTGTCACCAACTTTGGTAGAGATGCGCCTCCATTATCACTATTTATTTGGGAAAATAGAAGATTTAGCCACCCTGACAAAGATAAAAGTCAATACACCTGATAAGGATACTAGGGTCAAATCACACTTGGAGAATGCTATAAATACTTCAGACTCAACCACGTTCAAGGTAATGCCTAATACACTATAAGCTTTACATTCTCTATATTATGTTTGATCTTCACATCTCGACTAGAATTAACTTGAGCATCAGAGTGTCTTAGCTGAGGGCACCTTGGCTAGTTTAATGTGTGTTGTGGTTGCAGATCTCAAGCCCCAAGGTATATACAATCCTGAGTGCTCGACCTCCCTGTTCGAATTGCCCGTAGCACAATTTTCTTTTCTTTACACGCAGCTTTTAGCAGCATCACTGGTAGTTTGTTCTTAATGTTTAAAAGCTAAATGTAATGTTGTTATTTGAATAAAACTAAGAGCCTATATATAAGGGAACAGAGGAAGAATAATATCCAAATTACTTCAGATTTAAGTGTATGATTGTTGTCATAATTAGGAGTCACTCACTTTCAATTAGATTCTTTATTTTAAATTTCATGTCATGAATATATATATATATATACATTAAATATTTGTTTATAAAAATAATTAGTTGAGAATTATAAATACTTAGGGCTTGTTTGCCTCAATTAATTATGCTTAATAGATGTATAAATATATCCAATTTATTATTTGCTTGCCTTGATATAGGACCCTTGATAAATCATTGGCCCTATATTAAGTTGGAATATGTATCAAGAGGAGAGATGATTGATACATTTTTCTATGATTGGATAAGATTTAAAAAGATCAAATTACTCTTAATTAGTATGTAAAAAGATTATTAAAATAAATAATCAAAAGGTTATAATCGTAAAATCATAGGTTTTGTTTTAATTTACTTTTTAGTTAATCTTACCAACCAAACGTAAGATTATATTATTTTATCTTGATAAATTTAAAACATATTCATTTATTTATATATCATTTATAATCACAAACAAATTAGCCCTTAGCATATATATACACATCAATTTTGCTTCTGTTAGATCAAGTGAAAGCGACGGCAATGATTTTATTAGAACTAAAATCTGCTGATAAAACCTTTCGATGTTAACACTCAGTTGTTCTATTCTCTACATATGTCAAATTAAGCTCACAACACAAATAGATAAATTGAATATAAAGAAGAAGATTATATTCTTGACCCGTACAAACAATATAATCGTTTCATTATTTCAAGAAAAAAGAAAAGATAGCATCTTGGTTCTTTTATATTTTGGGTATTTTGTAGAAAAAATTTTGGGAAATGGGTTTTTGGGAGAAAATTTGGAGAATGTAGCAAGTGATTTTTTTTTGGGGGAAATATGGAAAATGATTTGAGAATCAATTGTTTGTTTCTTAATGTTTTAAGATGAAATAAACTGTACTATTGATATTAAATCAGTTACTTTTTTATTTGGTTTGTAGGGTGAAAGTGAATTTTCTTTCTATGTAATATATTATATACATATGTATATTTATAGTTGGATGATGTATATGTAAATATATATATATATATATAATAATTGATACATTGTTGTAATAAAATAATGTGTAATTAATTCAATTTGTGATTTATTTTAAAATTTATATTTTATGAATTCATTAATAAATATTAATTATTTATAAAATTATAATTTTATCTTAATTATAAAAAATCAATTAATATCATAATTATTGAAATCAATTTATATAAAAAATTAATTATTGTATATTAATTATAAACTAATTATTATTTATTCTTAAAATATAATTATTTAACTATTTATTATTTGCAATTTATGTAGAAATAAAAATTAATTATTTATTTAAATAAAATAGTATATATAAATATAAAAATACTTGATAACGATTCATCAAATTAAAACAATAAATAGTTTTATATCATATGGAACTAAATCACAACTTGTTTATTAAACAAATAAGCACAATATTTAATTATACGTGAAATATAAAACATAATTAATATATACATAACAAGTTATTTAAATAATTAAATTAATTAATTAATAAATTAATTATTTACTTTAACTCATTATTTAATTAACATATTATTTAATAAATAAATAACTTAGTAACAATCAAATTTTTT
>JACGDI010005239.1:292639-350511 GCA_014898725.1 Jacaranda copaia | reverse complement strand
GCTTAGTTATTGACTATAGGGTTGACTAAAAACTTGGACAGCTAGAAGCCATTTGAGTAGCAGCAAGGGGCTGCTTAGTCATCAACTATGGGGTCGACTAGAGACTTGGACGGCTATGAGCCATTTAGATAGTAGTAAGGGGCTGCTTAGTTGTCGACTACGAGATCGACTAGAGATTTGGACGACTAGGAGCCATTAAGGTAGCAGCAAGGGGCTGTTTAGTCATCAATGATGGGGTCAATTAAAATTATTAAAGATAACAATCAAGCTAATATAATTGGGATTTTATTTAAGCCAAAGGGCTGCAAAGATAAGTATTATACATTTTCAAATATAAAACTTCTTGAAATTGACGGTGTTCCACGGGTGGGGGAGTTTCTCTCTTTACATGTTGGCCAGCTTATAGGCATTGTGTTTCGCTACTTTGATAACGGAGTATGGCCTTTCCTATTTTGGTTCGAGCTTGTCCACATTCTTGAGGATCTCTACCTTTTTGAGGATGAGATCTCCAATATTGAAATGGTGCTCCCTAATCTTTCTATTATAATTCTGGGCCATCTTTAACCTGTAGCATTGCATAAGATTATAAGCCTCTTGTCGACACTCATCAATAGTTTTGAGATCAAGCTTCCTCTTTGACGTGTTTCTTAGTAGGTGGAAATGGATGACGCGAGCAGTATGTTAGATCAATTTTGAAGGGATGACTGCTTTCGACCTATAAACTAGGCTATAAGGGGTATGATCGGTGGCTATTCAGGGAGTTGTCCTGTATACTCATAGCACATTGGGTAGGTCATCTGCCCAATTGACACCAGTGTCTTGAATTCTAGCTTTCAATTGGTCAAGGAGAGTCCAGTTGGTCACCTTGGTCTGACTGTTCAACTGAGGGTTGCCTAATAAAGTGAAATGTTGTGCAATCCCCAAGGCCTTGCACCAATCTCTTGTACTCTTACTGTGGAACTGAGTACCGTTATCTAAAATAAGGACCTTGTGTAGGCCAAAATGACAAATGATATTTTTTCAAATAAAACTTTTGATGATCGCGTTTGTTATTTTAGGGATAGCCTCGGCTTCAACTCATTTTGTAAAATATTTAATTGCTACAATTATGAGCTTTCGCTGCCCTATTGATTTTGGCAAAGAACACATTATATTTATTCCCCATTAATCAAACGGCTAGGAAATTTGGACATTAACTATTAGCGTAGTCGGAGGGTGCGGCAGATTGGAATGGACTTGACATGATGCACATTTGCATGCAAAATCCACGGAGTCTTTCAATATGTTAGCCAAAAGTACCAATACCTAATTATTTTGTGGGAATGAACATCCTGTAATACTTCCAACGCCTGATCCTGATCCAAGCATCTGAAGGGGGGTCTGACAAAGGATCTCTTGTATAATTGACTATGCTCGTCGAGGGTAAATTTGAAGGCTTGACCTCAAAGGCGTCGAGCCTCGTTCCTGTTGTCAGGGATAGTGCCTTAGCTAAGATATAGCTTTATTGGGGTCTGCCAAGAAACTGTCGTCTCCTCAATGGTTGTAACCAGGTTCTCATCAGAGAGTGCAATTGATAGCCTATCCAAGACTAAAAATGTGATTTTCTTATCTCTTGTTCCTCTGATGGAGCTGGTAGACTTTGAGAGAGCATTTACCCGTTCATTCTCAGATCGGGGGACCTGGCTGAGAGTAAAGCTTTTGAATGATTATTGCAACTTCTTTACCTCGATCAGGTATCAGGTCATCGATTGTTCTTTGGCTTTGAAATTTTCCTTGACCTGCTTTGCTACTAACTGGGAGTCCATAATCACAACCAAGTTTTTGATCCCTCGTTTAAGCACTATTCTCATTCCTGCCCGCAGGGCCTCATACTCGGCCATATTATTTGTGACTATATAATCTAATTTGATTGTAAAATTGTACTCCTCAGCATCTGGGGAGCAAAGAGAGACCCCTATTCCAACTCCAGATGTGGTCAATGACCTATCAATGTGCAAGGTCCAAACAAGAAAGGCTGGGATACTATTCTCGAGCAAGTTGACTCACTTTGTAATGAAGTTGGCAAGAACCTGCGCTTTGATGGCCTTTCAAGGTTGAAAACTAATATCGAACTCCCCCAGCTCGATTGCCCACTTGGTTAATCTGCCTGATGTATTGGGTTTTGCCAACATTTGCTTCAATGGTTGGTTGGTTAGCACTATGATAGAATGAGACTGAAAATATGATCTCAACTTTTGAGCACTGATCACTAATGTTATCGCAAATTTCTCAATTTTCAAATAATCATGTTCTGGCCCTTGGAGTGATTTACTGCAATAGTAAATTAGTTGATGGTTGCCATCTTGGGTCGATACTAGTACTAAACTAATCGATGCTTCTAAGACTGCCAAATATATTTGAAGTACTTCTCCCAGCTCAGGTTTTGCCAACATCGGGGATGAGGCCAAATACTACTTCAACTCGATCAGTGCCCGATCACACTGTTCCGTCCATTGAAAACCCATCTTTCTGGCATTCCTAAGAATTTTGAAAAAGGGGGCTTTTGTCAGCTAATCTCGCGATGAACCTTCCCAAAGCCATGATTCTCCCCACCACTCTCTGAACATCTCAAACTATTTTCGGAGGGGTGATATCTAAAATTGCTTGAATTTTCTATAGATTCACCTCAATGCCTCTTTGGCTGACCATAAAGACCAAATATTTTCTTCCTTGGACCTCGAACGTACATTTGTTTGGGTTTAGCTTCAATCTGAATTCCCTTAGAATCCCAAAAGTATGACTAAGGTCGAGCAAGTGGTCTTGGGCTTTTTTCGCCTTGATTATTATGTCATCAACGTAAACTTAACTTTCTAAACTCATCTTTGAACATGAAGGTGACTAACCGTTGATAAGTTGCCCTAGTATTTTTCAATTCGAACGGCATAACAAGGAAGCAATATAGCCCATTAGGAACAACAAAAGATATTTTATCTCTATCCTCGAGTGCCATGAAGATTTGATGATAGCCTTGAAATGCATCCATCATACTTAATTCACACCCAGCAGTTGGATCGACTAGTAAATCTATCCAAGGTAGGGGGTAAGGATCCTTAGGGCATGCTTTATTCAAATCAGTAAAATCATTACACATCTGCTATTATCTTTCAATTTTTGGGACTAGGAAAACATTACAAAGCCAAGAGGGATACTGAATTTCTACAATACATCCTGCATTTAAGAGTTTTCTAACTTCCTCCTTGATGATTTATGTCCTCTCAGCATTGAACGTCCTTGTATTTTGTCTGATTAGCTTGTGTGAGGGGTTAGTGTTGAGGCGGTGCATAATAATGTTAGGGTCGATCCATTGGAGGTCGGATGCCTTCCAAGCAAAGACGTTGATATTTTCCTTAGGAAATCAACCATGAGATACTCCAAGTAGGGGCCTAAGTCTGTTCCAATGTGGGTCATCTTTTTGGAGTTACCCTGTTCGAGCTCAATGACCTTAAACTCCTTGACGGGCTCCATTCTAGTATTTTCCAACTTTTGCTTCTTACTGACCTGGGACTCTTCGAGTTTTGCTATCGAGGCATCCCCTGAACGCTTTTGCTATGACTGTATTTTTTTCTTGGTTGACTTGATCGAGATGTTGTAACATCTCCATGCCTCCTTCAGGTTGCACAAAAGCTCTCCCATGCTTGCTGGGGTAGGAAACTTGACTTTCAGATGATAAGTAGACACGATGGCATGAAAGTCATTGAGGGCAGGTTGGCCTATGATGACATTATAGGTAAATGGGGTGTCGACCACAAGGTAATTCAATATTAATGTTCTCCTCCGAGGAGCCTCTCCAAAAGATATGGACAAGTTGATCGACCCTTCCAATATAATCTCTGACCCCCTGAATCTGACTAGTGGCATGTGCATAGGTTCAAACTTTAATTTGCCCATGTTCACCCTCTTTAGGGTGGATAAGAAAATGATATTCACTGAGCTGCTGTTGTCGATCAAAACCTTACGCAGCTTAAAGTTTGTAATTTCCACGAAGGTGACCATCGGACAGTCTATCTAGTAATCGACATTCTTGCCCTTGAGATGGGCCACGTCAGCATTAATAAATGAAATGGGTTTTGCACTCATTGTGAGGTGAAAAGTTATCTTGATAAGCGAAGCTTTATTGGACTCAAGCCTCCTCTATGTTTGCCTCCAAGTAGACTTAGAGTCCCTCTCAGTGGGATCTTCTGCAATCATGTTAATTACCCCTCTAATGGGTAAGCGATCCTCCTGGGCGGGCTTTTTTCCTTTATCTTCTCTCTTGGGGCTAACTAACTTTTCTCTACCGGGAGTTAGGTCAATTTTACCCCCTTTAGTCTGAGCGTCCACAGTTATGTACTTTTTGAGGTGCCCTTGCTTGATCAACCTCTCGATCTCGTCTTAGAGATTGAAGCATTCATCTGTGTCGTGCCCCTTCTGTTTATGAAAGTGGTAGTATTTTTTTAATTTTTTCATGGCTTTAGTCTCCGTAAGCTTTCTAGGCTTTTTAAGGAAATTATCATGTTGAATGGCGTAAAGGACCTCCTTTCTCGGGATGTTCAAAGATGTATAGTCGTGGAAATGCTCGATCAAAGATTGAGCTCACTTCTTGTATTTTTGGTTGTCTCTTTCCTTCTTTGTTTTCTCGACTTTGGAGGATCTAAACTTGAGCCTGTTCATTTTCTCCTATGTCATGTACCTTTCTGCCAGGTCGAGCAGCTGCTCCATCAACCTGGGACATTCCTGCACCAATGCATTGGCATACTTTTTATGTCTGAGCCCTAGGAACAACACATTAATCAAGAACTCAATCCTGGGATTATCTATTTTTAGGACCTTTGTGTCAAATCTAGTGAAGAAATCACGAAAGGACTCTCCCTCACCTTGCTTGACAATGTGGAGATGGGTATGAAAGAGCTTTGCCTTCCTTTTGCTAGCAAACTGGTGCAAGAACTTATTGCACAACTGGTCATAAGAATAAATCGATGAGGATTCAAGCTTCACAAATCAGTCCAATGCAATACCTTGGAAAGAGGTTACCTACTCTTGGCATGGATGTATTCGTTTTGTCCGTGCAGCTGTATCATGTGCTCGAACTGCATAAGGTGCTTATTGGGGTCGTTAGAGCTGTTATACCTTGGTAGACCTATTGGGACTTTGGTGTCAACAGTAATGTGCTCATTGATGATATCCTGAATGAAAGGGGACCCTCTCTCCTGATGAGATCTCTAAGGAGCATCCAAGTTTGGTGCTCTGCCAGTGTTTCTCCCCAAAATCTCATCGAGACGCCTATTCAGCTGCTGGACTTGATAGGACATTTTTTTCCATTCATCCCGATCTGCCTAAGTGGCATTCTGGTTAAGACTTGATCTAACATGATCGGCCCTATCACACTGCGGGGCTCGAATGGGCTGAGGTGCAAGGTTTGTAGATTCTACCTTTTCTTCGCGGTAATCACACCTTGAGCATTCGACCTTATCGCACTGCATGACTCAATTAGGTCTGACATGATCTACCAAATCTGCTATCTCTTCCCACATTTCTGGCTATCTCTTTTCCTCTTGTGAGCATCTGGGGTTGATCTCATACCTGGCAGGCGGCTGCCTGAATTCTCTGCGGTCGCGACTGTTCTCAGGAGACCTATTCTCTAGGGGGTGGCTACAAAGTTGCACTGGCCGTAGGAGTAGGCACTGTAGTGTGTTTGTTCAAAGTGACAGATAGCTGGGTTGATATTTGAGTTGAAATCTGCTCACTTATCAGCTGCATTAACTGAGGCATTATGAGCATCATCACCTGCTCCTAAGGGACATTGGTACCTAAAACATGTATACCTTGTTGGGGGGAAGAGAGAGGCAGAGAAGTGGACCTCCTACTCTCTTCCCTTTCGAATGTTGCTCTGTGTGTGTTCACCATCTCTTCGTTGCAATCTCAATAGCTTCCCACAAATAGTGCCAAAACTGATGCGGCTAAAAGTTTCTTATAGTGAAAAGGGTTGTGTTTGGGATGAATTCGACTAAGGAGGTCGAGTATTCAAAACCATATTTCTCTCGAGGTCTTAGATTTGCAACCACAACACACGTTAGATAGTCGAGGTGCCCCTAACTAAGGCACTCCAACACTCAAGTTAGTTCTAGTCGAGATATAGTAATCAAACAGAATACTGAGAGTACAGAAGGTTTATACTGTATTTAGCATTATCTTGAGCGTGGTTAAGTATGAAGTATTTATAGCCTTCTCCAGGCGTGATTTGACTATAGTGCCCTTCTCAGGTGTACTGACTTTTGTCTTTGCCAGGGGGTTGATGGTCATTCCATGTCCAGATCCTAGTACTATTTCAAGTGGCTGAATCTCCTGTTTTCTAGGGTGAATAGTTTCTCTGGAGGCGCCCCCCTGCCAGAGGTGGTGGCAGGGTTGGTGGTAGCGACTATATCGATTGTCATACGTTATTAATGCGAAGGCATACTGCCTGTCAGACTAATAAATGCAGAGAAGATTTGAGTCAACACTGGAGTGGGTCTTAAGGTCGATACATGTCGACCAGACCTGACTGTTAGAACATCCGAAGTGGTCCTGAGGTCGATGCAAGTTGATCACGGATCCTGCCAAGTATGGTCGATATAGGTCGACCAAATGATCTTTGATAGGCGATCTGGCTTAAACTTGATGTTGGGCCTTCTGGGCTATCCCACTTGATGTTGGGCCTACTAGGTTATCCCATATCACTTATGATATGAAAGCATAAAATTTATGTAACACCTATATAAGTAATAAAATGTTGTGTTTATATATATATAAATATATAAGTTTATGATAATAATATGTGTATATTTAAAAAGTTATAAATATACATATTTTTGTGCATAAATATTTAACTATTAAATATTTTTATATTGTATTCATATAATTGAACATATATAAGTATATATATAGATACATAAAGAAATAAAAAAAGATAGTATTCTTATTGAAAGAAAGAAAATAAGAATTAATTAATATATACATGTCAATAACATAATAATATATATTATGAGTAAATACATACTAATATATATCATATTATACATTAGTATGCATTTATTAGTATATACATGAATTACCATATATATGTGTATGTTATTTATTACTATACATATTAGTATGTATATATTATTTTTAATGTGTTTATAATATATTATGATAAATATGTCTAAAATTTAGAGGTAATAATAAATAAATAATAAATATTGTATTTTATTATATTCAAGAAAAAAATACACAAATATCAAATGAACAATTGTTATTTTAGTTAAATTTTAAAAATGCAAAATAATATTAACTTATTTATAAGAACATTATAATTATTTTTTTCTTTGTAAATATTATATATATTATATTGTTGAAATAAATACAAAAAAATGTATTTGGTCTGGTGATTAGTGTTTAATCTAAAAGAATTATAGGTCTTTTGCTTGAACTCTAAAAGGTGCAAAGTCTAAAGTTTAAGTTATGTGGTCAATAATCTGCAGTCACTAATTAGTGACATAAACAATTTTTTTTTAAAATTTTATGTAATTAGTTACCGAATTTGTGGTTGCTAATTGATCACTGATTAGTACTTAGTGATCGATTAATGACTAATACAAATTATTAACAAGTATTTTTTCAAACAACCCAAGCAGTTATTAAATCGGTTACCAAACGTGTTAGTGACCAATTTTTGCTTATTGAGCAGTCACTAATACTCTTTTTTTGGTAGGATAGCACGAGGTTAATGTGCAAATTTGCTTGAGTTTAAGGTCAAATTTGGGTCTACTCTTTTTTTCTATGTCAATTTATAATCAGTTTTCTGGAGGAAGAATAAAAAGTAATAACATGAGAAGAGAATATTATAGATTTAAATAAGTACTTTTAGATTATGAATTACAATATCTTAAATTTAATTTAAATACAATCATGAAACAGCAATTGGGCCTTAATGACACTTAGAAGAAGTAGAATATTCTAAACAATATAGGTCCTAATCCATCAGGCGTAGTTTGATGAAGTCCTCTTGATGAATGCCTTGAGTTGGATGATCACCCTAAATAGAGACAATTATGTTACTTTGGGCAATAAGAAAAGGATTGGTTAGAACTTGTTTGAATTATTCAGAGGCAGTGCAGAGGGCTTGGTGAAAATAACATCTTACTTTTATGTTATGACATAGGAAATTTTGATTCAATCAAATTTTCAAATATCCAATATATTACATAGAATTTTCATTACATATTTCATACGGACCTGATTAATTTGGGTCCATATAAAATAATTTGCACGAAAAGCATTGATCATATGTATTTCTCATTTTTATTTGTTGTAATATTTTATGCATGGCCAAAAATTTATCTCCAATTCCTAAAATATGTCTTGATTTGATTATGGATACAACGTTAGCTCACCATGTCATTTGTGGCTTTTTCATATGCTCCCTTAGATTTATAAGCGCAGGCTAACTGGACTTATCATCTTTGGATTTGTTTGTGCATATTGGGCTTCTCAATAGACACAGTATTTTTTTTCCCACTTGGTAAAGAAAAATGAAAGTAAGAACACTAAAGTCCAACAATATGAACTAGTAAATTTTTCAATGCCATTTTCACTCTATAAGGGTAATTTTTCAAAGTCAAGTTCTATAATATTAATCCCACCTAAATTTTAGAAAAAAAAAAGAGACATATGTATATATAAATATCTATTAAGAAAAGTGTCTAATGGAAATAGACAAGGAGCAAGGAGCAACACAAGTGTTCCCTATCCTTAAGGTTTCTATTGCCCCACTACAAGGAGTTTGCTAAGGGTTGTAGGCAATACACCACCAAAATGTATGTCAAGCCCCAAAGAAAATTTTCAAATGATAGCAATTTACTTGAAAGTACATAGAGATTTTTTTTAGAAGGATGATATCAACTAAAAGAGAAGGGGACTATTTATAAGTGAGGCTATTCAGTGGTTACAAAAACATTTCATAACCATCCATCAGTTATAGAAACGTCTAGCAATTACCCATCAGTTACAGAAACATCTAGTAATTGTCTGTCGGTCACAAAAAACGTCATTTAACTGCCCATCAATTACAAAAATGTCTTTCAACCACTAGAAATGTTTTATAACTGTAAAATGTGTTTTGTAAAAACTAAACACTTAAGTGAACAAAATTAGTTTTGCAAACAATTATGCACCTTTTTATACATCCACTTTGGATATAATCTGAATATTTGAAATAATTCCTACTTGAATTATGTAAGGTGCATATCAACAATCCCCCCCTTGTTTGGGAAATTACTTTTGACCAAAAAAATCTTTGTTAATCATCACTAAGGACTATGTGCATAAAGGGAGGTATGACTAACATTGAACCTTCCTTTAGTGCAAATAACTTAAAGTCATGTCAAAGTTGATGGTGTCTACAGATTGAACCTCTACTCCTTTTATAACATGACTGGAGTCACCACACACACCCGTTCATTCCTTCACTGCAAATAATCTCATTGCTTTGTGCTTTTTTGGTCATGTGCAACATCCTGTTTCATGAACCTCTAAAAGAGTAAACCACAATTCTCTATAAGGAGTGGCTTCACCCTTAGTTCATATAGGCAAAATGTTTCTCATGCACTTATGTTGCTGAAGTGCAACATTTTGTTAAGAGTGTAGCTCAACTTCAATTGCCCAACAAATGATACTATTAAACTACATATGAGACCAAAAGAGAGTAACATAGCCAACAACCATGACTTGTTTTTCTCTTTGAACCTATAAACTAGGGGGTAACCTAGATATAGGTTTAGGGTTCAAGGTTTAAAGTGTAGTCAAACTTATTAAGTCTCTCATTAGAGGCTTAGTAAGCGGATCTGCCAAGTTTTTACTTAACTTCACATAGACAATTGTAATAATACCATTATGTATAATAGTCTCACAAACTTATGTCTAAGACCAATATGTCTAAATTTACCATTATAGGTACCATTATAAGCTTTTGTAAGAATAGCTTCACTATCACCATATAGTAAAATTGCTGTCATTGGACTTGGTCAAAGATCTATGTCTAATAACATATTTCTTAGCCACTCAACCTCATTTCCTACCTGAGCCAAAGCTATAAACTTAAACTCCATAGTAGAATGGGAAATACACATTTGTTTCTTGCTTTCCCAAGAAATAGCTCTATCGGCAATGCTGGAAATCTATCCGCTTGTGGATTTATTATCTCCCACACTATTTATCCAACTTGTATCTAAGTATCCTTCTAAGGAACTTGGAAATTTAACATAAAACAGATCAAAACTACTAGTTCTCTTAAGGTAACCAAGTACCATACTAATAGCTTTCCAATGATCAAAATTAGGACAACTTGTGTATCTACTAAGTTTAGAAACTACAAATGAAATATCTAGCCTAGTGCAATGCATAGCATACATAAAACTGCCTATGGCACTTGCATACTCTAGGTTTGTAATAGCTCTACCAGAATTTTCTTTCAGTTTAACTCCATTATCGAAAGTAGTATTCACCTCATTAATATCAAGATAACTAAGCTTAGTTAATATCTTTTCAATATAATGTGACTAATTTAGCACAAAATCCCCACTATGCCTTTTAATTTTAATGCATAAAATAGTATCCAGTTCACCTAAGTCTTTCATCTTAAAGATAGAGGATAGATACTCTTTAGTCTCATTTACACCAATCATGTTTTTACTAATGATCAACACATCATCCACAGATAAAAAAACTATCACTATATAGTTTGGAGTAGTTTTAGAGTATAAACACCTATTTGCACTGTTATATTTAAATCCAAACTTTAAAATAGCAATATCAAATCTCTCATGCCATTATTTTGGAGCTTGTTTTAGACAATAAAGAGATTTAACTAAATTTCTCACTTTTGCCTCATTACTCGGAGTAATGAATCCTTTAGGTTTTTATATGTATGCTTCCTCATTCAAATTACCATTTAAAAATGTTGTCTTCAAGTCCATTTGGTGAACAAATAGATTGTAAAGAGAGGACAAGGCAAATAGAATTCTAATGGAAGCAACTCATGCTACTAACACATAAGTGTCAAAGTAGTTAATTATCTCTACTTCTTTGAATCCTTTGGCTACCAATCTTACTTTAAAAGTAGAAATAGTACCATTAATATTATATTTTCTTCTAAACACCCATTTGCAACCTAGGGACTTAGAACCACTTGGCAAATATGTTAATACCTAAGTATTATTCCCTAAGATTGAGTCCATCTCATCATTCGCAGCTTCTTTTCAGAAAGCAGTATCTCTAGAAGCCATAGCTTCATTGAATGATTTAGGATCAGTCTCAAGACTATATACATAAGGTATTTCATTCACCACCTCATTATTCTTACTCCCCTCCACCAAGAATAATATAGATTGAGAATAAATGAAACCCTTGTCTAAATTCTTCTCTTTTTCTAGCTTTAGTACTCCTTCTAAGTGTTCTTGTTTGTTTTGGAACACTAGATTCCCTAGTTTCAACAATAAAACTTTTAGGACCTCTTGGCTCACCTAGTGTAGATGCAGTAATATTTTCAACATCTTTTGAAAACTTACTTTCAATGAATTCCACATTCCTTGATTTAATTATTATATTAGACTCCATATTAAAAAGCCTATAGGCTTTACTATTAGCAACTTATCCAAGAAATACATTGCTGATGGGTCTAGGCCCTAACTTAGTCCTCTTAGGATTAGAAACTTGATAATAAGCAATACACCCCCATACTTTAAAATAATTTATGTTAGGCTTTTTACCTTTCCATATTTCATAAGGACAAGTTCTTATAACTGTACTAGGTATCCTATTCAAAATATGACAAGCAGTTAAAAGTGCCTTTTCCCACAAATTATTATGCAAATTAGCATGATTCAACATACAATTAACCATATCAAGAAAAGTGCAATTTTTTCTCTTAGCTACACCATTTTGTTGTGATAGCCCTTGTTTGATGTATAATGCCATTTTCTTCACAAAATGTATCAAACTCATTAGAACAATATTCCATGCCTCCATCAAAACGTTGAATTTTGATCTTATTTTCCAGTTGATTTTCTACTTCTAATTTATATTTGTTAAATGAACTAAGTGCTTTATCTTTTGTTCTTAACAAATATACATGGCAAAACCAACTAGTGTCATCTATGAACATGATGAAGTATCATTTTCCTCCTCTAGTCAACACGCCATTCATTTCACATATGTTAGTGTGTATCAAGTCTAGCAATTGTGATTCTCTTTGTACAATAGGAAAAGGTTTTCTCACAATTGTTGATTTAACACATACTCCACATTTGTCTAGTTCACTTTTACCAATATCTATTAATCCCAATGCATGCATATTTTTCAAGTTCTTTGCACTAATATGTCCTAATCGACTATGCCACAAAGAAATTGAACAACTGATATAAACAAAAATAAAATTAATATTATTCAAGACTGACATTTTATACATTCCATTTTGAGCATATCCCTTTCTGAAAAATGCACCATTCTTTGTAAGAATGACTTTGTTAAACTGAGTAGAAATTTTAAAGCATTTCTTGTCCAAAAGATCTATATAAATTAAACCTTTCCTAATTTCTGGTACAAATAAAACATTAAGCAAAGTTAATTTCTTTCCGAAGGTAAAGTTGATTTCTACAATTCCTTTGCCTCCAACATTGGCACAAGAACAATTTCCTAACTTTCTGTCCTATTGCTTCTTCAAAAGTTGTGAACATAGTTTGATCATTACAGACTTGAATAGTAGATCTAGAATCTAACTGCCAACCTGTGGGTTCGCTTGCCATATTGATTTCAGAAATCATAGTCACATCAAGACTAAGACCTAAAACCACGGCAACAAGGTTTCCTCAACCATGTTTGTCGAGCTTGTACCACTCTTACATTGTGTACATTCTCGAGCATAGTGTCATGTTTCTCCACAAACATGACACTTACCTTTTCTTTTCTTAGGATTAGGATTATTTTTCTATCCGAATTTCTTATTTTTCCCATTATTCTTTTTAACACCTGGATATTTTTTCTTAGAAGATCCTACCTCCAAATAGTTAACACTAGACTGTTCGTGAGTGAAATTCTTAACATCGCATTTTCAAGCCTCTTCTTCAATAAGTAGATGTTTCTGAATTTAATCCAAGGAATAGTCTTCAAATTTATGCATTAACTTTTTGGCACAATCCTTCCAACTTGGAGGTAATTTAGCAATTATAGCTACAGCTTGGAAAGTTTTAGGCAAGATAATTTTAAAACTCACAATTTATTGACAATAATCTAGAGCTCATGCACTTGCTGTAGAATAGGCTTGCTATCAACCATCTTTAATTCTAAATATTTAGAAACTAAATATTTATTTGTACTTTCCCTGTATTTGAATTCCAAGACTTCCGACAATTCCCTAGGCAACTTCACATTAGTGTAAAGATCATATAGTCGATCAGAGAGAGTATTGAGGATATGTCCACCAGTGAGCTCCTTATCTTTTGCCTTCTTTCTACGATATTCCTAAAGTGTGTTGATCAAAGCATGATTTGGTTGTTCACCTTCAACTAGTTAGGGATGCTCCGGAATTAGCTAAAGGTTTAGGTCCAACACATAAGCAATTTTTAGCAATAAATTTTTGGTGTTTTGAAGTGAAATTTTAATTAATTGTGCAAGTTATAAACATATAAAGATTATGAAGATACACCACAATTTTCTAAAATTAGTGTCATTTTAAAAAGGGTGAAGCAACATTTCAACGACTCTTTCCTTTCCTATTGCAATTTACAATATTGGGGTCAAGCTGAAGCTATGGAGCTACTATATATGGTATAGTCTTTGTTGGGTGCTCTTTACATTGATTTTGATAATGAAAATTAATGATCATTTTGTCATATGACTTTTATTAATGGTATCTATTTTTGACATATGATGTAGAGTTATTTAAGGTAAGAAATTTGTTGATTCAATTCCAAAATATTTGCAAAATAACCATCCAATTCATGCCTACAAAAAGGGATGGAAATCTACATGATTTTCTAGAAACAAAGAAGGAAAAGGTTTGTTTAGAATTTCACATGGCAACTAGCAATTAAGAAAGAGCTATTTAAGAGAAAATATTTGCTGGATCAATCTCCAAGATAATTGCCTAAGTCATGCCTAAAATAAAGGAAGAAAAATCTCTATGATTCTCCGAAAATAGGTAAGGAAAGTGGCCATTGGAACTTCAACATGGCAACCTACAATCAAAGAAAGAAAGTTACTATTAGAGATTTACATAGCAAAGTGTCCAGAACAAATTTCATATATTTAAAGAAGAAAAGAAAAAGGAAAGATGGTGTTGGAATTTTTATGTGGCAACTTGAAGCCAAGAAAGAGAAGTTACTATTAGAATTTTATATGGCAACAGACCTATTTGATATGTACAAAAGATTTTGAATGAACTTCATTTATTTAAAGGAAAAAAGAAATGAGCCAGAATCTACTTAAGCCATTCTTCAATAATTAGAACCTTACAACTTTCTGTCTAGAAGTTGCCTCTGCCTTCCATTGCCCTATCTCTTAGGTCATTTTTGGCAATGAGATAGTTGCTTATAGTTATTAATTCATTTCTTATTATCTATTGTATTATTCTCCAGATCTTTAGTATTGTAGGTTAAAAATCCTAAAATTATATCTTAAGTAATGGATATAGGCTTGCCGAACCACTATAAGTCACTACAAAAAATATACTCTTTACTATGGTTAATTATGTGTAGTAAATAGTAATTAAGTGTAGTAAAAGTTATTAACTATAATTGTACTACACTTTTTTAACTGCAGACATTACAAGCATGGTAAAGGTATAGCCACACTTTTTGAATTGTGATAATTGACTTTTACTACGAAATTATCTTCAATTACTATAAATTTAATGTGTGGTAAAAAGCTATAAGATACACCCCTATCAAAAAAATGTAGTGTATGGTAATAAATTGCCACACTTTGAAAAATGCAGTAGAAATTTAAATTACTTTTTTACCACAATTAAATGCAGTATATAAATTAATTTGAGAGGTTTGAGGAATTTTACTATTATCTACTTTTATTTATTTATACATACATACACCAAGAGTTATTAGTATCCGAACTCTTAACCATATACTTATGTGTGAGAGAGTGATGTCACTAGGCCAATGATCACTTGGTGACTAATCCGCTAATTTAAATATATTTGATTAATTCATTAATTTTTAATAAAAAAATTATTGGATGCAAGTATTTTTATTTTGCCTCCAAAATTTCCAAATTTCAAAGGACTTTCCTACCTAGCTAATTTAAATTTTTTTTAATTAATCAAATATTTTTTAATAATAAAATTGGAGAAATTTTTTTCATTTTACCTCTAATATTTTTAATTAAAACCACGAGTAGCTAGGATGGGAGGAGGGGTGGTTATTTGTTAATTTAGAATTTAATTATTTAATTAATTTTTAATAATATAAATTGCTTAAAATTGGAAGCAATTTTTTTATTTACCTTGAATAATCTTTATTGAACCTTGCTTCCAATATATATTTTTTTCTTTTTGAAGTGAAAATTTTTTGATTCAAGATCTTAATATTTGCCCCACCAAATTTTCACAAGTTTTGTTAGATTTACTTCACCAAAGAAAAAGTGTGGTTAATTAATCAATTGTTTGCCATAGCTTATGAAAAATTATAATAAATGTAATATATTATTCACCTCAAGTAAAAATTATAGTAAATAAATATATTTTTTGCTATGATAAGATGAAGTATATCACTCAATATGAATTTTACCACACATTTAAAATTTTATACTATAATATTAAAAATCATAGCAAATAGTCCTTTTTTATGTGGTGAAAAACACATTTTTTTCTTGTGAATCCTTGTGTTTTTCATATTTGTTGTTTACTTGAATTTCTTCAATTACCCTTTTGGATCATCAAAACCATTTTCCTTATCAAATCTTTTAAAGTATTTGAAAGGCAAAAATATCTCACTATTTTCAAAGAGGCTCAATTTCCCCCCTTTCCCCGACCTTTTTTTTTAATATTAATTGGTACTAGAACTATGGGGCTCATAAAATAAGTTATAACCAATTTGAGCTTAATAGATTCTAATGGCAGTATCTAGTTTTGATGTTTATGTAGAAGGATAGTCGTATACTCGTCCACCTTTGTTTGACTGGACTAACTACCACTACAACTAATTGTGCTTCTTGTAAGAAAATTTTTGATAACAAAGTAAAATTTTTTTACAAAATCATGATTTTTTGTAATGAGATTGGAATTTTGTTACTAAAGCACTCATCTTAGATAACCAAGAAAATTATTTGTTACCTTTAATAAATATTTGTTACCCAAAATTTTTATTACTTCGTAACTAAAGAAAAATTCTTAACGAAAATTGAAGTATTGTCACAAATAATTTTTACCACCTTTCAGGAAGACATATTTGTAACAAAAGTTTCTACTTTTTTGTTACGTTAACAAATTTGTTATAATTAAGTTTTATAGTAACAAATATATTTATTTTTACAGTTACTAAATTATCTTCTAAAAGAATTTTTCCTCCAAAATTTTGTTATATGAAAATGGTAACAAATACCTTTTTTTAAACTACCTAAAATTTTTTTCCCTCCAAATTTGCTCCAAATTTCTTCCTTCAAAATTTTGTTCCCTCCATAAATTAATTTAATTTAAAGTGTAAAAAATATTTTTGTTATTAAAATTACATGTCATCACAATTAAAAAAATCCTCCAAAAATTGGCACCTCCCTATGTGCCCATGTGTCATGGGTCGCTCATTGGAGAAGAATGACGATCATGACTTGAAGGGGTGTTAGGAGTGACAAGGCGTTGTCGGCTCACCCAATAGGGTAGAAACGGCCCATGAGCAGAGCCTTTTACAAGGTTCAGATTGCAAAACTATTTCAATGGCATACTCTATGAGTTATGAGGATGCTTCCCACCAAGTTTGAAGTCATTCCGTGTCCGTTTGGGCACCAAACATTAAGGGCGACCGGGAGCGGTCTTTCTGCAAGCGGGTAGAGCAAAGATGCATGGAGCGGAGTGTCTTGGAAAAGGAATTTTGTGAAACTGTTTTAGTGGGGTATTCCTTGGAGTGTGGGGAATGTTTCTACCAAGTTTCACCAATAGACAGTTCCGTTTGGATAGGAAACGGTGAAGACCTTTAGAATGCGGCCGTGTAGTGGCATTATTGTAATTCCAGTGTATTGCGAGGGCAATTCCTGTTCCATGGAGAATCGGACGGGGCTGGAACTTGGCAGAGTTAATGTAGAAGCTGAGAGCTATCCAACGGTTCAAGCGGAGAGTGATTTGGACATTGGGAAGTAGACTTTTGAAAATGTGTGCATGCTCAACATTTCAATGTCTACTGTGAGCACAACAAAAATCTTTTTTAAGTCTATTATAAGGGGGACATGTGTGTCTGAAGGCTGTTGGGACGGTGGGCATGCCACGGTGGGCAACTGGCCAGTCCTCCCCATGCTGTCTAGGCACTAAGCAGGTAACTCCTTGAAGGCGATGGGGAGCCTTTAAGGGCCGGCTCTAGACATCTCATAGGAGTGTTTGGAGTCCCCGGATGAGTTGGGAACCGAATGGGCGGCGTGGGGCTAGGTGGGCCCACGTTGGGTCTGGGAGGGTGCCAAGAGGTTATAAGGCGGAAACGCTTGTGCCCCGCGGGCTTCAAAAATTATGAGGCAACACCTCTAGGCCGATTGAGTGATCGAGACGAATACCCAAATATCTTGTGAACTAACTCGCTAAGCATGGGCTATGGGTTTTAGCCTTGCTGCGGGGGTCCATTGGCTTAAGACATGCGGTTGTAGGATAACGTTGCATAGTGGGCTAGTGAAGCATGATGCTAACGAGCGGGAAATCAAGTCCAATGCTCCATGCGGGACTTACATAAGATGATGGCACATCACATAAGCCTTGGACTTACATGTGGCCCTACTCAGGCAAGGCACAAACAAAGGGCGCTACGGCACGGCCTAAGCACTTTGAGCAAGTGATGAGCACGAGGATTGCGTTGTGGGCGCGCAAGCGACTCTCAATGTCAAGATGGAGTGAGATTGCTCCTTTGCCATCGAGAGGTGGACGTAAGGGACCTAGATTGAGGACGTGCATGCTAGCTAGTCAGGGACCGTTAAGGAAACACGCTCGGCGTGCCGGACGCGGGCCTCCGATGATTGTGGGCATTTGGAATAGGCGAGTACGCCAGTACTGTGAGGCGTTCTGATGCTTATGCTAGTAAGCTACTGGGCCGAAATGAGGGATGGGTCATGAAATAGATTCAAGATGGACGTTGGCGGATCGAAGGTTGGGTGGAACCTGAGCTGCCATCACAGACAGACGGTCATTCCGCTGCAAGATAAAGTCCGTCTGTGACACCATGTCACCCTTCACCACAGTTTAAAAAATTAAAAAAAAATTAAATATCTGAAAATGTAAAAGAGAAAATTACTCTTTATTTGGATCTACTTAGATCTACATGTTAAACCATTAATCGATTTAATAAATTTTATAATTAAATAAAGTACAAATATTAAGAAAACTTAAAGCACCCTCCTCCCCCTTCAAACCAGCCACACCTAGCCCAATGGAAAGCTCAATTGCCACATTGGTGGGGTGTTGGGTTCATTTTATATATATACATATATGTGTATATATATCTATATATTAATATGTATATGTGCAAGCAAAATTGCAATTTTCATTCTATAACTTTACCGCATTTGGTTTTTGGTTGTATAAGTTACAAATTGCAATTCTAGTCTTATAAGTATTAAAAAATTATTATTTTTAGTCCTTTTTTCGCTAGAGACTGCCAAGGTCGCTGGAAAAGTTGACGTTACTTGCTTGGCGTTTGGCAGCTTGGAATTTTTTGCCACATTCGACTGCCTAGTAGGCAATTTTTATCTTTTTATTGCTTAGGTGGCAGCATACATGTCTTTTTTTATTTTTTATTTTTTTGTAATTTCAAATATATTATATAATTTAGTACATATCATTTTTCCTCCGACACACATATTTGTTTCCTCGAAATATCCTCTGCTATCCTTCACTATACCCAAAACATCCCCATTTTTCAATATATACATACATATATTATATATACATCATATATATTTTATTATATATATACATCATATTTTATTATAATCACTCAATTCTATTTTCACTTAAAAAAATCTAACAAAAAAGTATTGATTTCAATTTTACAGTAAAAAAGATCTCCTCCAAAATATAAACAAATATACACATATATACACATATATTTACATATAATTTATAATTATTTACTAATTAATAAATAAAAAAATTAATCTACCATATTAACAATATTCTTTTAACTCGCTTGATTGGCACAACTTTGAATTTAAAATATACACATATATTTATATAAATAATATTTATATATAATTTATAATTATTTACTATTTAAAAAATAAAAAAATTTTAATCTACCATATTAACAATATGCTTTTAACTTGCTTAGTTGGCACAACTTTAAATTTAAAAATATACACATATATAGACATATATAGATGCAAATATTTATATAAATATATAATTTATAATTATTTACTAATTAAAAAATAAAAATCACATGGTCAAAATTAATTTAAATTAAAAAATAAATTAAAAATAAAAATTTGAAAAAAGGGGGATGGTACATCCCCCTCCCCCCAAACCCCACCCCCACCCCGGGTTGCCACCATGGTCGCTGCCTTGCTAGATCTAGCCAGGTGGCCCATAGCCATGGCTGGCTAGTAGCCATAGCCAAATCCAAGCAAGCTCACCGATTGCCTGGATCTAGGGCTGAGGCCAAATTCAGGAGCCCGACAAGCTTGCCTGTGTAGGTAGCTACTGGCTGTTGGCTCATGGTCATGGTAGCCTAGCGTGCTGTTGGGATGGGGAGGTGCGAGCTTGGAGGGAGCAAGGCATATATATAATGTATATGTACATGTATGTATATATAAATACATATATTTAGATATATGTGTATATATAAATATATATCATATACATGATATATGATAAATATCATAAATATATATCATATATATTTTATTATATATTTTTATTTGGTATTTTTATTATTATTTTTAATTAATCAATTCACATCAGCTGCCAACAGGGCAAAAACTCCAAATAGGCCTACGTCCGGCAAGCCATGTCAGCTTTTTCTGTGACTTTCGTAGGTTCCGGCATGAAAAGGACTAAAAGTGATAATTATTTGATACTTATAGGACTAAAATTGTAATTTTGCAATTTATATGTCCAAAAACCAAATGGGGTAAAGTTAAATGATGAAAATTGCAATTTTGCCTATATGTGCATATATAGTTTTGTTTTTATATGTTTTCCTTCTTTATGTATTTATTTTTGATTGTCATACTTATATTTCATATGAATTATTTTTTTTATGTTTTTATTTAATTTAATTTTCTTATGGGTAAATATCTAATTGTCTAGAAATTTTTAACTACAAAGATATCAAAACTCTCCAAAACAAATTTTTAGCTATTCTAATTATACTTATTCACATATTTATATTATACAAATATATTAATTTATGAATAAAAGTTAAATTTCTTTTATTTTTATCTATTTTTTTATATTTATTCATTCAAAATTAAATAATATTTAATATTTATAAAAATATATATAATATAATTTTTTATCCATATTATATACATCTATAGTATAGATATACATATATATATAAATTTCAATAAAATTTAAAGAAGATTCATCATGTATTTCTCATTTTATACATATATAAATTTATCATTATTTCTCATTTCTCAAACTTATATTCATATATAGTATATATACATATATGTAAATTTTAATAAAACTTAAAGAAGATTTATCATATATTTCTCATTTTATACGTATATAAATTTTTTATTATTTCATATACTCTTATTTTATACTTATGTACAAATTTATTTAATGAATTTGGATGGCAATGCAATTTTGTTTCCCCCAACTTTGTATTCCCTCTAACATTTGGCCCAAAAAAAATGTTAAGAATTATTTTTATTATTAGTTTGACATAATAATTTGATTCCTTGTAATAATAATAATGAATTCTCTTCATTTTGTTTAAATTCCTCTAAATTTTAGCTCCTCCATTTTTTTGTATAAATAATTTATAGCAAACTTAATTTTTTTATTTTAGATTACATGATGAATTGACATATAATTTTTTAAATTATTAAATGGCTTTCTATTATAGTTAAAATAGTTAAATAACATATAATTTGGACTTATAAATTTTGGTACTTAACAATTTAATTTTTTATTATAATTCGATACAATATTTTTTAGAAAATTTCTAAATATTCCTTAAAGTAAATAGTTAAAGGTTACATACCTGAATAGCAAAAGAAAAGAAAGAAATCTAGTTTATCATCATACTTAATGAAAAGAAAATAGTCCTTGAAGTTAGGCTTGTTAATGTTACATTTCATTTTTTAATCATTGTATTGGGCTGTTAAAGATTTTTATAACTTATAGATATCTATATGTTAATTGTGTGTATGGTTTACTATCTAAATTGCTAAAATGAAGATAACTTTCATGGTCTAATATAGTATAAAAAAATGTATGAACTTAAAGTACATTATTTAATCTAATAATTATTAACTTTCATGAACCTGAACAAGTTATTCTTAAGAATTAATTGGGCTACATGTTATATTTCCTGCAAAAATAAGTCTCTCTTCAAAAAAATAGTGAATAACAAAAAAAATTGTTAACCTTTTAAAAAATTAAAATAAAAAATTCTCATTATTTCATATATTCTCATTTTATACATATATATGTATAAATAAATTTATCTATAAAATTTTAAATAATTTTTATTTTTATCTTTTTTCTTTCTAATTATTCATATATCTATACTTATTTTTTCTATTTATACTTATTCACACATATATTGTAACGCCCCAATTTTTAGAACATTAATTAAGATTGCTTGAAATTCAATTAATTAAAGTTAGATAGAAATATTGGAAATTGGAGGATTTAATTGTAAATAAGAGAAGGATTTAATTGTTAAAAATTTTAAAGTTTTGGGGGTCAAGGTGAGACAAATAAAAGCTCAAGGACTTAAAAATAAATTAGTTTGGACATAATTGATCAGAATTAAGAAATCTTAGGGGTCATGTGCAAGAATTAAAAGTTAGAGGACTCAATTAAAGGATAGGGACCAAAATGAAGACGGTTAAAGAGTTTTGGGGTGAAACGTGGGATGGTAAGAAAGTTTGGGGCTGAATTGAAAGGGCTAAAAAATATGTTTATATATATATAAGATTGAGAACAGAAAATGTATAAATTTTCAAAAATGGTTTGAGACCTTCCCCACTGGCTAATCGCCGAAAAACGACCATCAAACCCAAAACCATTCCAATAGAAAGCTAGCCCTCAGCTCCACGACCAAGATCACACCAAGTTTCGCTCAAAACAACAAGCAAAATGGCTGAAAAATTGATGCGACAGTAGACGAGCAACGGAGATGGTCATTGGGCCGTTTCCAGTGGCGGAATGTGGTGGGTCTTAGGTGAGTTTTGGTCACCGGGACATGGGTAGTCTGGTGATGGTGTTAATTTTGGATTCTGATAGGCGGTGGAGGGAGAATCGATAGTGGTGGTTGACAGCAAAGGCCAAGGTTAACCGCAACTTTGAATGGCTAATTGACCGGCCTATCATTGTTGGAATCAAAAATTGGTTAGGGCATTTTACTCCTAGCGTCGAGGCTCACCCAGTGGTGGTGGCAGCTCCCATCTCTAGTGGTGGCATGTGGTGGTCTAGTGGTGATGCGTGGCAACCGACTATGGCGCGCCACTCAGTGATTTATGAACAGTTTGTTCAGATTTGCATTTCAAACTCATCTGGACTAGTTCTGGCATGAGATTGGATCTCAATTCCACCAATTTGGGTAAATTTTAATAATTAAATTTTAATTCGATTAAATTATTGAATGTAATTAGATTTTCAGATGAAGTTAACTTGACATGAACTAAGATTATTGAACCACGATTCAACCTAAGGTTATGGATTAATCTTATAATTAATATAGTATTTTTCAATTGACTCAGAAGGATTATCTTATTATTGTTGGGTTTTTAAATAAGATTGTAAAAATTAGTTTACTGATTTGCCAAGTTAAAGACTACGATAGGTAATTATCTTGCATTTTTGTGTGACATGAAATATGAGAATTATGACTGAGCAGTTAGAGTAATTGAGGAATTTGACAATAATGTTTAAATGTATTAAGACTTATGATTTAGAAATCGCAATCAATGTTGGGTTAATATTATCTACTCCAAACTTTACGTCAAGTGGGAAGCATGGTAATAGACTGTTTAAACATCTAAGAATTATTAGAACTATGTCAGAATACTTTTAAGTTGATAAAGATGTTTGTTATATTTATAGTTGAGGATTAGAGGATTGATAGAATGATAACTCAAGTTATCTTATGATAGTTCTCGGGCTAATTAGGAAGCCATGACTTGAGCAACCATAAATAGGAATTCCCCTGCATTTATCATGTGAGTTTATACTCAATAGTAAGATATTCTTTGCTGGGAAATGAATATAGATACTTGTTACTATATCATGTTCATTTGCTTTCTCTAGATTTAGGCGTTAAAAGTAGAACTCCACATCGCCCTTCCATACTGAGTGCTTCTGTTATCTTTAATTAACATTACTTTATCTTAAGTTGGTTATTGTATTGAGAAAGCTGAAAAGGGATTTTTAAATATATGTTGTATCGCCATGTCTTCTTGGAAACTAGCGTGGTGCAGAATTTATTTGTAATGATGTTAACATGGCGTTTTGATTTGTGCTATGAAATGTTGTTGGATACATTTTGTGTTATTATGAATAGACTAATACCCTTACGGGTAGGCCCTAGGATGGGTACCGAAAGATGATCAGGCAGTATGGACTGACGGTGGCTAGTCTTCGATTAATATGCTATTATTGTTATCATGTCACATAGCTTGTTGGAGGTAACTATATACGAGCATGATAAGGCATGTAGCTAGTCATGCCATCTGTGTGTAAATATCTGAGCCGATCACTCGGATTGGAGGAATAAAGGTTTTTGTGTTTTTGGATGTAGAGTGATAAAGTAAAAGAACTACCAACAGCATGTTTTGTAAAGGTATTATGAATTTCACCTTTAGGGTAATTTAATCTTGTCATTTGTTCCTTGCTTATATCTGCTATTCAATTTCTCAACTCAATATTTATGTTTTGAAACCTCAATGAGATAGTGAATTTTGTGAAGTCTCATCACTGGTATGGGACGGTTATTAGATGGGTTATCCTTAAATTTTGAATAAAACATGCTCTCCCAATTTCTGAGAATATTTATGCTCCTACTTATTCCTTAAAGGTTAATTGTGAAATTATCACTTGGTCGTCATTAGTAAATTATCTCACTAAGTTATTCAGACTTATGTTGTTTTGTTGTTTCTTTCGTTCTTTACCTTAGATAAGATCGAACAACAAAGATAGACTGACCCAGACAACACATGAGGTAATGAGGGTGATAGAAGTGATAAGTACCATTTAGTTTATTTTGATTCAAAACTCGACACACGATAAATATTGTTGTAGAGGTTAATTACTTTGAAATAATTGAGGAATATATTTTCAGTTATGGTAAGTGTTGTGGTATAAAGTACCTCTATCAGAAGCAAGCGCCTCATGACTAGGGTGTTATAGGTGGTATCAAAGCTTAGGTTCAGAAACCTGAGCCATGCTTGGATATGATCCCCGAGAAATGAAATGTTTGATTGGTAAAGAGTAAGTTTGATTTTGAAGTGAAAGAGACACAAAAGAATTGGCTAATAGAGATTAAGTATGACTCTAAAATCTGACTAGGATGAGAAGTTTGGGGTAATGGTCGATCTAAAAAATGTGAAGGTTTGTGATTGGGTGCACAACCAATGTATAATTTGTAGCTCCTAAGGTATCAAGCATGTGACTTTTTATATTTAGTGAGAATAATGTCCTTGGGAAACTATATTGAGTGTGAATTTGTTTGGGAACCTTTTATCTAGTATATGAACTAATGACTATTTTAGATAAAGTTGAATTTGATGAGTAAAGGATCTTATTAAGTCATTACTTTGGACATAAGGGTTTGTTGTGACGTAAGATAAGGTTATTTGAGAAATGGTATGTTGATAACTTGAATCTCCTTGGTGTATGGAATATTGAGATTAACAAAGGCTAAAGTTGGTATGAAGATTTGGCTAGGACATGAATTTTTGGGATATTTCTTAATAATAAGAGAGTAAAAGATTGTTGTTAGGGTGACCAACCAATATCTAATCCACTACTCTCAAAATGTTAAGCATATGACTTCATTGGTGTTTGGTAAAGTAATACTTTTAGCATTGCATTGTTGTGCAAGTATATCTTGTGATAATAGAACTTGAGAAGCAAATGATCATTTTGGGGTAATTAGCATTTTGTTTCACACATGTGGTTGAGGTCCATACGATGTGTTATCACAAGGAGCTGATATTTCAATAATGGGATTGATTAGTATGATCATATTGTGGTATTTGAAAGGAAAACAAGGAATAATTCCCATAAGGAAATTTTTCATGGCAAAGATGACTGTCACGAAGATGTGGGCCTAATTTGAACATTTAGGAAGCTAGTTCATTAATAATAGGAAAACTCATTGGTATGATTATAAGATGACAACAAACAAACAACAGAGAGGTTGATTATAAAAATAAAGTTATTAAAGAATGCAGAAGATATCTAGGGTTAGTAATGGAGTTTGGAAGGAAATGTCAAGTAAGGGTACAAGAATCCAGGAGAAAGGATTTAAAGAAATTGAAAGGAAATGATAAGGTAAAAAGCATTTTTGATAGAGTCCTAATTTAGGAAGGATTTGATGAAAGACAAGGACTATGGTTCTGGTGAAACATAACCAATCATTGAAATTTAATGATATAGCACATGTGAATGACAATTAAAGACCCTACATGGAAGTGAGGAACCTTGAGTAGATTTTAGCAATGAAAGGGTAAGATGTTAAGTTACAGTAATTGAATATCAAGTGTGATTAGCTAAATGACATCATTAGTAATATATGAGTTTCATCTGGAAATGAAATAAACTATTAGGATGACCTTCGATACCTCAACTATCCTCGATTGGAGCCCGAAGCTTTTGGGGTGACTTCCTTCATAACGAGAGCATATGTTGGAAGAAGCATGGAAATGCATGTGGTACAATAGCGATGAATGTTTTGTTTGAGATTATCTTAAAGTCAAGCCGTTAACCACAAGTGTTCAGAAAGATAAGAGCACATAGGTAATTAAAGGTACTGTCCGAGTTAGAATGTCAATTGAGGACCTAGTTCTATATAATTTAGGCCTTATCCCATAAATGTAATCAAAGGATTCAATGCATCACTTGTGACTGTACCTAGTGTATATAAAATTTGCAAACTGGTAATGAACTATATAGATATGTATGGCTTGTTATGAGATCTTAGGTAGTGTTAACGTAAGTGATTCCATTATTAGTTTTTCATACACCGAAACTAGCTTGGTTATATGAAGTATTATATACATAAGCTTGAACTCTATATGTCAATGTCCATACTTATGCAGGTTGGTGTTGACGAAAACTGTGGACTTGAATTTGTTATGCATTTTTAGGATATGTAATTATGTTAAACTTTCTGGTTTGTACCTAACTGGGTGATTAAGACTTTGATACTAATGATATCGTAAATTCTAGGTCAGTAACGTTATTTAAGTTAATATAATTTGGGTGAGTAGGTAGATTGTGATATTTAAGTGTATGAATTGTCACACTATTTCAAGGATGTTAAGTTGAAATCTAGTCACTTTTGATATAAGTACCATATGAGTGGAAAGTTGTGGTACTAATGATTGTATGCACGTAATGGCAATTGTTGAGTATCTTTAAATAATCACATAGTAACCTCCCTATTGTTTACAAACATTTTAGGTTAAACAGTGCAAGTTAAATTAGTTTAAGTTATCTCTTCGAACTAAAATTTTGATATGCCAGAAACTAATGCTGGTTAAAAGTACTAGTTCGACGCAAATGCAGTCACTTGTATCCCTATGAGTGGTCATGAATAGATTTTAGTGTTATTAGTGGGAAATGTATAGGAAAAGATAGACAGTATCAACAACCCCTCTATGTCAATTTTAGGACAAGATTCTGAAGTAAAAAAGCCTAACATGGAATCTAATAAAGACAACATGATGCTTTTATGATTTATTGATAACCTCAACTAGGTCAGTGAGATTTAGATAGAATTTGGGTAGACATAGGGTAGGAATCTGACTATGGTGGAGCTATATCTCTATAAAATAACAATAAATACTACTTTTATGGAATAGTGATAAACACAACTAACCCAGTAATTTTGAAAGTATCGTAAAAGAGTTCATGGAAAGGACTTCAGGTAAATTCTAGGGCTTCTTATACGGAGGTTTATGAAAGGATTAGAAATTAGAATATAAAAACTTATGGGACAAGAATAGGAATTAGATAAGCCTTATTGAATATGCGATCATGATACTTAGCTTTATGTACATTACTTTGCCTAAGATAAGGGTGTACAGCTTATCTTAAGATTGAACTCAGTTGAGCTATTCTTAGTTATAAGTCAGTAGAGAAAGCATTTTGGGAATTACCTCTCATTTGCAATGCAGGTATTAGGGATTGATATAATGTCATTTGGGTGGTCAGACTTCCACCATAATTGCAAATATGAGATATAGGATGTTTGATTTATCGGATTGGGCTCTAGCAAATCTATTCAAGATAGTTGGTGGATTTGGAATTTAAGAAAAAGTTATACTACATTCATACTTGGTGTTATAGATATTCACAAGAATATCAATTTACATTAAGTTAATTGACTATTGATTAGGGAAAAAGACACACTTAAAGGTATGTGACACCATAAAGGATCATTAGGATAATCTTACTGAGGTCAAAGTTATAGTCGATTAGGAAGAGCTAGGATGCAACTATATCTGAAATATAGAGCCTTAAGGCCCTATCAAATTAACACTAAGAGTGTACTTGGGGTTTTTATGATAACAAGTTCATTGATTAATCTACTTAAGAGAACTAGTGGTCTTAAAGGATGAATAAGGATAGGAGATAATTTTGTGAACTAAGGACCAAGATTAATTCATGTTAGTTATCATTCTTCCTATAGAATGTGCATGACAGTTTCATATATCCATGCCAACTATAGAAATAGTTATGAAGAGATGATTGCACAAATCATAAGAAATTTGAGTGTGGAAATAAGATTGTTCCATTTGAGATATAGAATTCGCTATCTTAGGTTGTCTTACTATATTAGGGTTATTCATATTAATGATGGAATTTCTTGGAAAATATGGTCATAGCCTATCAAGTTAAAGTACCAACATTCAAACTAAAAAAACAAACGAGAAGGAATAAAAGGGTTATAAGGAATCTAAGTCATGAGTTTTAGGATAAACCAATCCTTACATCATAAGATATGAAACCTATGATTCCTTAGGAGGTGATGGAACTTTGATCATACCAGAGTTGAAGTTACAGTAAGCTGAAGAAGATCAAAGGATATCTTATGAGTACATTCTCTTAGGCCTTGACAATACATATAAAAAAAAATGATCTTATAAGGCCATAGATCCATCGATCAAAATAATCAAGAAATGGACTAGTCTTGGAATACATAGCAATATATGTAAAATATTTTGAGGATTAAATAGATAGATTCATCGTGGTAATAGTTTTATCCATATTTGGGAAACTTAAGGAAATATCAAGCATACTTATATTTAAGAGAATAAGATCATTCAGGGGCAATTTTATAAGTACTAGAAAGACTCGAGACATAAGATAGATAATCACGCTGGACATGGGTCATAGAAAATCACTAGAAACATTTGATAAAATATAGAAGACTCAAGTGAGTATGAGTAACCGAGAAACACACAGTAGTGATTACCACTAAGAAGAATTCCTCTCTTTTGTGGAAAATAGGAAATACTCAAAATAGGATGAAGAGTATGCAGAACTAATTGAGTTGGAAAGAGTAGGCATCCTCAACAAACTTTTCCTTGAGCATGGCCAAATGATATATGATGACACTATGAGACCTTTCATATTTTAGATAAGAATCTGGGGACTAGATTCTCTTAAGGGGGAGAGTCGTAACACCCCAATTTTTAGAACATTAATAAAGATTGCTTGAAATTCGATTAATTAAAGTTAGATAGAAATATTGAGAATTGGAGGATTTAATTGTAAATGGGAGAAGGATTTAATTATTAAAAATTTTAAAGTTTTAGGGGTCAAGGCAAGACAAATAAAAGATCAAAGACTTAAAAATAAATTAGTTTGGGCCTAAATGATAGGAATTAAGAAATCTTAGGGGTTAATGTGCAAGAATTAAAAGTTAGAGGATTTAATTGAAGGTCAATGACTAAAACGAAGGCAGTTAAAGAGTTTTGGGGTGAAAAGTGGGACGGTCAGAAAGTTTGGGCCTAAATTGAAAGGGCTGAAAAAAATGTTTTTATATATAGGATTAAGGACAAAAAATATCTAAATTTTCAAAAATGGCCCGAGACATTCCCCACCGGCGAATCACCGAAAAACGACCACCAAACCCAAAACCATTCCAATACAAAGTTAGCCCTCAACTCCACGACCAAGACCATACCATGTTTCACCTAAAACAACTGGCAAAATGGCAAAAACATTGACACGATAGTAGACGAGTGATGGAGGTAGTCGTTGGGTCATTTTTTATGGGGGAATGTAGTAGAGCTTAGGCAAGTTTTGGTTGCCGAGATGTGGTCAGTCTGGTGATGGTGTTAACTTTGGATTCTAATAGGTGATGGAGGGAGAATCGATGGTGGTGGTTGATAGCGGAGGCTAGGGTTGACCGCAGCTTTGAATAGCTAATTGGCTAGTCTATCATCATCGAAATCAAAAATTGGTTAGGGTATTTTACTCCTGGCATTGAGGCACACTCGGTGATGGTGGCAGCTCCCATGTCCAGCTGCGGCGCGTGGTGGTTCGACGGTGTTGCATGACAACCAGTGGTGGCATGTGACTCGGTAATTTTTAAATAGTTTGTTTATATTACATTTTAGACTTGTCTAGATTAGTTCTGATGTGAGATTGGATCTCGATTTGACCCAATTTAGGTAGATTTCAATAATTAACTTTTAATTCTATTAAATTGTTGAATGTAATTGGATTTTCAAATGAAGTTAATTGTGACATGAACTAAGATTATTGAACCACGATTCAACCTAAGGTTATGGATTAATCTGATAATTAATATAGTATTGAATTCAATTAACTCAGAAGGATTATCTTGTTGTTGTTGAGACTTTAAATAAGATTGTAACAATCAGTTTACTGACTTGTTGAGTTAAAGACTATGATAGGTAATTATCTTGCATTATTGTGTGACATGAAATTTGAGAATTGTGATTGAGCAATTAGAGTAATTGAGGAATTTGACAAGAATATTTAAATGTATTAAGATTTATGACGTAGAAATTGCAATGAATGTTGGGTTAAGGTTATCTACTCCGAACTTTACATCAAGTGGAAAGTATGGTTATAGACTGCTTAAACATCTAAGAATTATCAGGACTATGTCAGAATACTTTTAAGTTGATAAAGATGTTCATTATATTTATAGTTGAGGATCAGAGGATTGATAGAATAATAACTCAAGTTATTTTATGACAGTTCTCAGGCTGACTAGGGAGCCATGACTTGAGTGACCATGGGTAGGGATTCCTCTGCATTTATCAAGTGAGTTTATACTCAATAATATGAGATTCTTTGATGTTGAAAGAATATAGATACTTGTTACTATTTCTTGTTCATTTTTTTTTTATCTAGGCATTAAAAATAGTACTCAACATCACCCTTTCATACTGAGCCTTTCTATTATTTTTAATTGACATCGCCTTATCTTAAATTGGCAATTATGTTGAGGAAATTAAAAAGTAATTTTTAAATATATGTTGTATCGCCATGTCTTCTTGGAAACTAGCGTGGTGCTGGATTTGTTTGTAATGATGTTAACATGGCGTTTTGATTTGTGCTGTGAAATGCTGTTGTATACATTTTATGTTATCAATGAATATGACTAATACCCTTGGGGTGGGCTTTAGGATCGGTACCAAAAGATGATCAGGTGGTACAAATTGATGGTAGCTGGTCCCCGATCGATACTCTATTACTGTTATCCTATCTCATAGCCGGTTGGAGGTAATTATCTATGAGCAAGATAAGGCATGTAGTTGGCCATGCCATCTGTGTGTGAATATTCAAGCCGATCACTCAGGCTGGAGGAATAAAGGTTTCTATGTTTTTGAAAGTGGAGTGATAAGGTAGGAGAACTACTAATAGCATATTTTCTAAAGGTATTATGGATTTCATCTTTAGTGTTATTTAATCTTGTCTTTTATTGCTTGCCTGTATCCTCTATTTAATTTCTCAACTCAAGCCTTCTCATCACTATCCCCAGTGAGAGAAAGTGAATTTTGTGAAGTCTCATCACTAGTATGGAACGATGATTGGATGGATAATCCTTAAATTTTGAATAAAACCTTCTCTCCCAATTTCTAAGAATATTTATGCTCCTACTTATTCCTTAAAGGTTAATTGTGTAATTATCACTTGGTTGTCATTGGTAAATTATCTCACTAAGTCATTCAAATTTACGTTGTTTTGTTGTTTCTTTAGTTCTTTACCCCAGATAGGATCAAGCAACGAAGATAGACTGACCTAGGCAATACATGTGGTAATGAGGGTGATAGAAGTACTAAGTGCCATTTAGAATATTTCGATTCAAAACTTGATCTCTTCGATGTAGAGCTCTCAAGCAATTTCACATGTTATCAAGCAAACATTATTTTATTTTTAAAAACAAAATAGTAATTGTCATTTGAATAAATAAAATAAAGTATCAAATAGTGAACTAAAAAAAATAAACAGAAAGTGTGGGATAATTATATAACATAGCTGCATGAAGTAAAGAAATTTAATTACATATATATATATAAATCATTAGGTAAAGGAGTAATATTTTTATATTGTGAGTTTTGGGTAAAGAAAATACTATAATAATTTATTTGATTAATCAAACTATATAATATTAACAAATAAGTAGAAATATAGACTGAGTGGGTGTTTGGTGAAGTTTTTAATGAAAAGATAATTGAGCAAACACAAATATTAACTTTTGAAGGATACAACCAAGATGGTTAGATGTTTGCTTGCGAGTGGTGCTAGCACAAGATCGAGCCTTGCTACCAACAGTTTGGAAGGAATTTGCTTGTAGGTGGGTCGGTGGGTGTTGGGCCTTGCTACCAGCTTGCTACTGATGGGCCATTGAGCATGCCTGCAGGTGGGACTAGAGTTCAAGGACCCAACACGCAAAGGTCTGATATCAAATGCCCCATCCATATATATGGCGGCCCCTATACAGTAGCCTAAACAGGAGCCTACACACACCCATTTCATAATGAAACTCTTAGTTACCTATTCCATTAATAACGAAATATTTATTTGTGGATTAAAATATTATTTAAGTATTTGTAACCAAATGTTTTGTTACATAAACAATTAGTAACTATACTTGCTTAAATAAATAATATCATTATATTATGCAATGGTAATGAAAAAATAAAATGCAACAAAATTGTCGATATTTTAGTAACTAAATATTTTTTTATGCTATAAAAATCTATTGTAATTAATACACTTTTTTTGTAATAATATCATATTTTTGGTAACGATACATTTCATAGCCATAAGGTCATCATTCGTAACAAACCATAAATTTCGTTACTAAGACTTTTTACAATGGAGCTTAAGGCACTAAACTTCAGTAACAAAAAATTTGTTACAAATATTTTAGGTAACGAATGTCGGTGATATGGTAATGAAATTATTCATTACTAAAAGTGTAATTTGTTGTAGTGTACTCTACATGGAAGAATCGAATTGAGGAGTTCATCATAACTTTTGATTATGATTTATGGAGTATAATTATTAACGGGCTACTTATTCTAACAAACAAAAATATATCTCCAAAAAGCATAATAGAACTTACCATGGAGGACAAAAAGATGTTATCCATGAATGCTAACACAAAGAACATTATCTCCTGTGCTTTAGTCAAGGAAGAATACAATCTGGTCAGCACCTGCTCCTCCGTGAAAGAGATGTAAGATGTGCTTCAAGTCACCCATTAATAGACATCTCAAGTAAAATAAGAAAGAATTGCATTACTTACTTACCAATATGAAATGTTCTCCATGAAAAGAGGAGAATCAATCAGTCAAATATACGCACAACTCATGGAGATAGTCAACACCATATTTTCACTACGCAAAGCAATTCTGAAAATGAGTAAGTTTGAAAAATTCTATGTTCCTTACTAGGAGTCGACACCAAAAGTTACTGCAATAAATAAAGCCAAGAATTCGAAAACTCTATCTATGGGAGAACTCATTGGATCACTTAACTCTCAAAAATTGACACTTCTAGTGAAGGAAGAAAGTTCCAACAATAAAAATAAAAGAAATATTGTGTCGAACTCGAAATAGATACCTAGCATAGTGATTTAGGCTATTTAAATGAAGATGTCATAAATGACGAGATAGTAATGATCACAAAGTATCTTAGGCAACTAACACAAGCAAAGAGCCGATTCAAAAGAGACACCAAAATAAGTTCCAATAGAAGCAATGTTGATTATCAATGACCTGAGTAGATCAATTGTCATGAATACCACGAGATTGGATATACAAGATTTAATTATCTAAAACCTAAAAGAAATCCCTAATCTGAGAGAAGTTTCAAATCTAGAGCGATAATCATTACATGGGACGATTTTGACTCAGACTAGTTTAATAATGAGGATAACTGCCTCATGGTCCATAGACATGCAACGTTTCTCTCTAAAATAAGTTCAGTGATTTTAACTTTGAGCATGAAAGTTATAGTACGTCTAATTTGCATAAAGAATATTAAAATTAATCAGCAAAACTTTGACAAGAAATAAACTCACTTAATTATTAGATTAAAAACATTCTTGATGAAAAAGTTGAACTTGTTCACAGTAGCAACAAGATTATTAAAAAGGATATTGATAATAGCAACAGACTTGTTAATAAGATTCTGGATCTTGAAAATATAAATCTTTTTCTATTAGAAAAAAACTATAAGCTAAAGCGAATTATTAAAGGAAAACAAAAATAGACTTAAGCTCGAACATATCATTCTATTAACCATTCTAAAAGCAAAAATTAAAAAACTTGCAATACTTGTGGAAGATGTGATCATGTTTCTTACAGGTGCCTATTAAAGAAAAACATTGGAACTAAATACATGTAGGTTCCAAAATCTGACAAACAAGGACTTGGTACTACATGGGTACCTAAAGTAACTTCAATTTGTGTTGCAACAAACAATCAAGAAAGAAAATCAAAGAGACAAAGGGTATCTGGACAACAGATGCTTTAAACATGATTGAAGATAAAACCTTTTTTCACAAGCTTACAAGATTTCAATGGTGGAAATGTCTTGTTCACTGACAACAAGAAATGGAAAATCGTAGGTAAAGGAACTATTGGAAACAAGGCTACAATTTCCATTGAGAATATTTAGCTGGTCGATAGGCTCAAGCATAATCTATTGAGTATCAATTAGATTTGTGATAGTGGTTATCAAGTACAATTTCAGCTTTCGCATTGCATTGTTATAAAAAATGACAAAGTCATTTTTATTGGTGCTAGACTTAGAAACATTTACTACATTAATTTAGATGATCTTTCAAATTAGAATGTTGAATGTTTTGTTGCTTCTAAAGATTTCAGTTGGACCTGGGATAGACGTTCTGGACATGCAAATATGAAATTTCTTAACCATCTCATTAATTCAAAGCCCTTAATGATATCTCATCATCCAAGCCTCTTGACCTTTTTCACTTAGATTTATTTAGACCTATAAAAATATCTTCTCTTGGAGGTTGTAGATATGTCTTCAATATTATTGATGAGTTTTCTCATTTTACTTGGGTATGATTTCTTGCTCATAAAAGTATTGCATCAAAATCATTTATATCACTTACTAGGAAAATTCAGAATGGAAAAGGGTATTGCATTAAAATAATTAGAAGTGATCATGTAATAGAATTCGATGATCATGATTTTATGATACTATATGATGAAAATGGTTACTCTTATAACTTATCTATACTAGAAACACCACAATAAAATTGAGTAGTGGAAATTAAAATAGAATCCTTCAAGAAATGGCTCGTATAATGCTAAACAAATATGATTTACCTAAATCTTTTTGGGGGAGAGGTAGTAAATATTGCATGGTACATCTTTAATAGAGTATTTCTAAGACCTTTTATCAAAAAGAACCTCTATGAACTATGGAATGATAAAATACTAAATATCTCATATTTTCATGTATTTGGATGCAAATACTTTATTTTGAATGATATAGATCATCTTACTAAGTTTGGTTGTAAGTCCAATGAAGGAATATTTGTTGGTTATTTGTTCATAGCAAAGCTTACTGCGTATTTAACAAACCAAAAAAGACTACACAAGGATTTGTTTTTTATGAGACTAATCCATCTCTAACCAAGGATACCTTTAGCATAAAAACTATAGGTATTGAAAAAAGTAATTGAAGTTGGGTAGGAAGAAAAAGAAGTTTCGAGAGAAATACTACTGAATTTTCAATTGGAAGTTTTAGTATACAAGAAAAAAAAAACTGAAAAAATGAATACCGAAAAAAATACTGATGAAGTTTCAACTGAAAATTTTGATACCCATACAAAAGAAAAATTATGGAAGTTTGAACATGCATCAAGTCATCCAACTAACAAAATGATAGGGAATCCGCAAGTAGAAGTCATGGCATGATCTAAAGCAAAGGATTAAAATGTCACTAATGATATTTTTCTATCTTTTATAGAACTTGTTAATATACATGAAGCTTTGAATGATAGGCACTAGAAGTTTGCCATGGAAGAAGAACTTTATCAATTGGACAAAAATAAGGTATGGAACTTGGTTGAAAGACCCATTAACAGACTAGTAAGAGGAACTAATTACAAGGTATTTAGAAACAAACTGTAATGTGGTATGAAATAAAGCAAGACTGGTTGCAAAAGGGTATTTCCAATAGGAATGTATTGATTTTGATGAAATATATGCACCTTTAGCACGATTAGAATCCATATACATATTACTTGCACATGCATCATGTAAAAACTTTGTGCCTTTTCAAATGGACGTTAAAAGTGCATTTTAAATAACTACATTAAAAAAAAAGTAAATGTTGAACAACCACTAAGATTTCAAAATTCAGAACTTCCTAATCATGTTTTCATACTATTAAAGTACTATACGGCTTGAAACAAGCTCATATGGCATGGTATGAAAGATTAAGCATATTTTTACGTTCCGAAGGAGTTTTTATAGGCATGATTGATACCACACTTTTTGTCAAGAGGTTGATAATGATATGCTAATTATACAATTTTATGTGATGACATTATATTTGGTGCTACTAAAGAAAAACTTTGTGAAGATTTTGCAACTTCCATGAAAAATGAGTTTGAGATAAGCCTCATAGAAGAACTAAGTTTTTTCCTTAGACTTCAAATCAAGTAAAGTTCCACAAGTATTTATATTTGCCAATAAAAATTCACAAGCAAACTACTTAAGAAATATGAAATAGAAAGTTGTAAAGAGACATCCATCCCAATGGCACCAAATACCAAGGTAGATCTTGACACAAAAGAAAAAGAAGTCAATGGAACTATGTAGCAAAGGATTTGAAAGTCTACTCTACCTTATAGCAAGCAGACCAGATATCCTATTCTCTACTAGCTTATGTGCCCAATTTCAAGTAAATCCGAAGGAGTTTCATCTTCAAGCCATCGAACAAATGTTAAAGTATTTGAAAGGATCTCTTCTCCTGGTATTTAGTATATTTCCTCAAACTCTTTCTCCTTTGTTGGTTATTTTGATGCTGACTATGCATGTTGCAAAATAAATAGAAAATATACCATAGGAACATGCCATTTTCATGGAGAATGATTAGTCTACTAGTGCAGCAAAAAGCAAAGTATTGTAGCACCATCACAATTGAGCAAAATATATGGCATTCATAAATTATTTGGATGAAACAAATGCTTCATGATTATGGTATGGATTTCTTCAATATGCCTATTAAGTGTGATAATATTGGTGTAATTAGTATTACAAAAAATCCTGCTCATCACTCTAAAACAAAACACATGGAAATCGGGCATTATTTTATAAAAGATCATATGAATAATGATGTTGTCTACATAAATTTTATATAAACCATGTATCAATTAGTTGATAGATTCACTAAGGCACTTCTGAAAGATCGATTTAACTTTCTCAATGTCCATCTTGGCATAATCTCATCTCCCTCATAAAATATTTTTTAACTAACTAGGAAATAACTAACTCGACATGGGAATCACCAAAATTTCAGCTAACTTTTCTTCATAAAAGATACTTAGCATTTTTAGCTTTTATCACTATTCCTTATCCTGACAATGTTCAAATTAGCCTTACCTCTCTTTGCAATGATTTTATTAAAGAATAAATTGAGCCTTCGCCATCTTCATCATAGAATATCTAACATTTGCCATGATAATTAGTCCTTTTTGATGTTGAGGAGGCTGTACATGTGATAACTAAGCATTTTGAAAGGCACTTTTCATTTTCATGACTTGTACATTACTCTTAGATGTTACCTTTGTACTTAAGATTATGTTATGATATATTTTTGGCTATTGCAACTAGAATTATGATTGAAATTTTTTGTTGAGACTGAATTTATACCTTGGTAACCTGCTTTGATTGTCTTACATCTTATTTATGCCTAGTTAACCTTGTTTGGTCATCTTGCATCTTATTTAAATAATTTCTACCATTGCACTATGCACTATGGTTTTAAAGATATCACTTTCAGAAAAACTTGCAAATAAAGGATTATTAATTTTGTCAAAGTTTTTTTCAATAGTTCCATTTTCTCTTAATAAGGTCTTGCAAAAATCGGGAGGGATTATCATATCCTCACATGTAAAATGGATCATTAGCAAAAAGAGAAAGATTGTCGGGATCTCTTCATATTAGTTTTGACAATGATCATTTAGCTAGATGACTTTTATTAATGATATCTAATTTTGACATATGATGTAGAGCTATTTAAGGTAAGAAATATGTTGATTCAATTCCAAATTATCTACAAAATAATCACCTAATTCATGCCTATGAAAAGGATTGAAAATCTCTATGATTTTTTGGAAACAAAGAATGAAAACGTTTGTTGGAATTTCACATGGAAACCTATAATTTGAAAGAGCTATTTAAGAGAAGATATATATTGGATCGATCTCCAGGATAATCGCCTAAGTCATGCCTAAAATGAAGGAAGGAAAATATGTATGGTTCTCCAAATATAGGTAAGGACAGTAGTTATTAGAACTTCAACATGGCAACTTGCAATCAAAGAAGAAAAGTTACTATTAGACATTTACATAACAAAATGACTAGAACAAATTCCATATATTTAAAGAAGAAAGCAAAAGGGAAATATATCATTGGAGTTTTAAATGGCAACCTAAAGTTAAGAACGAGAAGTTACTATTGGAATTTTATATGGCAACATAACTTGTCGAGTAGATGCAAAAGATTTTGAATGAACTTCATCTCTTTAAAGGAGAAAAGAAATGAGTTAGAATCAACTTAAGCCATTCTCCAATAATTAGAGCTCTACAGGTTTCTATTTAGAAATTGCCTTTACCTTCCATTATTCTATCTGTTATGTTGTTTCTGGCAAAGAGATAGTTGCTTATAGTTGTTGATTCATTTCTTATTATTTATTGTATTATTCTCTGAATGTTTAATAATATTGCAAGAGATATTGGATATAGGCTTACCAAACTATTATAAATCCATGTGTCTTTTATATCTGCTGTTTACTTGAATTTCTTCAGTTATCTTTTTGGATCATCAAAACCATTGTCTTTATCAAATCTTTTAAAGTATCTGAAAAGCAAAAATATCTCATTGTTTTTAAAGAGGCTCAATTCAACCTACCGCCCAATCTTGACCTCTTTTTCTATCAATCTTACCCCTGTGCTTAGTCCTACTTAGGCTTCACCAGTCATTCTCTTTTTATATATCTAGTTGAATAATTTATTCCAAATTAAGAATAAAGAAGCTCTACCCATTTATAATAAATTAAGTAATTATAGCTTGGTAATCTGTTACAACCCCTAAGATAGATAATGTAGTATATATGTATGTATATTCATATTTATTAACACTAATGCTATATTTGGATCAAGGATATTAGTAAGATAAATATATATATATATATATATATATAAGTACACAAAATTAAAGTATAAAATTACATCATTCAAAACATGAAAGAGTTTTCCGTAAAAATTTTTTGATTAAAATACAAGGTTTAGATATAATGTAAATTTGAGCCAGTGATATGAGGATTTCAGTCTATGCTAGCTCAAATATGATTACATTCTTATTAAACTTAAAGCTAGCCCAACATGCCGATATTAGCCTCTAGTTTGGGAATGCAATCTATAGAGACAAAAAAGAAAGAGATAGAATATGTAGATATTGAAATCAAAACTAGAGAAAATATGTGTGAATATTAAGCAATTGGGTGTGTTTTTCAAACAGATTGAGCTGAATTCATAAGATTAGAAAATCTATTGGGCTATTGACTTGCAAACTGGCCAATCAAAAAACTTATTCCGTGAATATTTCTATTTTCCAGAGTAAAGTTGTAGACCCACTTCATTTAACTAGATGGAGATTTGGCCCATAAGAATAATAGGTTCTATCTATTTCCTAAGGCCTATTTGGTTTCAACGTTATTTCTATTTTTAAATTTTCATATTATATATATGTTTTTTCTGTTATTTAATTTTTATTTGAAAATAAAGATATATAGGATTAGTTTATATAGAAACAATAACCTATAAGATTGAAAATGAATAAAAGTTTTATATCACATAATTCAATTGAAATAACATTAACAAAATAATAATGATGTTATACAAAAATAGAATCAGAGTCCTTTTTGGAAATTAGTAATTTGAGTTGGATTTCTGCTCCTGCAACACACTTGTATAGAGCCAAAGCTCGAATTAGCAAATCATTGGTTCGATGTCTTTTTAGTTTTAGGAATTGGTATTTATATTGGTTAAGTTATAGGTGAGCTTCTGCCACTTAGGTTTGAGGTATCCATCTTGGTAGGTTTAATATAATTTATTGGGCTTACTAGTCCTTTATTTATTTATTTATTCATTTAATTAGGCCTTTTATTTACTTTTCACTTACTGGCCTTGAAGTCTTAATTTTCCATATTATCAAGTCCCCTACTTTCATTTTAAAAATTTATTTTCATATTGGAAGTATATCATAAAAACTAATTCTATTTTACCTTAACAATTAATTTAATTTTCTCATATTAATTTTATTCTTAATTTAGTTTTAAAATAATTTAAATAATTTAATAATTGAATAACTTGTAAACTGTACAGTCCCCTTGACTTATTGTCTTCAAGAAATAAGTATTATTTAGCAAATTTCATCCTCTAAGGGACTTAATAGGTTGGATAATTCCCTAACTTGGAAAGTAACCTTTTGGGGCCAAGATGAGTTCTCAAGGTAATTTTTATCTTTCCTTTTATTTTTTCCAGTTGCTTATATTTTCTGACTCTTTTAAGTCAATAAAGTTTTTTTGGGAAAATTAACTTTAGAGTGGGACACATCTAATACTGAGAGCAAGATGTTAGATAGTAGGACTAGATCAAAGTTGGAGTCCAAAATTCTAATAAAAGTTAACGGTGGGCAGCAGTAAGGGGCTTGTTGCCTCCATGAGATAAGGGCGATAGGGGTCATTACCACCATGGAGAGATCATCGCCAGTCTACTAGGCACTCCCAGATAGACGACATTTTAGCGACCGTGGTTATGTTAAAGTGGTTCATGTTCATAGGGGTCAATCTCCTTACAATATCATTGCATTTTTCAAAGTTTGTGAGCCCCTCTTTGGGCCCACCATCTAGTCCAGTCTTGGACCATAGAGTTGCAAGTTAAAAACACATTCGTCAGCACTTAGTTTGGAGAAGATGACTCTTCTAAGTAGGGATCTAAGGACACTCCTAATGTTAGTATTAGCCTTGTTGTCTTCTTCACTTACTTTAAGTGGTTAGAGATTGATATAGAGTCTACATCTTCAAAAAGTTTGAGCAACATTGTGTCGCCTCCTCTAGGATACTTTATAGTTTTTAGTAGGGAGTTCAATAAGGTTTTTCTATTCCTCCATGTCCTTTATTGTTATAGACAGTTAGGAATTATAAGATATTTCTGAGTCAATTTGCTCTGAACTCCTTTAAATATTTTGTGGGTTTCAACACTAGCTTAGGGATTTGGATCTTTCTATTCCTAGGAGAAATTGTAAATCTTTTAACACTTTGCCATTTTTCAAGGAGCTTTGGAAGAGTTAATTTTTCCTTGTGAGAGATGGGGGGTCCTTCGTGTGTTTAGAGTAGTTCACTATTGTTGATGCATCTATGGGGGGTTCATTGTGACCTTCAATGTGTTTTGAGGTGGCTGGATTATTTGTCTCTCTTTTTGATGCTACATATGTATTTCCTATCCGTATTTAGTCAATTTTTTTACTCTTCATTTGTTTGTTTGGTTATGTGCTTGCTTGTTTCTTGCACTATTGAACTTAATTCAAATAATTTTCTTTTGCTTGGAAAAAAGATTGATTTAGCAAGAATTTGTGCTAAAAGGACAAATGGAGGTTTTCATAAGGTGCATATGGTGAGGTCGATTGTGAGAGTTCATCCCTAATGGGGCGATGTCCAAGTCCCCCATGGATGCATTCCAGAGAGCTTTATGTTCTACCTTCATCTGAGGTACCTCAATAAGACATAGGTAACGGTTCTGAGCTAGTGATTTTAGGACCAGCAAGGAAGCGCACACAAGATCCTATTACTAGAGCTACATGCCCGTGGTCGTCTTGACCCTTTCATGTTAGTAAGGAAAAAGGGTTGTTTAGCAATGAATTTCATATGAGCTGCATTAACTCTCATTGAGATATCAGTGACATTACTTTCATGTTGATAGCTTTCATATTAGAGTTGCAAGTAAGATTAGGGTAAATTAGAGATATTCTCCTCTACGTAGCTGCCAAAGTTCGCCATTGGGGACTTGGCATGGGTAAGTACGTTCTCTTCTACTTAGTTTATTTTATTTGCATATTGTGTTTGCAATTGTGCGTAGCCACTTGACTATTTTGTTTATCATTTTAGGAATAAGTTTGGACCTGGTTATGAAAATGTCTTACTAAGCAAAGGGGACTGCAGCTACAATAGCAAGCTAAGGAGGAAACTGTAGGAGTTTCCCAACATGTTCAAATATGTGAAAAGTTTGGGAAGCTATTGAAGGAGCACAACTAGTAGACGAAATGATACATTAGAAAAGGTAAAAATGTGGAAAAAGTTCTTGGAGTCTTGCACAGGGAAAGAGCTTATGTATATTGCATGTGAGGAAGCGGCGAAGGAGTTTAAGGGCTTAAATGAGTTCTTTGAGGCAATTGAGGTGGATTCCACCATGATATACAAGTAGACCATTCAGGGTCGTTGCTGTGTGCTTAATGAGACTGGGTGGTATCTTTTAGAGGACTTGCTACTACTAGATCCCAACATTTCTATTAACCTCGCTGCTAGGGTAGTTGGTGGATCATCAAAGGCTAGGGCTAAGGCCATGATGAAGTATCTAACAACTATAACTCCATAGTCAGTAGAGTATGATTTAGACTAGGAGTTAATCTTTCTCTCTTTTTTTTGTTTATTGTAGATTACTTCATTTTCAATTCCTTTTAGTAGCTAGCTAGTTAGTTTCTTTTGTAATAGCCACGTGTTGGCCAGACATTTATTGATGTTTGCATACTCTAAGATTGTTAGACTTTGTATCCTCTGTTATGGAGATTTGAGCAATTTTTTGCTCTCTTTCATATGCAATCATTCGAACGATTTCACCCTTCATGTTTTTTCTTAACATTTTATGTTATTCATTCACTATTAAGTTTCTATGATTTCACTCTTCATGTCTATGTTTTGTATTTTATGTTATTTATGCTACTATTGAGTTTCTATGCTTTTTTACTTTTTTGCTTTTTATGTGCTCCTTTAATAGGATTTTTTTTAGAGACGTTGTCATGTACTCCTAAGGGATCCTATGGTCAATATTTTTAGAGAGGTTACCACATACTCCTAATGAAACCTATAGTGGGCTTTTTGAAACACGTGACCACATAATCCAGAGAGAGCATAGAATGGGTACTTTTAAAATAGTTGCTACATTTTCTTGAGGGAGCCTATAGTGGGCTTTCTTAGAGAGATTATTACGTATTCTCAGTGAGCTTATAGCAAAATTTTTTAGAGGGATTGCCACATACTCCCAAGGGAGCCTTTTTGCATTAATTACTCAATTTTGTCTTTGAAATACTGATATTCACTTGTGGTATGCTCATTAGTGTGGTGAAAGGGGCACCTTTTTCTAGTTTTAGCTCCTAAGGGTCTATTAAGGTTTTCTATGGTGGTTGTTAGATGAGGTTGTATTGTATTGCTATCATCAAAATTTTTGCTCGCGACACAGTGAGAGCTGTGTATATAGCGAGAGTTCTTCAATCTCCTTTCTTCTTATTATTGTTACTCCGCTTGTCACACATCTTTTATTTATAAGCTTCTTGCAGAATTACAACTTTTTCTATATGCATGCGCTTTTTAACATGTATGAGGAGTTCTTCCATTATGTTGAACAACTTTCCAACGTTGACTTTTAGACCTTTAGGTGCTTCAAATTCTATTAAATGATATTGGGAAGAAGCTCCTAACTGACATGATGGATTTCATGACAACTTGGATGAAAAAGTTGAGGTAAATCCTTAGGAATTCTCTATCATGTTGCTTAATAGATAAGTAAGTGGTTATTTTAGGGTATTTATAATTAATGGGGAAATTTTAGAAAAACAATTGCGCCAACATTTCCCATCTAGTAATAGATCCTGCAAATATCTAGTTGAACCATGTCAGGGCTTACTTGGTGAGAGTGGTGCAAAAGAGCTGGCAATATGCAGTCTCGCTCAGGTCATAAAGCTCTATTCTTGCCAAAACGTTATCTGGGTGCTTTTAGGGGTCTGCAATACCATCAAGCTCTGGTTGCCAGGCCATCTTTGAACCATGAGGAAGTGATTTTATTCAGATTACCAAAGAAAATGACTACACCTTGGGGGAGCAATAGCTAAAGTATGGTACTGACTCCCTGCTCCTCCAAATAGTTTTTGAACTCCAATATCTACTACCATATGCCAAGCAGAATCCACTTTGAGTGAAAAGTGTGTATCTCTTTGATGAAGTAGTGGACGTGGAATGTCATCGTGTTCAGAATTAGCTTATCATTTATATCTCTCTGGGGAAGATGAACCCCTTAGGCTTTTATGAAAGACTACTACGGTTCTAGAGGGTGATGCTTCTCAGCATATTAGGCGACTACTTTGGCTACAACTTAGCAATTACATTTTCCATCAGAGTCTTCAATGCCTTTTAAGTAATAGGTAGGGTGGATTTCTTGAGGTAAGGGGCCTACTATGCAAACACCTCCTCCAATATAAGTTGTGTTAAAAACGGGCTCCAATGGTGGATCGAGTAGTGTTTCCTATTGATAACTCTCCATATTTTGTGATATTGGAGTCACCTAATTTCTACGTTCACAAGCTCTTTGATCTCGTCTGCATCCTCTGCCTTCCACTTTCTTCTTAAGTTCCTATAGATAGTGCCAAAATGATGTTGCATGAAAATAGAGTAGGGTCCTTTTTGGAAAACAATAATATGTTGGTTCATTTTTCCTTGAAACGTGTGTAGAGAGACCTTTCCTTCTCGAAAGTTCTCCGAGTTTGAGATTTTTTACGAATGATTTCTTATGTCTAAGATCTTTTGGGGGTTTGGTATTTATAATTTTAGTCTTGATAGACTTAGGCCCATTACAGTTTTTCTATCCCTCTTTTTGGACTTGGCTTGTCTTTTAGGCTCTCTGTCTCTTTTACTTAGTGAATTAATTTTAGTATTGAGTCATTTTTAGTCAATTTATCAAATTACCCTTATAGTCAACTTTTAGCCGTATTAGAACTATTAATGAAAATCATCATACCCGACTAACAAGCTCTAGCCCATTCCCTAAAGTGAATGCTACTAATTTTCAATTCTAATCGTGATCATGGATGTGGCAGTAGTTGTGGTCAAAATGACTATCGCAATTATGACAATGGTAACCATGTCCTTTCATAATATAACATCAAACAACCTCACTAAAAGAGGGGTAGTTATGGTGAGAAAGGGCCAGAGAAATCATCCAAGGATTCTAATAATTTGTGCTCTTCAATTGGTGCTAAGGGACATTGCTCTCGTATTTGTGGAACCCCAAGACATCTTGTTGAACTATATCAAGCATCATCAAAAAAGGGGAAAAAAAAGTGCCTATGTGAATTTCACCAATCCAATTGATGATTTTGGCGATGATAATGATGCTAATGATATTGATGTAATGCATCTTGGTGTGGTTGATTTTTATAAACATCCAGAAGAAAGAATTGATCATTTTATTGGTGATGGAAAGGTTCAAAGCAAGTGATCCTATATCAAATTTACAATTGCTTTAAAGTTACCCTTCATTTCCTTGTTAATTTAGTATTTTTGTATACGAAATGTGCTTTGTTGTTTTAGCAATTTTGTTTTGAAATGCATTTATATTTAATTATCTTTTGTATTTTCGGGAAGGACAATTACCAAATATTTGGAATCAACGAAAGGGGACGAAGATGTATGCCTTATTGATCACGGTACTACACATTACAATACTTATTGAGAAAAAAAAACGTTAATACCACTAGTTGGTAGTGCAAAATTAGTTGAAGGATTTGGTAGAGCAAATATATGACTCGCTGAACGAACAAAATTGATTATAAGTAATACACTATTCTCTAATAAGTCCATAAGAAATTTATTGAGTTTTAAAGATATCTGCCGAATGGGTATCATACTGAGATAATGTATGATTTGGACATTGCATATTTGTGCATTACTACAAACAATTATATAGTAGAAAAATTCCTCCCTCTTTCTTTGGGTCAATACTACACTAAGATTTATGCAATTGAAATATACCATTTAGTAAAGTAGAAGTTTACTAATTCCAAAAATTTTGTTCGTTTGGCATGATCAATTAGGACATCCTCAATAATGATGAGAAGGATAATTAAAAATTTGCACAGTCATTCATTGAAAAATCAAAAGATGTTAAAACCAAATGAATATACATGTGTTGCTTGTTCACAAGGAAAATTTATCAGGAGACCTTCATTGATTAAAGAGGGGACTAACTTCCCTAGATTTTTGGAAAGGATCCATGCTGATATATGTAATATTTTATAGTGCTAATTGATGCATCTACGAGATGATCGCATGTTTGCTTATTATCAACTTGTGACTTGGCATTTGCGAGATTGCTTGCTCAAATTATTAAGTTGAGAGCACAATTTCCAAATTTGTCTAATAACAAATTTCAATTCATTAATGTTGGTGATATTCGTTTCGTGCTTTTGATGACTACTTTATATCAATGAGCATTAGTGTTGAAAATCTTGTACGTCACGTTCACACTCAAAATAGTTTAGTTGAATTACTTATTAAGTTTTTGCAATTAATCGCGTGGCCATTGTTAATGAGAAGAAAGCTCCCAATATGTGCTTGGGGACATGCTGCCTTGCATGCAGCAACATTTATACATCTACGACCAAACAATTATCATAAATACTCCCTTTTGCAATTGGCCTTTAGTTATATTTCCCATTTGAGAATTTTTGGACATGCGATTTATGTTCCTATTGAGACACCTCAACATACTAAAATGGGACCTCAAAGAAGGTTGGGAATATGCAGAAGGTATGATTCACCCTCTATCATTTGGTGCCATGAACCTTTAAAAAGTGACGTGTGATTATCATTTTGATGAATCTAATTTCCCAACATTAGGGGCAGGAAATAAACAATGAAAAAAGAAAATCATGTGGAAAATGTTATCACTAGAATTTCTTGATCCTTATACATAATCTTGTGAACTAGAAATTCAAAGAATAATATATTTGTAAAAGATTTCAAATCAATTGTTGATGCATTTATTGACTCTAAAAAAAATTACAAAATCACATATTCCTGCAAAAAATGCACCAATTAAACTAGATGTTCTAGTAGGACAATCTGCAAGTTTTATAAACTAAGCTTAAGGCATGGCTAAACCACGGTAGACCTCTTCATTTCAAAGATAAAAATCCTAGTAAGAAAAGAGGATCAATTGATCAAAATGTTCAACTAAAAGAATTGAATTTAAATAAATTGTTCATGAGATCACTAGTGATGGATTCAAGTTCCTAATGAATAAAGTCTAGCTCCTAAAGAGCACAAGTTTCAAGACCATATAAATAAAACTCCTATAAATTTTATCACAACAAGATAATGGTGTGTTTGAGTTGAAATAATAGTGGATAATATTTTTACATGTAATGTAGCACTTGAAATTATGAAAGAACTTGTGCATCTTGAACCTAAACCAGTTGAGAGATGTCAACCAATCCAAATTGAACTCACTTGCAAAACACAAAGTTTTTGGAGCTCTAGTCTGAAAGCTTGAAAGAGCAAAACCTGTCAAGTATATTTTGTGCAAAAGCAAATTGAGGAAAATGAAATCATGTGATATAAAGCACGTACGATTTTTAGCACAGGGATTTTTGCAAAGGCTAGGTCTTGATTATGACATATCCACTTGTAGCGGACATGATAACATTGTGATATCTTTTGACCCTGGCAATACGTGAAAAACTTGATATGAGTTTGATGGATGTATTTACTTCTTACCTATATAAAACCTTGGACAATGATATTTCAATGAAAATCCTTGAAGGATTAAAATTACTTGAAGCATGTGGTCCAAATTCTCAAGGAATTTACTCAATCAAATCGCCAAAATTTTTATATGGCTTAAAACAATTAGGATGAATGTGGTATAACAATCTAATTGAAAGTTTGATTAAAGAAGGCTATATAAACTGAGCAAAAATGTTTATGTGTTTTTATTAAGAAAAATAGACTGAATTTTGTAGTTATTGTTATTTATATTGATGATTTGAATCTTATTGGGACTTCTGAAGAGATTTTTGAAGCAATTGAATATTTAAAGAGAGAATTTGAGGTCAAAAACTTTTGTAAAACAAAATTTTACTTATGGAAAATGGGATATTTATTCAGTAATCAAAATATTCTGCTAAAGTTTTAAAGTGATTCTATATGGAAAAAGCACATTCATTGAGTACACCAATGGTCTTCCAATCACTTGATGAAATTCACATAAATCCTTTCTGACCATGAGAAGAGAATGAATAACTTGTTAGTCCTGAAATAGCTTACCTTACTGCAATTAGCGCACTTAAGTACCTTGCTAATTGTACAAGATCTGATATATCATTCACTATGAATGTATTAGCGTGATTTAGTTCTTCTCCCCATGACGACATTAGAATGGGGTCAAATATATTCTCTGATATCTTAGAGGAACAACTGATCTTGGATTGTTCTATTCTAATAAATCTACTCCAAAGCTAATTGGATATGTGAATGCTAGATATCTCTTCGATCCGTACAAAGCACAATCTCAAACTGGATATTTATTCATGTGTGGTGATACTACAATATCATGGCTTTCTACAAAATAATCAATTACTGCTGCTTCTTCTAATCATAATGAGATTAGTGCAATTCATGTAGCAAGTCGAGAATGCGTTCGGCTAAGGTCAGTAGCTCACTATATCCAACAGAATTGTGGGTCATCTTCTGAGGAAGAAACTCCTACAAAATTATTTGGAGGCAATGCTACCTTCATCGCTCTATTAAAGGGACGACATGGACATATATAAGGTGACAGATTTCACCAAAATCATTCTTCACACATGATCTTCAAAAGATTGGTGAAATTGATGTACAACAAATCTGATCAAGTGAAAATCTAACAGATCTTTTTGCTATGGCACTACTAACTGCAGCATTTGAAAAATTGGTTAAAGGAATTGGGATGTGTCGGCTTGAAGATCTCAATAAATGTTCTAAGCAAGGAGAGTTAGTACATGATTAAACACATTGAATAATGTATTCTTTTCCTTTCACTAGTATTTTTTCTCGCTGAACTTTTTCCTAGTAAGGTTTAATGAGGCATATTCTCTGTGTAATGGACATTCAAGGGGGAATGTTATGAAATTGTTGGATATGAATGTCCATTTATATTTTCAACTCACTTCCATCCCCCTGAATTTCTTGATCCATGTGATTCATCTATTGTATTAAATTATTATTCTTGAATTTCAATTTTGTAACTATATAAATTGCGGAATTTTTTCTATTTTCAGTTAGTCAAAGTTTAATCATCTTGACATAGTTTATGATACAAACATAATTTTAAAGTTTTTAATTAAACAACAACTCATCAATCTCAAAGGATTATGTATTTATTATATATACTTTTCTCATCGTTGGAAGTGTTAAAGAAATAACAGTATTTTAGGTATTTTTGCCTTAAAAAAACATTATTTTAGGTGCTTTTGCCTTAATGTAATTTAATTTAATTTAAGTTATTTATGTCATTATAATTTTTAAATAAATTTTTAAATTTCATATTTTAGACTGTTATTGTAGGCGGTGTTCAAATCTAAACCAATTCAAACAAAATCAATTAAACTGGCCAAAAAAATTAAAAATTGATTAAATCAATTTTTTTTGGTTTAAAAATTGAAAAACTGAACGGTTTGGTTCGGTGGTTCGGTTTTCGGTTGGCACAGCCAGAATCAAACCGAACCGAACCAATAATATTACTAAAGTTTTTATTTTTATATGTTTTGCCAAAAATTTCCCAATTTTTTTACTTATTCCCTTTCCACCCAAGCTCAATTTTTAACTTATTTCTCGTCATTCTATTATCATTATAATGTTAGTTGGATTACTACTGCTATCATGTGCTTGTTAATGAGTAAACATACAATTTGATATTATTACAGTTTTTCAGTTTGCTATTGCTTCAGTGACTTCTAAATCATTTTTTCGTTGCTAGAATATTCTTTTTTTTAAATTATGTTTTCCTTTTAATAGTAAAAAACAAGATCTATATGTTGTGCATAAAATGATTCTTGCAAATGAATTTATATAACAAATGTAATAAGTTTTGTTTCATCTATGTTTGAAAATTGAAATTAAAAAAAAATTGAAAAATCGAATCGAATCAAATCGAATTTGATTGCTTTGATTCAATTTGATTTTCTATATTGAATCAAATCAAATAGTTAGTTATATACCAAAATCGATTAGATTTGATTCGATTGAAATTTTTCTTAAAACTGAATTAAGCCGCACCATGAGCATCTTTATGTTTTAGTATTTTGTAATTGAGAATCATTTAAATTAAGCACACAGATAAATGATGCCCGACCCATCATATGATACGGGTCGAAAAGTTCGGGTTTGGGTTCGTGAACATTGCCTATGATTATGTATCGGCCTCTCCATATCCAAAAACCCAAAATCAAGCCTCTGACTCACTCTCTCCCCAACAATGGCCGTCTGTCCAACCCCATATCTACCTTCCAAAATTGACTGTTCCCAGCCTTCGCTCAGGTTTTTCCTTTTCTAATTTTGGAAATATGAAATTGTGCTCTGTTAGACCCTAATTCTCAATTTAATCCCATTTGCAGCTGCGCCAGCAAAGTCTTTGTGGGGTTAAGAGTTCAATCTCCAAGTCTGTATTATTATTATCTCATACCTCTCCTGGGTTCAAGTTTTTCTTGAAGTTATTGTTCAAGTTAGCTTTTCGTAATATAAACTTGAGACCTTTTTGCGTCTTTGTGAAATTTGCACAGATTGTTTTGGGATTGCAAAGCCCAATTTGAATGTGGATTTTCACAATAAAGTTTACAAAAGCATTGAGTACAGGTATGCTTTCTGCTATTCACCATTTCTGGTGTCCAACTTCCATTTTGAAATAATTATAATGCGCAAAAATGATCCTTCGTACAAGAATCAGGTTATTTTTTCAATGGAAATTGTGTTGCATTCTGGTGAAATTGCTGTCTTAGCACTTCATGGTCTGTCCTTCATGATCTATATATTTATTTTAAGCTAATGTGTATTAAATTTAGTCTTCTAGTTCTCTCTTTTTCGTTTGGCATTTTACTCTTATGGTCACTCTATAGTGTCAGAATCAATTTTATGGTTCCCTCTTCATATATTTTAGTCTTTGTTTGCTTGTTTGCTCATTTTTTTTGTTTGTTTTCCTTTCTCCTCTGTGTGTGGGAGAGAAAGAGAGGTGAATATTGCCTTATGCGTCTGGTTAAATTTCAAAAAATGTGCCTTCAATTAAGTTAGAAGGACAAAAATGTTGGATAATTATATTTTATTTTACTTTTATAATCTTTTTATTGGGTATAATCAGTGGAATTTTAAGCCTCATATTGTAGCTCCTGCTCAGGACCACAGCTTTATTTATTTGAATTTTGACATGACTAAGATCATCTGAAGTATATCCGTATTGTGAATTTTGATTAACTTTCAAGCCCCTCTTGTTGACTGTTTGTCCACTTCTAGGTCTAGCAAGAGCAGACCAACACAGGGCCGTGTTTCAATGATGCCTATCGGAACACCTAGAGTGCCTTATAGAAACCCCACTGAGGGAACTTGGCAATGGGTTGATCTGTGGAATGCTCTTGTAAGTTTATCTTTGGCTACTTTACTGCAATAAAATCAAATGGACTGCTCATTCTTTGAATTACAATACCAAAACTTGGCATCGAGAAAGTTCATCGTGGCTTCACTGTGTTTTGTTTCTTTTGTTAACATTGTATATACTAAAGCTAATATCATCTTGATCATCTTTTGCTCTTTATTATTTGTCCATATGAATTGACTGTTGTGCCAAGATTAATGATAAGTTTGTTCTTTTCATTGTGCTGTTGATATCAAGATGTTGCCAAAAGTACTTGTTCATGCTTTTCTTTGAATTTGTTCAATAAATGTTCATTGAACTCTTTAACTGCAGTACCGTGAACGTGTTATTTTTATTGGGCAACACATAGATGAAGAGTTCAGCAACCAGATACTTGCTACGATGTTGTACCTTGACAGTATCGATGATTCAAAGAAGCTTTATCTGTACATTAATGGCCCTGGAGGAGATGTAAGTTCTTTATTTATGACTTGACACTATCATTGATTTCTTATTGAGATTCTCCACATTGTTATGCTTCTTCTGTTGTTTCTTTTCATTTTCTCTTTCACTTGCAGCAATTGATATTTCTGTTTGTTTCAGCTCACTCCTAGCATGGCTATCTATGATACAATGCAAAGCTTGAAAAGTCCTATCGGTACTCACTGTGTGGGGTTTGCCTATAATCTGGCAGGTTTTATCCTTGCTGCAGGTGAAAAGGTAATTAAATTTTTTCTTATGGAAAGAACAAATATGAATGGTAAATAACAATGAATCCATCTGAACTTTCTTGGAATTTTAGTATAGCTATGTAACTTCTTATCCTTTCATAAGTAAGGGTAGAATATATTTGCATCTTTAAGTAAAACTTAGTGCATAAATCACTTTCTACCCAATTCTATAGGTTTCCCGTATTCTTTTAATGAAATGAAAAATAGATTACCTCTATTGTATGAAGATACTATAGCATTTAAAGTTTTTGATCACCCATTTGGGCATTTGTTTATTCAAGTGATAGGTGATAACCTCCTCCTCAGATGCATTGATCTATATGACAAAGCGGGTTGAAACTGTTTGTGGTGGGTGTAGTCATCTCCCTAATAATTTCCTTCTTGTGTAGGGTAATCGCTTTGCTATGCCTCTATCAAGAATTGCATTAGAGTCTCCAGCTGGAGCTGCTCGTGGACAGGTATGATCAATTTGTCTTGTCTATGAAGCCTTTCTGTACTCTCACTTGACAAGCTTGACATGCCTTTTGAATCCTTTTGGCAGGCTGATGACATTCGTAATGAGGCTAATGAGCTGATACGAGTAAGGGACTATCTTTTCAAAGAGTTGGCTCAGAAAACAGGCCAGCCCGTTGAGAAGGTAATACTATTACTCTCGAGCTTGTTATCTTCATTTTACTGGACTAGTGGTCCACGTTTTGACTCTTGAAGTTTTAAAAGTTTTGACAATGAATGTGGGCAGAGAATGCAGTCGGTTTTCATTTGTTATCCATGTTGAAATATGCACTAAACCTTAATGTGGATACGCAGATTCACAAGGACCTAAGCCGGGTGAAGCGCTTTAATGCTCAAGAGGCTCTCGAATATGGTCTCGTTGATCGAATAGTTAGGCCTCCTCGTATAAAGCCTGATGCACCACGGAAGGATTCTACGGCGGGCCTTGGTTAGTTCATTTTATTGGTTTCAACAGAATACAGGTGCCTGTTAAGATGTTTTAAATTATTTTAAGTTTCATGTACACTTGTACAATGAACTATGCATTCTATAGTTGGTTGGTGAATTCAATTTTCAGTATGCTTAGAGCTTCGAGGATGATAATTTGCAGTTTACTCAAAAGCTTAGAGTTCGTTTCATTACATGAATTGTAAGATGGACCAGAAAGAGGCTATTGTTGCATTTTTAAGTGTACTATGGAGATATTTCCCTATTCTTAAGAAAAGGGATGCGGCAGGCAAATATACAGGTGGAGTCACGAGCACTCATTGGGATTACCTGACCGTCGTATAATAAAGGCATTTATTTCTTATGGTAGTTTCGAAATCTATAGAGGGTGGTGATGCTCTATAACTGCAGCATCTATCCCTCTCCCCACCCGGCCGCCCGCCCACCCGGGAAGACAGGAAAACCTCGGGGTTTGTTAGATTGTATTTTGGTTGTTTTGGGGAAAATGTCCTTGGAGAATGTGTCCATGCAGTGGGTTTAGAAAATATAATGAGAATATTTGGATATGTTATGGGGAAATGAATTTTAAGAGTGAGGTTGGGAAATGTAAAAATGAAATTGGGGAGTATGATGGATTTTTATTTATGTTTTCGAGAAAAGAAGCAGAAAACATTTTTGGAGAGCTTTGGTATGTTTATTTGAAGTTTGGGAGGGGAGATCTTTTTACTTTAGATGTCCAATCAATGTTTTTATATTGAGTTTTGGGGGTGAAAATTGTATTATCTATTCCATTCTCCTATGGGATATGCCCTTATTTTAGGACACTTTGGATTCTCTATTCCATTTTCCTCTGTTTTATCTTCTATTCCTACTTGAATAATTTATGCCATGTGTATTATATTCAAAATTTTGTAAGAAAATGTTTAATGCCATATATTTATGGAATGAAATAAGAAATAAAATATGAAAGAGAATAGAGGATTGCGAATATTCATGTAAAGACCACTTACAGCATCAGGGTAAGCTCAGTATGTATTTAAGAGATATACCCACAACAATAAATTTCCTTATTTGTAAAAAAATTAAAATTACATAACAAGAAAAATCGTACAAATAAAATTAAAATTAAAATCAATCAATAAACTATAGATTTTATCTCAACTCTAATCCTCTAATTCTTTCCTTTCAAATATGATCTTCAATTTAATAAGCTTCATGAAAAACGTCTTAAATATTATGGATCTTCTTAAATTTTACGTGGATAAAATAACATCAATTTGAGGACTTCGCATCTTAATTTTGAATCAAACACCATAAATATATGAGTTTCGCAAATAACGCTTTGAATGTCGTGCATCTCCTTGAATAAAAATAATGCCAATTCGAGGGCTTCGTTCCTTTAGCTCGAACAAACACCAGAAATATATGAGTTCTGTAAAAAATGCCTTAAACGTTGTGAATTTTCTGGAATAAAAATAACGCTAATTTGAGAGTTTCACACCTCTATCTCAAATTAAACGCTAAAAATATATGAATTCCACAAAAAACATCTTGAACGTCGTGGACTCCTTGAATTTGCTTTAGAGAATAGCTGGACTCCTTCCAAATTTCTCTCATTTGCTGGAATTTGTGTTGTGTGTCAAATGAGTTGTGATCACCCATTTATATAAGTGTTTGATGGAAGACTTCTAAATCAACTTGAACTTCTTCAATGATTTATCTCTTTGATAAAATAGTATTAAATATCAAGAGATAACATCAAATATATTTGATTGATAATATCTTACATCTAAAGATAATATTAATGTCAAATATTTTTGATTTGGTTGCTTCATAGATACAGACACTCCATCTTTGATACGTGTTAATATTTGATTTAAATATAGGATAAATACTAATTTATGAACTAAAATTAGCTATTTATTTTTTAAAATTAAATTTAATATATCTCAAATTTTGAATAGAAATTTTTAAATTAATATTTAATATATTATTTTACATGTGTTACTTTCTCAATCGATCAAAAATTTAACATGTTTACAAACACTGCCACTTCAAAACTTGACGAAAGGGTGTAAATTGATCCCAAAAAAAATGAGGCTTGAAGTATATGAGGATATATATATATATGTATATATATATTTATATTCAATGTGGGCCAAATAAAAGGCCATATCAAAATTTACATGAAAAGCCCAAAATCACATATTGAAATTGAAATTGAAATCCACACAGCAACATTTTGGTTTTTTTTTTTTTTTGTTTGTTTTTTATTAAGTGGTGGCCCACAAGAAAATTAATGTGATTGGTGTTCGATTTCAATTTGTCAAAGCAAACATTGCAGTAGAAAAATTGAGAATTTGAATTCTCATCAAATTCTTTTCCCGTTTTTCCATGCTTTCCTTGAGTGTGGCCCACCATTTAATTGGAACACCTCAAATATCAATTTGAAAACAAGTGAATCCAGCAACGGAATTCTAATTTGTTTGCATGGCCCACTATCAAACTGATTTCATATTTCAGTTTCTTGCTGAAGCATGCCGAAACTGCTGCCGTTTTTGCAGATGAAAACTCATGCCGACAAAGTTCTAATTAGTTAAGAAGTTCAAGAGCCAATCGGGTAAATAGCATCTCACTTCTATTAGTGTTTTTCAAACCCGTTAACGGCATCAGGTTATCAACTCCTTGTCCACTTTTTAACAGAAACTGAATATGTTTGGAGTCTTTGGACTGATTTCATAGACTGAAACAGGATAAGATTAGCTCTTCTTGAGATTAGATTATAGTCTTCTACTTGAAATCTACTAAATTAATCACACCCTTATAAATAGTTGTGATCAGAAGGGGGAAAATCATACTGCCATGGCCAGCAAGAACAATTTGTGTGTCTAATTGGGTGTGATTACTTCTTCAACTTTTTGCATTCTTTCTCCCTTAGCTCATGCATCTTTCATGTTTGGTAAAATGCTTCTATGAATATACACTATTATCTTGAATTTTTCATCAACTTATTTCTTCATCAATTCACGTGAGCATTAAATGAGACCGCCATTGTTTGGGTTTCTCTCATTCCTCACATCATTCTTCTCTAGGTTACATCTTTTCTTCTTTTTTTTCTTTCTCAATAATTTGATTAACTTTTCTCGTATCCTTATATTGTACCATGGTTTACTTCAAAGATGTTTTAACTGGTGCTGGAGTATAACACTTAATTATCTTTGATAAAGAAAATCAACCTATGGAGACAAATACACTTTTGATTACTTGTAATTCTCTTATTAGTAGATACGCAACAAAGTGGCCACGGTTGATTAATTTCCTTCATACTAAGGAGTGATCCAAGGAGATTAAAACTTCTAAGGTGTGGGCTTTAAGGGTAACTCATCATTGTCCTTCAAGCGAACTAATTTCTCATCAACAATCAAACAAATCAATTCTTTTGCCAACATTGGGTCACAACATTATTGAGGGGAAAGTCAGCGGTTTTTGAGAAAGTATCCATTGAAATTCTTGCTCAACAATTAGATGAGTCCAAAAGTCATCTCCATAATACTCAAACTGGAGAAAACAAAGAAATGAATAAAATTCAATTCGCCCAAGAAAAGTTGAAAAGTATTGGGAAGGAGCTTGAAAAATTAAAGGAACGCAGGAAGAACTTGACTTCATTATTGAAACCCAATACCAACTTTTTCAAAGTGCTAAAGCTAAAATTCGTGAGATTGAAGAGAAAATTGCTGCTATCAAAAGTACTCCTCCATTGAGTAATGAAGTAATTGAGAATTTGCAAACTTCAACAGAATACTTGGAGGTTGTCGAGGAATAATTGAAGAACTAAGTCCTTTCACTTGAAATATGTTTAGAACTTTTTATTCTTTTATTCTTTTTTTAAAAAATAAACTATGCTACGTTTTTTTATACATTTTTTTTGAGATTACATGATATAAGATATCTTTCTTTTCTATCTTACAATCTTTTATTTTTTTATTTTATTATTTCAGTTTGACCTAAAAAAAAAAAACTCAAACGAACAACAAAAACTACTACTTTTCTTTTTTGTGTTAATTCAAAATAATTAACTCAAATAACTAAACTATATATATATATA
>JACGDI010005239.1:251475-287366 GCA_014898725.1 Jacaranda copaia | reverse complement strand
GCTGTCTCATTTGTAGAAGGGCTTATTGGGCCTGTTGGGCTATCCCATATCACCCCCCTTGATTAAACCATGGATCATTGGGCGACTATTTGTCAATTCATCTGTGGAGATTCATAAATCCTTCAGCATACATAATGGCTAGATATTAACTGCAAAGCCTCCATCAATCAAAATTCTATTTATTTTCTACTCACGAGCATAGCCAATTACAAACAATGGCCTATTATAAGGCGTGGAGCCACATAACAAATCTTCATCAGTGAAAGTCATAGCTGACATGCATTCCTTAATGACATCAGTGAAACATCTCAACTGGCTGCCTCTTTGTGGATGTTTCACCTTTATCTTGAGCCTCTATTTATTTCTCCACCACGCGACTAATCTCAGCATTATCCACCTTGTTCATCAACTTGGAGATTTGAGAATTTTGCTCTTGGACATGCTTTGCCAGCCCTTCAATGATCTTCATCAAATTAGCAATTTGTTTGTCCAAAGTTGTAGCACTTATTACCATTATTGGCGCTATGCTTGAGGAACTTTAGGTTGAGCGAGGAATGGATGTTGCTGATTCTTCCTTTAAGTTTGCACCATCTTTATTAGTATCAATAGCATGCATCAAAGCCTTTTCCACAACTTCAAGAAAAAGATTTACTTTCAGGATGATTGCAACTTTTTGGACATGCTTCTTGTAGTGATACCAACACTTCTTACTCTAGCATTTATGGAATTTGAGGTAATCATCTTCAATGCAACAGTCTTATTGGTGGCCATGGTACTTCAATCATTGATGAAGGAAAGAGAAGAGAGGCAGAGATTGTCCCATTAGGCGTGCCAAAATTTGTAACAACAAATTTTCTAGTCTGCAAAAAAATTAAAATTACAAAACAAGAAAAATTGTATAGGCAAAATTAAAATTAAAATCAATCAACCTACTATGGATTCTATTTCAAATCTAGTCTTCTAATTCTTTCCTTTCAAATATAATCTTGAATTTAACAAGCTTTGCGAAAAATTCTTTAAATGCCCTCCATCTCCTTAAATTTGATTTGGATAAAATAACATCAATTCAAAGACTTCGCACCTTGATTTTAAATCAAACACAAAAAATATGACTTTCATGAAGAGTGCCTTGAACGTCGTGGATCTCCTTAAATAAAAATAACGCCAATTTGAGGGCTTTGCACCTTTATCTTGAATCAAACGCCAGAAATATATAAGTTTTGCGAATAATGCCTTGAATGTTGTGGATCTTCTTGAATAAAAACAACACCAATCTGAGGGTTTCGCATCTTTATCTCAAATCAAACGCCAGAAATATATGAATTATACAAAAAACGCCTTGAACATCATGGATCTTCTTGAATTTGCTTGAGAGAATTGTTGGACTCCTTCCAAGTTTCTCTCATCTGTAGGAATTTGTGTTATGTGTCAAATGAGTTGGAATCACCCTTTTATATAGGTGTTTGATGGAAGATTTCTAGATTGACTTAAATTACTTCAATGATTTATCTCTTTGACAAGATAGTATTAAATATCAAGAGATAATATCAGATATATTTGATTTGATAATATCAATGTTAAAAGATAATATCAACATCAGATATATTTGATTTGATTGGTCTATAGATGCAGACACCCCATCTTTGACATGTGTAAATGCTTGATTTGAATATAAAATAATATTAAATTATTAATTAAAATTAACTAATTATTTTTTAGAATTAAATTTAATATATCCCAAATTTAAAATAAAAAATTTTAAATTAATATTTAATATATTATTTTACATGTGTCACTTTCTCAATTAATCAAACATTTAATATGTTTACAATACCTGCAAGTCATAATGTCTGTATTTTGACCACCCTGTGATGTCACAAAAGAGGAAAGGATGTTAGATGAGTTAGTGCAAAAAATCCCTCCTCCCATTCCTCAAGGCATCATCATAATAAAAAACTGAGCAGAAAATGGAAATGCCAAGGATTCATGACACTGATGCACAGCCTGAAATACCGTACGCAACTCAATTCCTAGTGGACTTGCATATTCAGGATTCCTAGTTGGATTTCCATTTTCTTTGTTTTTGTGATCTCTCGCTATACCTCCACGACTACTCCACTAATAACAATTGATTGGAATCCCACCACAGCAATCATTTTCCATATGACTGGGCTGATATTTATGCCATCCCTCATCGTTGAATCTCATCAACTTTATGCTTCCTCAGATTTATGCATTGAACTATTTCCATACGGACAGATTGCTCATACATATGAACGTTAAGATTGTTTTAAAAGTTCTTGAGCCCATCTATGTCTGCGTTAGTCTGCACTTGAAAGTTTCACTGGAGCAATGGATTTATGCTATGTAAAACAGACAACTAAAGCAAGTCATCATCAGTTCTGTAAAATAAGTAAGAAAAACGAACAACTGGTTTCATAATACAATAGTGTTTCATAATAAAATAGTGTCTAATGATTTCTGATTCTTGTGATCTTCATTATCTCCATCAACCATGCCCTGTTCCTGAGAGGTGAGTATTTGAGCCTTGTCAGATTCATCATCCCAATTGATCCTTGCAACAAACACCAAAAGCAGGATCAGGCAAGACACAACTCCTGCCAAGAATCCCATCAGCAATCCCCCCAGCCCCAAATGCATTTTAAAGGCTAAAACCACACCCAGCGGCAGGGCCAGCAAATAGAATCCGCAGATATTGGCATACATTCCCAGCCATGGCCGGGCCGTTCCCCTCACTATCCCTCCACAGACTGCTAAAGGGAAATTAACCACTTCGACAATCGCCATAAGCAGCATCATTCTCTTCACAATTCTTATGATCCCCTTGTCATGGCTATACAACGGCCCCCATATGCCTCCAGCAGCAACCATAGTAGAGCCACCTAAAAAGCCTGATAATATGCTTATACTGAGGGAAACGTATGCTGATTGATAGGCCGTTTTTGGATGGCTTGCGCCAAGCTCATTAGACACACGAACTGATGCACATGTTGCCAGAGACAGCATAACAGAGTAAAGCAAGTAATCAAAGTTCAACACAATGGCTAAGACTCCAAGTGATTGCTTTGCATTTGGAAGGCGACCGGTGAGGAGGACTAATATCTCATAGCACCACCACTCGAGGCAAGTGGTAAGGCAACACGACCCGCTTAGCTTGAGCAGCCTAATCCACTCACCTATTCCTTGTTCCCACCATCCGCCTTCTTTCCACTTCCCTCTTCTCTGCTCTGCTGTCAAAACATATAATCCGAGTAATATCACCACTACAAAATCAGTAATCCACACTGCCATTGATATCCCTTCCAGCCCTTTCGCCCTGGAGAGCAACAAGTTAACCGGGACGTGCAAAGCCACTGCCAAGGCCGAGCTAAACATGATAGGAACAGTTATGTTCTGCGTGCTCAAGTAAGCTTTCAGAGGACATAAAAGAGAAGTTATAATCAAATCAGGCATGAGATATATCAAATACTTCTTGGCTACGATTGCAATATCTCTCTGTTGACCGAAGTGGATGAGAAGAGTATCAACATTGAGCCACAGAAAAGCAACAGGGATTGATGCTGCGAGAAGGAAACAAGTGGCCATCACAAGGGTCTTATGAAGGAGCCTAAAATTCTTGGCTCCGAAGGCCTGGCCGCATATGGGCTCCATAGCACCACAGAGGCCGTTCAACACAGAAAACCCCGTTACGTTTGCAAAGGTGAAACCAAGAGTGCCTCCTGCCAGCGGCAGTGCGCCGAGCCGCCCAAGAAATGCGGTGGTGATGGCTATTTTTGCAAACCATGTCAAATTCATCGCAACCAAAGGAGCCGTGATTCGCCATTGTGTTTTGAGCTCTGAATATAGGGTTGCCTGAGTGACATTTGCTGGCCATTTTGGGGAGAGGGCTAAAAGGGAAGGAGGGATGGGATGATTGTTGTTTTCTACTGCTGTTTGCTCCATGAATTCTAAGCTGATGCTGCAAACATACTAACTGTAATGGTAATGAGCACAAGATATTGGTGGGCTTCTCTCTAATATGGAGATTGTTGATTGTTTCTTAATAGAGAAGTGCAAGCTCTGTCATCATATATAGAGGAGTAATAATGCAGGCTGATTGCATGGGGTTCTTGGAATTTGGTGTTGGTTTTCCAAAGGATGACGCAAAAACTATAGAGGTGCGCGGGATTCTTGAATTAGGCTTTTTGTAACGGCCCATTGAGTACATGGTGCGTGATGAGAATGCAAATCCCATAGCATGCATAGTACTCCTTCCATGCCAATATCGTGTTACATTTTTTTTTTTTTGTGAGAATTTAAAAAGTGAAATTGATATGGTACTTTTTTACACAAATCCCGGAGGACCGATAATTTAATAAATATTGAGTTGTCTCAAAGTCAATATCTCTAAACTGAATAAATAGAGTTTAGAGATGCAAACTAAATTCAAAAGTGTCTTTTTATCGTCGAGTCTTATTGACTGTAGTTGAAAGAAATTAAAGCAAATATTGTTAAGAATGGATTTTGGAACTAACTCAACTCAAAAAGTTGGTTCAAGAGGTAAGAATTGTCCAAAATTATATATAAAGACTACAAGTTATTTTTTCACTGATATAAGACACTAACAAAAATCAAAATATCTTTCTTCATAAATACTAAATGTTGCATTGTAACAAATAGAAAATAGAGATATTTATATGAAATAGAAGAAATATATTTTTATAATAATAACAATTAGGCACACTTCTAAAGGTGATTCTTAATTGAAAATATCGGGCTCAAATAATAAACATACATTATTTTAAAATATTGGTACACTTGTGCATACAACACATAAGAAATGTCTCAAGAAAGAAGAAATTATAAACTTGAGATGGAGGAACGGCAATATAAAATAGATGATTTTGAGAATTTAGATACCCTCTAATGGGAGACTATCTGGCGCATACAAATCTGCTTATTGTTGTTTGCTCGAAAATTGAAATTGTCCGGTTGGGCGTTACAGGTACTATATTCCTCATATTGGCCAAGGCCTTGTGCGACTTTTCTCTTGCGAAACAAACTTTTAAGTAATTCACAATTTTATGAGTATTGATAATTATTTATTTTAATTCAGGTTTGCGCGTACAAGTCAATTTTAATTTTGAAATAAAAGCGAATTGAAACTTTCTTGAGAAAGGACAAAGAAATAAAGGAGCGAAAAAGAAAAGCACCTACGATCAAGTCTTTATTCAGCAAGCAACTTTAAGAATCCAACTGCAGTGATTGGTGGGACACATGAAAAAAGTTATGAATATGAAATTATTAGATAAATGATTTCCCATAAAAAGTTAGAAAGGATAACAGAACTAAAAATTGTGGATATCTGATCTTAAAAGGAGTGTGCAACAATACATACTTGTGGTCCTTCAAATGCATTCTTGAATATATTAATCTGATAAATCGTAAAGTAAGCATACATTTAGTGGGATATCATTTAGAATAAATTTACCAACTGTTCAAAATCAATTTAAATAAATAATACAAGTGGTAAGGATTTCTAAATAAATTGATTTCCTCATGTAATAATTTATGTAATTGATTCCTTGCCTCATTTTATTTTGTCAAGGGTGCCACTTAACAGTGAATTAGTGAAATTCTGTAACAGAATTTAGATTAATTAGGATACGTTGCATGTGTAGATGAATTTGATGCGGAATGATTCTTACATTTTCCTGAGTTCGTTGGAGATCAAAAGCCCTGGATTCTGGAAATCTATAAAGAACAAGATCGGTGACTCCATCACATGAATATAGGCATATTCCAAAACCATTGAGTTGTTTTCCCAAAGGTTGAAGCATATATATATGCCACACACACACATATATATATATATATGTATGTACCAATGACCAAAATATGTATGTATAATTTTGAGGAAGTTTAGACCATCAATTTGGATAGTATTGACGTCAATAAATGCAGTCTATTGAATCCGCTTAACAATACCAATCTAGTGGCCAATTTGTCCAACCACATCATCCGCACATTTGTATGTGTAAGCTTTGGAATTAAAATTCTAACAAATGCTTAAAGTGCGTGCATGTCTAAATAAAAAAAGGGGTGAATTACATCAAGTCCTCCATAAGGTTGACATAATTAACAAAAAAAAAAAAAAAAAAAAAAAAAACCCTTATTCTTTTGAAAATTACATATGCCCCACAAACATTTAACTTCATTCGATAATATAGCCCAACCATTGCTCATCGTTAGGGTTCTGTTGATGCGTCATTAAAAAAAGTAGGTGAATTAAATGACTTCATTTTGACCATATTTTAAGGATGAAAATACCCTCAAGGGCTACACTGCAACATATTTAGAATCTTGAGGTTGCATTTGTTAATATATATAAAAATACACATATACATAAACATATAAATATAACTTATATACGTACGCCACCCCTACTCCACCATATCGGCCGCTTGGCTATGCTAGATCTAGACTAGCCAAACTTGAATAGGTTGCCAAGCAATGGCTAACAAAAGGTTGGAGGAAGGGATATGACTGAAGGTTGCTGAGGGAGAAGGGTGTTAAATGAGAAAGAAAGAGAGGAAGGCATCCATGCAAATCGACTAGGTTTCTGAAAAAGGAAACTTGCATTGCATTTACTAAAAAATAGTTATATATATATATATGCATGCAAAAGAGAGAAAAGAAACTTGTACTAACTACATTAATGGCTACATTAACTACAATTAGTCTGTAACTAGTTATGGTTGAAACCCTAACTAACTTGACAACTAAAAATGGTAAATTGACTAATTTATTTACAGAAAACTTTCTATTCTAATACCCTCTTCACTCTTCAAGTGGCTTCTGGAGATTTTTCACAACCATCTTAGACATGATGTTCTGAAGGGAGGCTGCTGGCAATGCTTTGGTGAGAACATGAGTAGCTAATGAGGAGAAGCTTGATGTGCCGACAAATACTTTATCTCTTATGAAATGGAAATCTTCCCTAATGTGCTTTGTTCTTTCATGAAAATAGGGTTGGAAGCAATATTGACTTCTACGTGGTTATATAAAAAAAAGGATGGCTAGTGAGGCGTTGACATAGAAGTCTTGCATTCTTGAAGCAAGGTAAGCTCACTAGTAATAGTGGCAATGGCACGATAATCCACTTCTACGTATGATCGTTAAATAATAGATTGCTTCTTTGATTTCTAGGAGATTAAGGACTCACTTATCATGATGCGAAAGTCTATTGTAGATTTTGTGAGCTAATATACGATGCCTAGTCTGCGTTAGGAAAGATTGGGTTGGGTGGATTGATCTGCAAAAAAGAATATTCTTTGACCCAGTGTTGACTTCAGGTAATGAAGAAAGTGGTGAGCTGCATGCAAATAAGGTGTTCATAAATTGGCAAGGAATTTATTCAAGCTTGAATTACCACCAATTCAAGCTTGAAGTTTATTCAAATGATAACTAGGAAACCTAAAATTTAATCATTTCAATTAAAACAAGTCATCCATAACCATCATATATACAACTCCCATGTCTTACGATTAAACAACATCCCCACATTATCTTCTACTAATAGTCTTGATTAGATGGAAACTATATATACAACCACACACCTAATCTATTACAAAATGACTTGAGTTGAAAACATGATCCTTTACCCCCTCACCTTGACATGTCTGGAAAAATAAAGATAATGAGGGTGAGTCTTAAGGACTCAGTAAGGAAAATACATAGTAGAAGCTGGAGAGAATAATGAACTGCAATAACAAATAACAAGGCCTTTTAATAATAATTCTGATGATCAAATCACGACTATTAAGAAATAATCTTTCAACTTAAAAGAGCACAAAACATGCAAACAATTAGTAGACCTATTAGCATCCTTCCTTATTGTTCCTTGATCAATACAAGATAAAAATCAATAGCAACTCATTTGAACACAAGAACTTTCCCTTATCTCTCTAATTACTCGAGCACATAGCTTAGCGTGTAACAACTCACTTATATGGCATGGTCGACCACATGCTAGATCCCGCCACTCATAGTTCCCTATCTCCAGTTACCTATAAGTCAGAATCTTAGATGGTTACTAGCCAAAAGACCTGTCATCATCGATTTGTTCTGCCTGGCTATCTTTTCGGACTTAGCCTAGGCCCAACTTCCTGTGGCGTCTCTCCGAGTGAAAATTTCCCTATGAATTCCCCATGGGTGGTATGAAATAATGCCAACAAATAACAATTCACTTTCAATAAATAACAAGCATGATATTCAATAATGGCCGATAAGGCCTAATCCAATAGCAAGATACATGAAACAATTATGAAGACTATCAATATAATCAGGTCTACTAGACTATTTCAATATCCCTTTTTCATTCATCAAGATAAAAAGGGGGTAAGCTGGCAAGGTTAGGGTATTGAGGACAGAATCTAAAAATATGGAGAGAGTTTGGAGCATTGGAACAAACAAAAATAGATTCGACATCAAGAATAACCTTCATAGGGGTGTTCAAATCAGATATCAGAAAACAAAACAAAATTGATATCAAATGATAATCCTCACATGGGTTTTCAATAAATAATGAATAAGCTTATACAAAGCAATAACCCAAAGTGAGAAACTCTCACCTCCAAAAGCCTTAGAAGGTAGCTACTGTCAGTGGCCTATTAATCCGTAGTTTCCTATTCCTCATCACCTAACCACGAGAGTGATTTACTTATTAAAATCCATATTCAACCAGAACAACCTTCAAAAATCATAAATCACTATGTACTATCTGTATAAGATTACTAACTACCCAATCTATTCAATATTAAAATTGTCATAGAATTATCATCTAGAAAATACACTAATAAGGCTACCAACTTAACATAATTTACAAGGTTTTAACAATACAAGCTATAGGTATAATTAATTAAATTTCATATTGGTAGTCTAAGCAATAATAATAATAAGCCATTTCATTAAGGTCTAATTTTCTAAATTTATTTTGTCCAACTCAATTAGCTTAATAATTTCCCAATTATCATATTTGATATAATTCTAGGGCCCAAACATCCAACATTATTCATGCAGTAATTATTTCACTACCTAATACAAGTTGAAATTATTTATTCGAAGGTACAAGAGTTATAAGTGAATAAAATGTATAAAAGCCCTAATCTCAAAATTAATCTTTTACCCAAAAACATACAATCGGGACCTCAAAATCACAATCCAATCACACCACCATGACCACTATGATGAGCAGGAGTTTCTGACCCCAGATCGCAACTGCACCATTGCAACTGGCTATTGTCGCCGAAAAACATCAAGACCCCCACCATTCGCTTCTTTTTTTTCTCCTGAGTCTAATGGTGTCTTTAGTTTTTAGATTTGAGGTCGAGAACACCTTCAACCATGGCTCGAAAGGTTCAATTTTTTACTTCTCGCCACCACGCCTGTAATTGTTGTTTCCACCACCACTGCTGCTCTGATCACTCATGCAAAGCTACTAGTTTGTTCTCCACACCAAAGGCTTTCAAAACCACCGTCTAGATCATCAATTAGATGTCTCCTTGTTGGTGATTGTGAGGTCAATTTTTGGTTCCTCAAACTATGAAAATCTTGGTGTTGGGTTTGTGTTGGTGTTGTGATGGTGTTGCTGGGAATGGTGAGAAAAAATAGTTGATAAGGCTAGATGGAGAAAAAGCTGCCAAAAATGGTGGCTGGTGTTGGAGTGAAGAGAGAAATGAGATAGAATAGTACGGTGAGGTGAGAAAATAGTGAAGGTAGTGAGGATGAAGAAATGGTGAAGGCGATGAAGAAAATGGTGAGAGTGAAAACACATCTTCACCTCATGCAAAATTAATTTTTTTTAATAAAATTCAATTTTTAAGAATTAATATTTAGTCCCTAATTTAGTAAATGGTTCAATTAAGTCTTTTAGTTAATTAAAATATCATCTTGACCCTAGTTGACTAAAGGGTTTTCATGCAAGCCACTAGGTTTTAAATTTTTATTCAATTAAGGTTTTCAAAAATTAAAAATTGACCCCAATATTTTAAATAAAATAATAATAATAATAATAATAATAATATAAGAAATAATTAAATCCCAAAAATATGAAAATAATAATATTTAAATTTTATAGATCGTAAAAATTTCAGCGTGTTACAATTTACAACCTTTAATTGAGGAGTTGAAGTTGTTATGGGAAAATGGCGTAGAAACTTATGACATTTCTAAAAGACAACTTTCAATTGTGGGCAGCTCTCATGTGGACGATCAATGATTTTCCTGCTTATGGCATGTTATTAGGTTGGATGATTGCAGAAAAATTAGTATGTCCAATTTGTATGGAGCAAACTAAGGCATCTAGATTGAAAAATAGTGGAAAAGTGTCTAGGTTTGATTGTCATCGCCAATTCTTGCCTACAGATCATATGTTTGGGAGGAATAGAGATGTATTTTATAAGGAAAGGATTGAACAATCAGAGGCACCACCTCGATTAATCGGTCAACAAATATGAGAAGGGATTAGTACTATTCCCAAAATCACTAACTAGTCAGTAACTTTTGGTAATTACATGGATATGGTGTATCACATAATTGGACAAAACAAAGTATATTTTGGAAGTTGTCTTATTGGAAAGATAACTTGGTTCACTACAATTTGGATGTTATGCATATCGAGAAGAATATCTTTGATAGTGTGCTTAACACTTTGATGGATGTCAAAGGTAAGACTAAGGACAATGAGAAGGCAAGACTTGACTTGGAGGAATGTTGTAGGAGATCAAGGTTACAATTGAAACTTTTACCGAATGGAAAATACATCAACCAAAAGCTTGTTTCTCCTTAACTGTAGATCAAAGTTAAGATTAGTGTAATTGGCTAGAGGATCTTCAAATGCCAGATAGGTATGCTTCAAATTTGGCAAGATGCGTTCATAAAACAAAATTGAAATTATGTGGGTTGAAGAGTCATGATTGTCATGTATTTATGCAATGATTGCTACCAAGTGCCTTTAGTTTGCTACCACAAAATGTGTGGAGGCCTTTAACTGAATTAAGCCGATTTTTTCAATAATTGTGTACAATAGAATTATGTGAAGATAGAATTTGTTGTTATGATGGCAGTTACATGATTTTCCGCACACGATTGCCTATGAATAGGAGGATTAGTCCTTTCATTCACACTTTTGCAAATTATTGCAACCAAAAATTTTGTGATGGATTTTTTGTCACAAAATATGTCGCAAATTTTTGGCAAAATCCATCACAAAAGGAATTTTTTTAGTAGTGAAATGTGATGGCTCATTCAAAGGTGGATACATGGTGAAGCTTGAATCAATGATGGGACAAAAGTTTGCAAATAGTGGTATAGTCATGAAGCATACAAAGTCAAAGCTCCAAGTTTGGAAAAAAACGTATTTTACGCTTTTAGGTATCATAAATGCATCAGGTGGATGCAGTGCTCGTTATGATTCCACTACACACATGATAACTATTGAGGACGAGAATGTTTAGTCTGAGTACATTATGGTACAGTTAAAAAGGCTTAGCATTACTTAGCATTTTTATGAGGATCTATGCATGATCTTTGACCCAAAGTCATACACATGTGTTTGCTATTTGTTATCTACATAATGATTGAATTTTATCATACACAAATCTTTTGATATGGTTACTTACACCTTATGTCTTTTGAAGATACACCCTGAAGCAATCAAAGTTAGAGGTAAACCACACCCATAGTTCGATAGTTGGGTTGAGATTTTTGAAAATGATAGGGAAACTAGGGAAAGAGCCATTGATATTGGCGATCTCATGCATGAGTTCTTTAGTGGGAAACTAGGTGAAAAGAAGATTAACAAAGATGTGGAAAATGAGTGTGGTGTTGCATCAGCTTTTAATGAAGTTGATAAGGGTGATGATGAGATCATGTAGGTTAGTCCACCCTCTTCAAAAGTGTCAAAGAAAAAATTAGTTTTCTTGGGCAAGCAAAAGGCTCAAGAACCTAAGGAGAGTGTGTTTGGAACTATGAAGGGTACATGGATGGAAGACACAAAATAAGCTTTTGGGAACATAGCTAATAAATTTGATAAGCCATTAGGTGCTTAGCCGGATTTGGAGTCATCTATGTTTACCACTTTGTTTGATGCCCTTTCTAGCATCCCCAATTGACTTTAATGATCAAATTTCTACAACCCATCAACTTGCCCACAACAAGTCGGATATGAATGCATTTTGGGGTATGCTTGTGGAGGCCAGAGCTCATTTTGTATGGTTGCTACTTTCCAGTAAATTTTGTTCCTAGGTTTCAACTGCCTTGCTTAAGATGTATCTCAAAACTTGTGAAACTATTTGGTTGATGATTGCTCTTTCTGCCACAATTTTCAATTTTATGATATGTGGTCAGCTAGTGTTTATAATGGCTAATTTGTATGTGCTTTGGATAAGGGGTATGATTGAATATTTTGGCATGTAAGAACATATGTACAACTCTTGAATCATGCCATTTTAGCTTTTGGATTTGGAGCTTTGGAGCTGCAATCTAATTGTTTCCCTTTTAGCTTTTTTCTTCAATTATTAATTCAAATTTCAACCTTTGAATGTGCTTATGCTGCTTTATGTTTCCATATGCGTATAGTCTGGACTGTCCTAATATGGATCTCTTGGCTTGTGCTTAGTTTATGGGTTATCAATTCACACGTCACTTCGAATGATCATTTGGAATGCACGCGAGTTTAATTGCAAGTTGTTGACACTGTCTTCACTTGGTTTGATGCCAAGCTTCAATTTTGTTAGCAGGGGTTGAAGCATATTTATTGCTAATTTGATAGCTTGTTATTTGTTGCTGAAATTATTTATGTTGAGGTTTTTCATGTGCAATCCTTTTGTCATATTCATGTTTGTGGTTTTTATGCATAAGTTGCTTAGTTTTATGCCGGTATTTTCATTTTTAATCAATTATGATAGTTTTATGGCGTTTGTTTTCATTCCTATTTGTATTCTTTGAGCAATGCATTCATAAGCCTGTGCTATTATCTGTTGGGACATGATACCAGAAGATTTATCAAAAGGAGATCATTTTTTTTAAATGAATTTTGAATTTACTGCAACAACTTAGACTTAAAAAATAAAAAAAGCCTAATGAACTAGCTACTTGTTTTGGACTTAAAATCCTTAACTTGAAATTATGCATCCACTTATAACCTGACTTACATAATCATTTAATAATGCTTGAGTACTACCACCTTCATCTATAGCAATATAAGAGTTAAGAAAATTGACTGTTGAAGATGCATGGCAATGAGTTCACATAAAATTCAAACCCGTGGCTTATACATGCCGAATTTTGGAATTAATAAGCATATTTTATAAGCAGAAAACTTTCAATTCTATATTTATGCATTCAGAGAAACAAGGAACCCTGCCAAACTCATGTAATAACAACAATATACCAATGTTGGCTTCTTCACTACTAGAAAATGCATGTCAAGATGTAAACACAAAAACTTAAACATATGATGAAACGAAGAAGACACTAGGACACAGATGTAGTGCAGCAATGGGTTCAAACAAGTACTAACGTCTCATTGAACATTTTTTACAAGTATAATTAAGACTATGGTTAGGGAAATTGTTCAAAAAATATATAAGGAGTTAAATAAGTAGATTAGGTACACATTATTCAATAAAAAATTTAAGACTTTCCCGACATTTTAATTTCTTGTCAAATTCTAAGCCTTAATTTTATGAATGGTTTTGTTGCTGCAAACCAATTTTCTCATGATGTTAGATTGCTCGTGACACAGGATGAGGTACATTTGATGGTATTGTTGCGATTAATTATAAGACAAATCCACACCGTAGTGCTGGGAACTTCTATAATCGCATTCAAATTTTGCTACATTTTGAGCATTAAATCGTTATTAACACGAGTTCTATGGACTATTGGATAGGAGCTGCATGTCTTCTGAATCTTAATAGCCTTCGTGGCTTGTATTAGCTTATTTAAAAAAATTTATTATGGAATACTTGATTTTATTTTTAAAATAAATTATTAATTAAATATTTGAATAAAATAAAATTTTAAACCATATAAGATATTACTAACGACAATATTGTAATTACAATAATTAAAATTGAATGAGCTTTTGCCGACATTTTAATTTCTTGTCAAATTCTAAAGATCTTACAATCCCTACCATGCTTATAAGTTATTTTTGGAACTTATGAGATACTTAATTTTATTTTCAAAACAAGTTCTCTAAACAATTAGATAAAATACGATCATATAATTTTTAAAATGTAAATAAATTATAATTTTATAATTAACATGCAAGATTAAATTTAAAAGAGTTTGATAATATTTTAAAAATAAGCTCAACACTCTGTACTCTAATTTAATAAGAGCTTATAGTATTTTAATATCTTATTTTAGAATATTATAAGCTCTTCCTCAAAAACCAGAAACATCTCATAAAATATTTTGAAAAACTTATTAGTTAACTTAAACACCCTCAAAATTAGTTTCTAAAATATCACAATAACTAGTGGGCATTAATTGGTGAAAGTCAAACTAGTTTCAGTTTATCCCCCAGTCCCTAATAACATATAGCTTTATGTTTATATTTTCAAAAGTAATAAAAATTTTAATTTTTTTCATGTAACTGGCTAAGAAACTTATAATATTCTTAATTATGATTTATTTATTAAAATTCAGGTGGGTTCCTAGAAACTTTTTTTGAACAGCAATTGTATGGTTTATCAATTTCCAAGATCTCTAATTGAACTATTGAATTTAAAAACAATCAATTTCCTAATGGTAGTGTTAACTTCAGTCCTTGCTTCCATGTAGATTGTAGCAACACATGGGCTAAAACTTGATAATTAACATTGATATTAATTAAACAAAAAACAACAATATACATTAATTGATCAATGCAAACATCATAAGAGATACATGGTGACAATATCACTATTACGATAATAGAAATAACGCCTAACACATGACAACAGCTCGAATAGAACATAAAAAGTACGGCGGTGAAAACATCACCATAATGGATATGAGAAGCAACACTAAACAAAACAAACACTAACTAGGACATTAACAAGCACGACAAACATGGCACCAGAAATGACTTCAATAAAGGACATGCATTTCCAATTGGTTCCCTTAAGCATGGTAATTCGTGGGTTTTGAGGGAGTGTTTGAGCATGATGCATGAGCACTAGGTGGATCTGCATTGGATGATGAAGGGTTAAGGAATCTAAATAATTCATGATCATCTGCCTCAGTGCATAGTTGCCATATAGGTTACTTGGTCCAACCGGAAGGGGTGCATTAGTTACAGCACGAGTAAATTTAACTGAATCTTAACTTACATCATTGTGGCCATAAATCTTGCCTAAGTCATTCCAGAACGAGGACATCAAAGGGCAATTTTCTAATATTGCGTTCATACTTTGCAAAGCATTCTCATTACCCTATCAATGCTCTCCTCCATAGCTATGACTATCATTTGAAATTTGGATAATCTCTAGCCCACCATAGAATTAGGAGATTTTGGTTCCCCAAATATCTCGCATAGCTCAGCCCAAAGCTCCTCTCCGGTTCTCATATAGGCCTCGATGATTGGGTATTTTTGAAAAAGAGTGTGCTTAAATTAGAAACATCGATATTAAACAGGACAAAGGAAAAACTAAAGCCAAGTAATGCTATTTTTAGAAAACAAAAAGTAGTGTATTATCACAATAGCTACCATGTGGACATAGTCCTAAATGTAGTCATTAGCTATTACGACATTGTTATCATCATCATAGGTGACAAAAGTGAGCAAGATAAGAAAACCAAACACCTTATGTCTATGCTAAATCTTCTTGAATAGTACACTTGCATCTTTAATGTGAATCTAGTACGAAACTTATTGTTGACGTAGTCAATGCTCAAACGGATTGCAACAATATCGAAGCGAGTGATAGTTCTACCATCTTCATAGGCAAAATGGGCAAGCATCGTGATGAACTCTTTCTCATATTCATAAACATATGGTGATGTGTACAAGATATCATGTTGGATGCGTAGATTTCTTGGAGCTATTAGTAGGGCGCGGAATAAGAAAAATGTTAAATATAAATAAAGAAAGTAAGAAATTGCAAATTTTGGAAGTATGAGGAGTTTCATACAGAAATAGTAGTATATATAGGATCCTTCCCAACTCTAATTTCGTCCACCAAAATTTGTAGGTTCAAATACAATATGTGAATTTCAATTTCCAAGAGCAGGTCAAAATGCATGGTCACACCATCCAGCTGAATTTACAAGCCAGATGCATAGATAATATACTGATAAGGAAGATGGAAGATTGCTTTTGAAAAGTTGGCATGTCATGCATGGAGTTTTCAATCGGTGCCATCAATCCTTATGAAATAAGCTTTCAACCAAAATTTCCATTGAGCTTTGGAGGGGTATGCTATACAGGTACAAATTCTTCAATGCACAAATTATGCAGCCTTTGAATTTTTGTCAAATTATTCAACAAGGTTTCTATAACTTTGTTCAACAAATACATAAATATAATGCTAATAAATGTACGGCACTTGATCTTTTCACATGTGGCCAATATTTTGCAGGCTTTTATTCCACAAAAGCCGAAATTTTTTCTTGGTTTGTCATTTGTTGACAAAGCTAATTTCTAGTTGTTTTTTTATGGATGAAAAATTGGTTGACATCCTTTTATTAGAATTGAAAACAAATTGTGCTATCAAACCGCTACTGTATACATATATCTACATATATTTATTAGTTAGTGTATATATATACGCATAAGATGGAGATGATGTGTTTACACCTATTTTATTAATTTTACAAAATCATTAGAAAAAAGTTTACATACCAATTTTCAATTAATTTTGAGTTGACCAAGAAATAAATCCAAGTTAAATTACTTATACATATGGGACAAATAATTTGAAATGGATAAATTATTTAGTTTTGCTACATGAAAAAAGATTAATTTCCAAAAATTGCATGCAAGTAACAAGTTACATTAGATGGGAATATAAATACTACAAGCCATACATATACTATACCAAAATAATATTATGATACGAGCCTTCAAAAAAATATTATTTAAGATGCCCAAGTTACTTGAGCCATCCAAGAAGCATTCCTATCATTATACCCATAATTGTAGCAAAAGCAAGAATTTCACAAAGGGTACATGCAATGAGCATCAATGAAGTATTGTAACCAACACCAGAAATTGGTAATAGTTCAACAACATAATCATGGATTTTACATGCTGACGAACCAACATTTGAACTTTCAGAATGGTAATTCGAATGGATATCAACACAATCTCGAGATGGATTACTGCACACACCTATTGACTTATGTGAGTTAAAAAAAGCACCTAACAAACTAGAGCATCCTTCATGTTTACTAAATTCAACATTAAGAGGGTGCCAAGTCGCTCCATGGTACTTATCCCACCATATAAAGCAACCATCATGATCTAGTCCTGTTGGACATCTATAAAACCACTAACCAAGATTTTTACTGTTTCAAGATTGTCGAAAGACCATTAGACCACAACTACAACTACATAATGGATTTGAGTTTTTGACCATATTCTCCTATATGTATATAATAGAAATTCTTTTGTCAAAAATACATTAATATCATCAAAAAATAGGTTTTAAAACTTTATTTAAAGGTGCATAACTATATAACATATTGGAAGGAAATGAAGGAAAAAAATACTAGAGAATTCATACCTTGATTAGCAATATCCCAACTAACAATTTATCTCCAAAACATAATTACAAAGCTCATTAAAGAAGAAAGAAAAATGCACTTTCTTATGGATGCTATCTCTCTGAAAATGAAGTGCATGAAATGTCAAAAAACATCCACCTAGTTTCATTTAAATAGCACAAATGAGGGCAACAATGGAAACTAAGAAAGTAGTTTGTCTCAATCTCCATAATCAAACATGAACATCATATTACAAAATTGTTGAAATGAACCACAATCTCTCCTATCAAATGGGTATATTAATCCATCACAATATATGCTAATCTAATCATGCCATAATTGTGTGCGATTCATAGTTGATCGAATCAAACGCGGATAAAAGACTACATTTCTTGAGATGAGGATTTGCTTGGTAATCATGTCATACAAATAAAGGTGTATGGTTTAGCATGAGGAATGAATTTTGTACTGTGGGTTTGAAGAGTATAAGCATAGGCCAAGCATCCAAACACTTTTAGGTAATTGTAATCAAACTATTTAGCAAAGGATCTCATAGGGACTTCTATTTGCTAATAGAGTTGAAGGAATTGTGTTGATCAAATAGGTTGCTATCAAAATGCAGTCACTCCAAAGGGAAATGAGAAGGAAAGATTAGAATTAGACTAGCTACATTCTAGACGTGTTGATGTTTTCTATCAATGGTTTCATTGTGTGTGAGTTCATAGATTATACCATATTGAGAATAGAATTTTGTGAAGGCAAGTTCTTCAGCATTGTTAAACTTGATCTTCCTAATTTGAGTGTTAAACTGAGTATGGATGAGTTTGAAAAACTAAGGAATGATGGATGAGGCTTCAAATTTGTGTTTAAGTAAGAAAGTCCAAGTATGTCTTAAATAGTCATCTACTACAGTGAGGAAATATTGGTGACCTATGTGTGTTGGCCATTTAAAGAACCATATACATCAATGTAGACTAACTTGAAAGGAGATTAAGACATGTTATTATGAGATATATATATATATATATATATATAAGGGAGATGTTTATGTTTTGCAAGAGGACAGACATCATAGTTGTCCTTTTAATCAAGATTATTATATTGAATGAGCTCTTACAAAATAGTGAGTTTAGGTGTGAAGTAGGGCTATAAAAGGATATTAAATAGATCGGATACATTGCATTCATATCCGTATCCATTTAAATTTTATAATATTCGATCCAACGAATATTTTATAATAACATCGACTTTGTATCCAACAAATATTAGCCGAATTCAGATATATCCGTATCTAATTATAATTATTAGGATACATCAATTTAAAAATATTTGAATATCTATTTATAAATATCTAAATATCTGAATCCATTAATCTGTAATAAAATGCATATTTTTCTAATAAATTCCATTAAAAAAAAAGTAATCAAATAAATAGCACAATAAAATCTTGGAAAATGATACATTGAAGAAATAGCACAATATAAGATTTCATATTGAAAAAACAAAAATAATTTATTATGTATAATTATATATTATATATGATAATCTTTTGAATATTATTCAAATATTAAAATACATGAAAAAATAGAATATATTATATATAACAATTTTTTAAACATTATTTATCGAATGTGGATGATGGATTTAATTAAATTATGGATAATAAAATATATAAACAAATAATCCAACGAATTTGTATTCAAAGTGGTTATTAAATGAATTGGATATGCAATTACCATATTCATATCCATTTACAGTCGAATGTTTACCAATTGAATATGGATAATATCCTCTTTAAATGGATAGAGATAATATGCCTTATAAATGGATTCGAATGCGAATGGTAAATAAATTTTCAAATATCCAGTTACAATCCTAGTGTGAAGGATGATCGAGCTTATTGTGCTAAGTGTGTAGGGAGACACTATCGAGAGATATTACATGATATGGAGTAAAGTTTATGTCTAAGACATACAAGTCTTCGAGTCTATCACCTTTTCCAATCATAATTGAAGTCTTGAGAACCTGGATAAAGAAGTAGTTTTGAGAAAATGAGATTTGACTAGAACTATGTTGAAGAAGAGAGCTTATACAAATGAGTTGTAAGCAAAACTAAGGAACATGAGATACATTAGTTATGGTGGAGTTTATGGTGATATCCCTAATGAAATGAATAGAAATTTGAGATTTATTAGGTAGAGGCACTGATGGATTGTATATTGGAATGAGTTTAAGGGAAAGTGAGGCATTGAAGCATAAGTGTGTAGATGCCCTGGAGTAAAGTATCCACAAATTTGAGGAGATGAGAGATTGAGGCTGAGGTTTTGACAGATATGTGCCTATTTTATGGAAACAACCTATTGTTTAGGATTAGTTTGTTGAGGCATGGTGTTAAGGCGGTTACAGAGGAGAGACAGCAACTGATGATACTGATTTTGGTTCAATGTTTGGTGAAAAGATCCAACTCCTTCACTAGTAAGGTAGTTAATGACTTGGTTCACATTAGTAGTAGTTGGAACAATGGAGGACTGAGAGGTTGTAGTAGGGTGTTGTGGCTTGGATTTTAGCTTAAAGTTAGGTGGATATCCATGGATTTTGAAACAAGTGTCTATAGTGTGGCCGTAATAAGAATAGTGTGTACAGTATGGTTGTTCCTTTCTTGGACCTCTTTAATTGTTAGCGTTGGATCTGTCATTCTGCTTATTTTATTGCTTGGAGCCATCGGTTTCGATTAAGAATATAGAGTTGGTGTTCAATTCAACCTGAAGAGTGTTGATGAGACCTCTTTGTTGTTCTTCCCAAGCAAGAAAAGAGAAAATCCTACTGATTAGGGAAAGAGGACCAAGTAACAGAATCTAATTGCAATTTGGGCAGAGGACTCATTTAATCCCATTGAAAATGCCATGACATATCCACAATAGTAGTGATTTGATATCTTCTTCATTCCACCATAAATGCAGTAGCTAATGGTAAAGGGAATGAACGGGGTGTAAAGGAACTAGGTCGACTATGGAAATAGGTATTATGAGCAATAGGTTCGAAGATGGGCCAGAGAGAGTGCTAGGTCGGCACTTGTAAAAGGTTGGTGGAAGGGAAAGGGGTATTATGTATTTTTTTAATAATTACTTATTTTTCTTAACAAATAAATAAAAATAATTAAAATATATGGATATATTAACTTATTTAGTTCTTAATTAGTTAATAAGGTTAAATAAATTTATTGAGATGTATATTTTATTTGACATTATTGAACATGGAATTTAAAATTATATTATTAAGATGATAGATTTTTATTTTTATTTATTTTTAATTAATATATAAATTTAACAAAATTTAATTAATTATTTTAGGCATGTTTATTATTTTAATTATAGGGTATGTAATTTAAAATTATTAAAAAAATATTATAATGATGGATCTAGATTTTTTAAAGTTTTACTTGATTAATAAATAAATTCAATTAAACTTAAATTTAATGAAATTATTAAAATAATTCATCCTTAACATTATTACAGTTATATTGTATAAGATAATTGATTTAGATCTTTATATTTTGACGTTTATTTAATTTATGTATTCATTACTAAAAATTTAACTAAATTATTTTATCATTAGAAAATATGTAATTTAGAATTATTAAAACTATATTTTCTAATGTGATAAATTTAAATTTTGAAAAATTTAAAGTGATAAAAATATAAAAAATAAACTCTCACAAGTACAAAAATATTATAGAAGGGTATTTATGTTTTTGCATAATTTTGTTTATTTTTCAATTTCTTTTTTATTTCTAGTTTTAATGTAAGGTTATTTTTTTACTTTTTTCACTTTGTTATTTGCAAGATATAGCAACATGCAATGCAATAATTAAATATTGCAAGTTTGATTATCAGGAATTAAAATAAAATAATCACAATTGAGGTAGTACATGCGTTTTTATCAGTTAGAAATTCAAATAAAACATGCATTATCAAAGTTAAACATATAGCATGCAAGATCAAAATTAAACATACAGCATATTCAATACAAAGCAGAATTTAAGCATTTATTTAATCAAATACGAGTCCAGGAAAAGCCAAAATTACATATATGTCAATCGAGGCATTAAAAGCAATAAAGCATGCTATCAGTATAATTTAAATAAGATACAGGATTTAAATTGAAAACTTAGCTTAAGGATTCTATATTGTAATAGAATCAATTAGACAGCCAAATTACAAAATTCTATTTGACTTGAAGAAACGAGTGCCCCAACTTACCAATTGCAATGTGTACAGTGCTACTCCTCCCAGGATGAGATGGTTCAAAACAATCAGGTACATTCCGCCTTATTCACCTTGAACAGTATTTAGTCATTGAATAAGAATGAGACAATCATATATCAAAATTTGAGAAAGGGAATATTTTTTGGGAGAGAATATCAGAAAATAAGAAGAAAAGGAATTTTCAGTGAGAGAGCAAGAAGTGGGCAGGATGCTTTCTGATGAATGCAGTGTGTTCTTCAAGACTGCTAGAGGTAGTCTATTTATAGGCGGGATTATGGTTAGAGTCTGCTAGTTAATGGCCTCTAACATGTCACCCCAGCCAATAATATTCTGCCATATCACCTATATATGTCACACATCCACTAACATCATGCCATGTGTCCCACGTCCCTCTGCCAAATTCCAACTTAATCTCTAATGATTTGACCTCATTCAATCAGATTAGGCTAATCCAACAAGTCTTGACCTACTCAGCCCTTATCCGATTAGAATATCCAACAGGTCTACAATAGTTAAATTAAGTTTGAAATTTGAAATTTCAAATGAATTTTGTCCAAAAAATTAAGACTAAGACTAAGACATTAACGCCCGTGACCGCGACTTAAAGTCAGAGCTGAGCTAGGCGACAACAGTGATGCACATGTGGTCTACTCATATGAACCCTTTAAAGAACATTTTATCAAGCATTCTTACTTGAGTTCAATATAAACTAGTCCACACTAGTTTATAAAAGCAATGTGGGATAAGTAAAGGGTTAACAACCCTTCAACTCCTTCACTTGGTTTTATAAGGCACAAGGAAGTCTCCTCTATCTCAAGTTTTCTGTGTGGGATAATTCAACATATAACACTTAACCCTTTCCCTTCAATTATCTTTAGATTCCAACCATAATTGACATCCATCTAAATAATCTAACATGTAATTAGGTAAATAGTAATGTCAATTACAACAATTCCCCCACAAATCCAAAGATAATGGCTATCAAATTCATCATAACTCGCTTTTAGAAATGGTACCTTATTTGAATCACTCCCTAAGTTATCCAACTTCTACTACCAATTAGACAAATGGATCTAAGCTTTGAATTTGTACCCTTGATTGTGATTGCATCCATCAGTAACAACAAGCTAAAGGCTATGTACTGATCTTTAGGGTTGACATATTAAGGTCATGTGTCCTGATTCTATATCATGAATGTTTGTCAAGGAACAACCCAATTTCTTTAGTCCTGGCTAAAGGACTACATTCATTTAGTTGGGCGTCTCCAAGGATGCACTGCTAGCATCGCGTCCAAATAATTTAACCCCATTCAGAGTTAAACTCTTACTATACTAATAATAATCAGCACATACCAAGCATTCAGAGGAGAGACACCAAATGCAAAGTATCAATTAATTTTAAGTGCACCTCGATATACTCAACAATTTGTTTATACCACATTGAACCTACTTTATGGGATCTCCACTTTGTAGGTTAGGTTGCCACTGAAGGCATATCACTGATAGGTTTCCAATCCCATCCCCAACCTAAATTTATAAACTGGGGACAAATCAAGTCCTTTAGTTAAAGGGTCAGTAATATTGTCTTTAGATCCAGCAAAAGCAATTGATATGACCCTTTCAAACACTTACTCCCTTATAGACTTTAGTCTAACTTGGATATGTCTTTTGGTCTTTTGATTGAACTTTGGACTTCTAATCTTTGCAATTGTAGTTTGATTATCATAATGTATAGCAATTCCTGAAAGAGGTTTGGTCACCATAAGCAATTGTACTATCAACCCATATAGCCATTCTGCCTCTATCCCAGTAATGTCCAAAACGCACAACTCAGCCTCGAAAGTGGACTAAGTTACCAAAGTCTATTTAGTAGACTTCTAATAGAGAACACCCCTACCCAAGGTAAATACATACGCTATACACTCATTACTTTCGGAGTTTTTGGCTACCCAGCTAGCATTACTATATCCTTCTAGCACTGCAGGAAATCTTTTATAGTGTAAGGCTCGTGAAGCTAAGCCCTTTAGATACCGAAGTACCCTATCTAAAACCTCTAAATGGGTTCGATTGGGACAACTTGTATATTTAGCAAGCTTAGAGACCACAAATGAGATATCTGGTCATGACCCATTTGCAAGATATTACAAGCTATCAATTATTTGAGAATACCTCAATTGAGATGCTGATACACCAGTTTCATTCTTAAAGAGAGCCTGGTATTATAGCGATTCTACTTTGTTTATAGCCATATTTCTCAATTATCTTCTCAACATAGTGAGATTGAGAAATTGCTATTCCTTTAGTTAAACGAGTCAACTTAAGTCCAAGAATCATATCTACAACACCTATATCTTTCATTTAAAACTTTTTCTTTAAGAAACACTTAGTTTCGTTGATAATCTTAGAGTTTGAGCCTATTAACAGAATGTCACCTACATATAGGCATAACACAATACAGTTATCACCTTTAATTTTGCAATATACGCACTTATCACTATTGTTAACTGTGAAGCCAAATGACAATATAGTTTTGTCAAACTTTTCATGCCATTGTTTAGGTGCTTATTTCAAATGATAAAGTGATTTAACAAGCTTGCAAACTTTTTGCTTATTTTCATAAGCTACAAATCCCTCTAGTTGTTCCATATAGATTTCTTCCTCAAGATCACCATACAGAAAGGCTATTTTCACATCCATTTGATGAATAGGATAATTATATATGGAAGCCAGTGCTATAAGCACTTAGATTGTAGTCAAATGAGCTACTAGGGAGTAGGTGTCGAAGTAATCTATTCCCTCATTTTGATTAAATCCTTTGGCAACTAGTCTGGCTTTAAACTTGCAATAGTTCATCAAATTTTAATTTTTTCTTTAAGATCCACTATCTTTCTATAGTAGTACACCTTGGAGAGAGATCAACTAATTCCCATGTTCCATTTGAGATAATAGAATCCATCTAACTCTTAATGGCTTCCTTCCAATGCTTAGCTTCAGGAGAAGCCATAGCATCTTTAAAGGAAATAGGATCACCCTCGACATTGTAAGTAACAAAGTCAATTCCAAAGTTCTTAGTGATTCTCGCCCTTTTACTCCGTCTAGGTTCATCTAGTTCTTCTGGAACTATGTAGCTACTACTAAGACTGCCCCTTACATTTTCCATCTTTTCCCCATTATCCAAAATTAATGCAAACTCTAGGGTTGAATTTAAAGAAATATTTTGAGGTATCCCAGTCTTCATGGGAAACACGTTCTCAAATAACGTAGCATCACGAAATTCAACTATAGTGTTTACTTCTATGCCTAGAATCTCTAATTTAATAACCAAAAATCTCAAAACAAAAGATGTTTCCACATAGCCTAGAAAGACTGGATCAACAGTCTTAGGACGTAGCTTCTTCCCCTTATGTTCAGGGCCTAATACTTTTGCAAGACAGTCCCACACCCGAAAGTATTTTAGATTAAGTTTCCTATCTTTCCAAAAATTAAATGGGTTTCTTTCTTTATGTTTCAGTGGAACTCTATTTAGAATATGGCAAGCCGTATTCAGAGCTTCTCCCCACATGTACTTAGGCAGTCCAGAATTCAAAGTAGACTATTAATCATGTCTATAAATGTTCTATTCTTTTGCTTAGCTATCCCATTCAAAGTGGGAGAATAAGGGACAGATTCTTCATGCCAAAATTTTGGCATTATTCATGAAATAAGTTGGAACCATATTCTCTGCCCCTATCTAACGTTAATCATTTAAGTTTTCTACCAATTTATGTTTCAACTTCATTTTTAAATGTAATGAATTTCTCTAGTGCTTCATCTTTATGTTTTAGTAAATAAACATAACAATATCTATTGCTATCATCTATAAAGGTGATAAAGTATCTTTTATTATCTTTTGTTAAGACCCTATTGAACTCACAAATATCTATGTGCACTAAATCAAGAATTTCAATTTGCCTTTCAATCTAGTGGTAAAACTTTCTCACTTGTTTAGCTTCAACACAGATTTGACATTTATGACCTCGTTCAATTTCATGTTTAGGGATTAAATTTAAGTTCAACATTCATTTGACAGAACTAAAATTTAAGTGTCCTAAATGACTATGCCAAATAGAAGAATTCTTAATAACATTTATGATAGGAGAATTAGAAACATCAACTTTATTTGAACAAAAAATGTTCTAAACTATTAGTTTGAACAAACGATTAGAAAGATAGCCTTTACAAATAAAAATTCCATAATTTAAAATTACAACTTTATTTAATTTGAAAGAAATCTCAAAACCCTTACTAACTATTACAAAACCACTTATAATATTTTTTCTAACTACTAGGACATGATGCACCCTTTGTAGAGACAGTATGCGCCCCAAAGGAAATTTCAGGTCCACGCGTCTTATCCTAAACACTTTGGCTGCACTTGAGTTCCCCATTATCACAGTCCTTCAGCTAACAGGTTGATAAGACACAAATAGTAATTTATTAGCATAAACATGCATATTAGTATCAGTGTCTATCAGCCAATCATATAGTTCATAGATAGAGAATAATTCGGGTTTAAAAGAAACATACTCGTCAACGGATGCATCAGGAACTCCAACTTCGCTAGTGTCTCCAACAACCGTGTTGACAACTGATCTAGCAAATTGGGCTTTGGCCTTAGCTTTCTTGGAGTGACACTCCTTAGCCTAATTCCCTTTTTATTTACAATTCCAGCATAACCTATTAGCCTTCTGTTTCTTATTAATTTTAGTTTTTTCTTTTTATCAATGGTTTTAGAGTTTAAGTTCAAGTTGACTTTTTTCTTTCCCACTATCACATTTGCCTTAGGATTATATTCAACAAGAACATTATATGATTGATTTCTATGTTCCTCTTCTATGCTTATAGCAATTATCAAATCATCTAAAGTTAATTTCCTTTTTTAATGCTTCAGAGTTATGCTAAAGCCTTCCCATGACTTGGGGAACTTATTGACAATTGACATCACCCTAAATTTCTCAAGGTGCTTCATCTCAACATTAGCTAAGGAATGCTTTATATTGATCAATTTATGTGCCTGTTCAAATACAGACCTGCCCTCAACCATCTGATACTTCAAGAATTTGAAAATCGAATACTTTTCGAGCCCTTGCTCTTCAATATTGTATTTCATACCTAATTCGTCCCATAAAGACTTAGCCAAATAGGAATCAGAATAGTACACATCAAAGAGTGTATTAGACAAAGCTAACAGAATCACTCCTCGAACAATCTGATCCTTCATTTTCCAATCGACTATTTCCTTAGTTTTAGGATCAATTTCAGTTGGTTCTAGCATGGTCAACTAAATCACCGAAAGAAGACCTTTTATCGTCAACCAGATTTCATGCACTATTGTCAACGCTTAAAGAACTAGCTCAAGAACTTTTTTGAAAGGCTGAAAATATCAACTTTTACTAACACAACTTCACCAATAGCACTAGCATTTGCAACCATGATTGATATCAAAACTAACCCTAAAGTAGAATATCTAGGAAGAATATCAAGCATGATTCCTAGACAAGATATCTAATTAAAATTTTCAGGCAAGCTTCCTAGACAGGATATCTAATCAGAATTTGCACAAATAAATAACACACAAAATTATTCATTTCTTTAAGATACTTATTTGCAGGATATACCAACATGCAACATAAAAATTAAATATTACAAGTCAAATTATTATGAATTAAACTAAATAATCACAATTGAGGCAGTACGTGCATTTTTATTATTTAGAAATTAAAATAAAGCATGTGTGATCAGGGTTAAACATATAGCATGCGAGATCAGAATTAAACATACAGTATATTCAATGTAAAGTAGAATTTAAGCATTTATTTAATTAGATATGAGTCCAAGAAGAGCCAAAATTAGATATATGTCAACTGAGGCATTAAAAATAGTTAAGCATGCTATCAGTATAATTTAAATAAGATACAAAATTTAAATTGAAAACCTAGCTTAAGGATTCTATATCATAATAGAATCAACCAGATGACCAAATCACAGAATTTTATTTGCCTTGAAGAAACAAGCGCCCCGACTCACCAATTGCAGGGGTACAACGTTGCTCTTCCCAAGATAAGATGGTCCAAAACGATCAAGTGCACTCCATCTTATTCACCTCGAATAGTACTCAGTCGTCGAATAAGAATGAAACAATCGTATATCAAAATTCGGGAAAGGGACTTTTTTTAGGGAGAATATCAGAAAATAAGAAGAGAAGGAATTTTTAGTGAGAGAGCAAGAAATAGGTAGGATGCTCTCTAGCGAATGCAATATGTTCTTTAAGACTGCCAGAGGTAGTCTATTTATAGGCGGGATTAATGTTAGAATCTGCTAGTGAATGGCCTCTAACACGTCACCCCAGTCAAAAATAAATGCCACATCACCCACACATGTCACATGTCCACCAGCATTACGCCATGTGTCCCCACGTCTCTCTACCAAATCCAACTTAATCTCCAACGATTTGACATCATCCGATCAGATTAGGCCAATCCAATGGGTCTTGACCTAGTCTGCCCTTTTCTGATTAGATTACCTTCTTATTTGATCTATTAGTCAACCTTTATCCTATTCGATCAAGCTACAACGGTTAAGTTATGTTTGAAATTTCAAATTTCAAATGAATTTTGTTCGAAAAATTGAGACTGAGATTAAGACATCGCCCTAGCGCCCTAGAGCCTGGAGCTGGGCCAGGCAACGGCGACGCATGTGTGGTCCACTTATATGAATCCTTTAAAGAACACTTTATCAAGCATTCTTACTTGAATTCAATATAAACTAGTGATGTGGGACAAGTGAAGGGTTAATAACCCTTCAACTCCTCCACTTGATTTTATAAGATATAAGGAAGTCTCCTCCATCTCAAGTTTTCTATGTGGGACAACTCAACCTGTAACACTTAACCATTTCCCTTCAATTATCTTTGGATTCCAACCATAATTGGCATCCATCCAAATAATTTAACATGTAATTAGACAAATAGTAATGCCAATTACAACACACTTTTCATTTGTCTTACATTAGGATTTCAAAATTTAGGGAGTATATGCAATTTTCAAAACAACAAGAACTTTCTACGATTACATCAAATCTTAGAGTTCTGAGTGCAATTTATTCTATATATCCACTAAATAATTCCCAATAGTTTATCTATCTTGATGAAATTAATACGGAGTCATCCTACTAAGTTACTTATAATTTCAACTTTTGTGAGCGAACCCTAACCCTTCCTTTTCTTTTTTTTTTTTTTTTCTTTTAATTTCGTGAAGTGTCTTGAGAGTGACAATTTGGATTAGAGGAATTCTTATGGGGTTGAGATTGAGTATAATATTAATTTTTGTAATTAGAATTGAATTTATTGCTTGTGACAATATGAAAGTACTTAATTCTAATCTAATTTGATTCTTGTTAGGCCACTTTCGTGTTGACTTGATCAAGTTTGATGCGCATCAAGTCAAACCATCACCCGATTAACCTGCAAATATGATTAATATAATATTTTTTAGTATTTTTTTACTAGCTTTTACTAATTTGAGAATTTAAAATGAAAGATCCATTTTTAAATTATCATCTGTAATGAGACAATACAAATGTAATATTTATTTTAAAAAAATTAAAATTTTATTTAATTAATTTGAGTTGGTTTGATCAGGTGAATTTAGCTTGTGTGACTCAAAAATCAAAATTCAAATTGTTATAACCTAAAACCCAATTCAACTTCCAATATCACAAAAAAAATACAACTCTTTGAGAAAAGAAAGCCATAGGATCCACAATAATTCATTGGCCTTTGTCCATAGTGATCATTAATTTTGCATTCCACTTGTGTTTGTTCCCCATTCAAAAAGCACTCATATTTTTGCGACTTGACTCCTAGTGACTCTCGCCCCAGTCATGATTCTTCTAAACTATCATATTTATTCTGCATGCAGATCCACACAAGCCTGTGAAGTTTAATTTCTTTCCATTATACCCCGTCTCCATCCTTTTGTCACAGTACATGTAAAGTTGAATCGCCTATTTTCTTTTAATTTATTACATTAATTTTTTTTAAGAGTTATCAAATGTTAGTGTTCGTTATGTTATTCGATATTGTTAAATTATTTTTAAAGTGAATTAACTAAATTAATTATTAAAAATAATAGTAATAATAAAATTATTACTATAAGATGTATTAACTCAAACAAAGGCAATAACTTCTATTTTATTATTAATAATATTTTTGCAAGTAGCAACACTTTCTATTTCATTATAACATGACTCAATAAAACAAAAACTAATATTTGCCATCATTGTATAACATTTAGTAATAATCGTGGGCGCGATTTTTATTGTTATTTATAAACATACCACTAATTGTAAGTAACAGTAATTTTATCACTAATTACTCTCTTTTTGTAATGAATGAATAAATATATAAAACATAATTAATTCATCAAAAAACCAACCGCACTTTCAATTTCGTACAGAAGTGGTAAACTAATTGTCGTCCAGTCTCCGAGTGGCAATCCGTATCATATGGATTGGTTTTGAGTTAATCAGTAGAAAGATAAAATAAGTGAGGATGCATACATACAAAAGGTCAAAAGGTTCCACTATCTCTTTTTTTAATTCCTTGTTGCTGGGTAGGATAAGGGAAAGATTTTTCGGATAGAGATATAAGAATCATCCCCAAAGTGGATGCTAATTGCTAAACATTACTTACATAGAAAAATGGACAAGATATGATGAACATTCTTAAGAATTTTCTAAGAATAAAATAGGTTCAACAATGGTAAAAATGTGATTTTTACCTGCAGAATTTTCAAGGTGATACCTTTTATTTTTTATTTATTTATTATTATTATTATTTTTTTTTTTGCCATAGTTAAAGTAAAAAGAGGGACATGACACTCCAAAGCTCACTATTAGAGCCTGCTTGATTGAATTTATAAATTTTTAAAAATAATTTATAAAAAATAAAAATTTCTAAAATGTTAATAAACATTTTAAGTGATTTATAAGTTGCAAAAGTAGCTAATCTTATAAAATTTTGTTTTTAGAAAATGCAAAAAAATCCTAACTTATTTTATAACAAGATTTTAAGCAACTCCTTAATGTAATTATTTATAAAAAAAATTAAAAAATCATCATTACAAATATTTTATAAGTTTCATTATTTTCTTTTAATATTTTAAGAATTTGGTTTTAAAATGAGGTATAACAATTTATATATGGAAAAACAATTTAGGCATGCTCTCTTTTCTAAAAGCCAAAAAGAAAAAGAAAAAGAAAAAATAAAAAGGAAAATGTTCTTCCGTATTTTCTTTAGAAAGTTTTATGATGTAAATGGATTTCTCTCTCACTTTTTTTTTTTTTTTTTTTTTTTTTTTTTTGGTTTTTGAATTGAATATTTCATCCTCTGGACATTCAAGACATGAATAGCGATACGGAGGCAAGAATGTTTTCCAGGCAACAATTGCGTTGGTTGCCCCCTATGGGCACGCTCGCTGTCACTTCTGCCCTCCTTCTTGAATGGGAAACTTTGAAATTCTGCTAGGAAAATGATTTTTGATGTGATTAAATTGGTTATAATTAATATATAGTAATTTGTGGTTGCCAAAAGAAAATGTTATTGGGCTCTCTTTGCTGAAATAAAAAAAATGAGATATTAGTAACAATGTAAAATGAAGAAAGTAGTTGGGTCAGTGCAAGCCCACAAACAATGGGCCTAGCCTTGTGTGAGTCTGAGTCTCATCAATTTTAGAACGAGTCTGGGTTTCAAAATCTCATCAGTTTGTGTGTCTGAAACATACAAAAATATGTAGGACACCTGTCCACTAACACAAGTTGGGAATGGTGGGAAACTCAAGAAATTAATTAATTCTGTGGGACATATTTCATAATTGCTGAAGATCTTCACTTCTTCATATTGATTTGAATAATAATAATAATAATAATAGCAAAATAACCAACTATTAGTTTTCATAATTAATTTTATACTTAAATTAATATTTAGAAAAAAATTATTTAATAAATTATTTTCATTCCTAATTTTCACAAAGTAGTCCTTAATTACTTAATAGAAAAAAAAAAAAAAAGAGTTACTGTGAATGAAACGATAAAATAAGAAACGGTATTAAAAGAAGAGAAGTAGTTTTGAATAGGGCAAATCACCAATTTTCTTAACTTGCCAACATTAGATAGGTTTTGTGTGTGTGGGTGGGTGAAAACATTAGATAGGCGTTAGCTACCCATATAATCTGATAATATCACGAAGACTATTTAGAATGCACCAGACAAGACGACCTTTGTCTGAAAAAGAATATTTCTTATGTTTCTTGCAGTGATTTACCCCGCTCCCCACCACATTATCCATCAACTCACTTACATTGATTTTGGGGTAAATTTTGCCTTTTAGTTGACATTTGCTCAAAGTATTGATCGTTTAAAACTATTTGACACAGCTAAAAATATACTTAATTTACTCAATAAAAAAGTATTTCTTTAAACTAAAATTAAATATGCCACTCTATAATTAATCAACTTAAAATTAATTATTTATATACTTAAGCGTAAATTAAACTTTAATATTTTACCAAAAAAGTATAGAATTATACATACCATTTTTTCTCAGTTGAAGAAAGCGTAGCGTATATTTATATCCACTTTCGTAGCTTGAAGGGGCAAAAATTTTGCATCCACGTGTCGACTGTCGACTGTCGACTGTGGAGCAGCCATGTGAAATTCACCTTTATACTACTAACTCACCTCAGGATCTGTAAAACATGTCAAGTTTCTGCCAAGCCAGATAAACAGCAATAGCTTCTGGGGTATAGTGCTAAAACAATAAAATTTATACAAAAGCATTTAAATAACCATTGGTGCCTCTAAACTTGTTATAAACACCAAAGAAAAAAGGCAAATTATATTATCAATTAAAAGAGGAAGAAATGGCATTAATTCGGTTAATTCTATGCCAATACGACGTCCTTGGAAGGAAGGGTCACATATTCAATGACTAGAACTGAAATAACTTTAGGATACACAGACTTGTAAAATATCAGAGAACAAGATTAGACAATGGAGCCTCCATGCCTGCCTACTTCCAAAACTTAAAACAGTAGAGTTGTGAATTACAGAGAAATATGTAAGTGAAATTCACAGAGCCTTTCCTTGTCGATATAATGCGGCTGGCGGAACTAAAATGAGTGCTCATCTTCTTCGAGTGCATTGTAAATCATCCTACACCAAATAAAATTAATTAATGAGTTAACGGACTTGTTATGAAGGTTGGCAAGGCTGCAGAGAATGCAGGGTGTACCAGAACAAGCACATGAAGAGAAGAAGTACGATATAACCAAGCTTGAAAAGTCTTTGCTTCTTTTCCCAGTTGAGCAGGTTAAAGATCTCAGTTACATCTACAAGGTGCTGTCCTCGTTGGTACCTGATCTCACAAAAACGTACAAATATAGTCATCAGTGACCCGACCCATCCAACCAAACTATCCCATTGGCATGGCCAGTATTTGGTGTATGTGAGGGAGAAGATGCAATCAAGCACTACCTCACTTAAAGTCATCTTTATGGAGCGCATGATTAAAGATCATCTTAGAGATGGAGGGAGAAACAAAGAGAAACTACTAACAGAGAAATTTACATGTATATTCATTAAAATGACTGCAAAACATAAGCAGGAAAAAACTGTCTCAGGTGAAAAATGTAGAGAACTAACAAGAGATGGATGTCAGTTAAAGTCTACTCCACAAAGATCAATTTTTACTTTTATGATATTGCGCTAAGCTTGTGTTTCAACACACAGTTCGGGAGAGTGAAAAGTTCAGCTCCACTGCTTCCAAGTTCATCATGATAGTGGTATAATTCTTAAGTTATGACCACAACACCTCATTAATTAAAAGATACTAGGATTGTGACACAGTATTAACAACGTTCTTGTTCTGAAACGAGAAGCATAATTTTGTCAAAAGGTTTATTTTGTTACTGCCCGAGGTTAAAAGATTACTTTATCGTACCTTTTGTTTATCTTTTCATTCTTTCTTTTAATTTGCCCATACAATTATTTCAAAAATACTCAATTTAACTCCTCTACTACCCCCATGCCATGCTTAACAAAATGAATAATCACTGGAAATGACAACTCAAGCGAAGACTCATATTCCTTCATATGGGAAATCAGGATGATAAACTGAGCAACAAGGAAAGAACACAGAGGCATGAAAACATAAGTTCATGACCAACTGATGGACTCCTAGAAACTGTGGTGGCAATAGCTTCTGGAGGGAAATCCTGAAGCAACTCAACTACATCAAAATGAAGCTGTAACAAGATTAAAATGGTTCATTTATTTCCTCCACTAAGAAAAAGATACAAAACAGGAAGTAGAAAGAATGATCGACTGATTGACTGATGAGGTTTAAGCCTGTCAACCTCTCTGTCAAACCCCCTTCCATACATAATTCTACCCCTACTGCTATCCCCATTCCCCACCCTTACCCCCAAATATAAATGAAAAAGTACAAATAAAAGTATTTAAATGTAAAAGTAGACAAAAAAATGCTTCTACTAATTTGTGGAACATTACCCTATTTAAACAGACTGGTATTATTCCACAGAACACTAATTCTTTCTGCCCAATTACTCAACCGGCTTAAGAATGCATGCATAATGTAAGTGAAACTCGAAACATACAAGTACCTCATATTTTAAGAATATCAGAGAACAATGACATATTATTTTTTTTTCTTTTTCTCACTAGATATAAAAACACATCTAAATCAGTAGCAGTTTTCAAGGCAAAAGCATCAGGATAACACTGATTTGGGCATATTGATATAAAACCAACTTGCAGACACCAAAATGATTCAAACAAGGACATGTCTAGGATAATTTTACAAGCTTGAGCCATAAATACCAGCATTCATCTATGGAACCATCTAGGCCCGAAATGGATAGGGTATCACCCTAAACACACTCATACCCTAAAATACCCAAATAAAAATATCATATGTTCTATCCTACCCTAAAATATTCAAAAGGATGAGACCCTAACCCTACCCTACCCTATCTAACCCAAGATCCATTGGGTCTATATATTGAATTTATGTTGTTAATGTATATACTAATTTTCTCAATATATACTAAAAATATTATTTAGCATACGATAATAAAAAATAAAAAAAATTATATTTAATTTAATTTAATTATTAAATTTAAATTAGTTAATTTTTTTTTTCAATTTTTCATTCATTAATAAAATTTTTATTAACAAAGTTTATTCATTAGCAAAATTAATTTTATTAACTATTTTTATAAAAAATATTTATTCCACTATTAATTTTATTAATGAAAAATGTTCAACTGATACTATTGCTATTCCCATTTTTTTCAAAACAAATTGCAATCCCAATATAATAAATTTATGAATTTTATAAATTTAGTTTAATTTTTAATGGGGAAAATTATTTAGTTGTTACTGTTCATTCACATATTTATAATTTTTATATATAAAAAGGTTTATCATTAATATAAATTTGATTTCAATATAGACAATTTTTAGGTTCATAAATTAAATTTAAATATAAAGTAATGGGTAGTTTATGAGAATAGGTACATGGGTAATTTATGGGTATACACCCTACCCATATCCATTACATTATTTTAATAAGTATGATTATGGGTACGGGTATGGCATTTTGAGTAATACCTACCCATTTACAGGGCTAGAACCATCCATGTGGACTTAATTGAGATTAGGTGTCATATACCAACATCTTCAAGATGAAACTTCTTCCGTACCTACCTCTCCAATTTTGAGAATGTTCACTATTCACTTGGGGGGGGGGGGG
>JACGDI010005239.1:241078-251381 GCA_014898725.1 Jacaranda copaia | reverse complement strand
CCTTTAGAAGAAAACACACAGCAGAAAAAATTCTTCTACTCCTCTTTGCTGTCAGCTTAGCAAAATAATTCATAAGAAAAGAACACATGACAAATGGAGTTTAGCTGTTATCCCACAGTTTTATAGATTTTCCTATTTGCTAATTAATCCACGTTCATTATTTCAATATTTATGTTTCAGCAATTCATTCAAATATTTGCGGATTTTATTAATCAAAATATTAAATTTTCCTTTCTTGTTCCTCAATAAATTAGCATAAATTCAGAAGGTGATTGTTTCATAAATAGTTGTCCTATAGGTTTTAAAAATTCCTTTTTAATTTTTGATAGAGGACATGGTGGATGTGAGTTCTCTCCCCTCAACCAGAAACAAATCTTGCGTACATCCCTTCACTCCTAAGAAAGTTAGGGCCCCAACAAGAACAGAGACATAAATGTGGATAATTCTTTGATTTCTACCCACCACCCATATCAATCACTGTACACTGTTCTTAGCTCTGAGCCCCTTCTCTTTCAAGACATAAATATTTGACTTTTTTCAGAATAACCCAGAGTACGGGAAAATTAAGTTGCTCATGTAAATGAACTCAGGCCCCTCTTATCATCCTCAACAAACTATCACCTCTCTGCTGGACAAAATTCAGCCAAAATTAATAATGAACTTGTCAAAGTTTATATATACCAGTTCCATAATTTTAACACCAGGCAAGGACAAAAAATGACAAGGGACAACTACATTGCCGTTTCCATAGCTGGCCACAAATTGTTTTCTTTGATCAATATTGACTCTTTAATAGTTATTATGCATACCAATGTTGCAACCTGATCCCACATACCTACATGCCTTGCATGCAAAAAGCTGAATCCACAAAGGCTCTAAACCTTCATAACAGTTAGATATCATCATGAAGTCAAATAAGCAATGATAGTTCACATAAAAAGATGAAAAAGAAAAATTCATATAAGCATATTGTTTGGAACCAAACTAGGAAGTGGAAGAAAGAAAAATTTCTTCACATGTTCGCGTGCAATAAAACGTCTTAAGATAGAATTCAGCACTACTTAATGGGCATGCAATGCATATGCTTGCTTCCTCAAGTTTGTAAAATTGTTATTGGTAACTCAATATAAAAGATAAGTTTATAAAATCCTTGGGGAACGATGATCAATAATTGCAGAAGTGGAAACAATTGCCATTTTCCCTTGTATAATTTAAAGGTTGGAAAGGGTGCATAATAGCTCATTAATTGATTGTTATTGAACCAAAGATGAACAGGCTAAGTAATCTGCCGAACTGTAAGATGAAAAAAGCACATGAATAAGGAAGTGTCCCACCTCAGAGAGAAGCCTCAATACAAGCAATGGCGGCAAAGCAGAAGCGAGAATGTTGGCTTGGGTAACACAAACACTTGGGAGAATTCAATACCTCAAAAACCTAAAGTTCTTCCACAAGGTTTAACCGTGAATCACGGCATAACATCAGGGAAAAAGGCTTAGTTTGGTGAAGATGATCAGCTGATAAGGAATCAATACATGCAAGAGATGTTGAAAATATGACTTGCTAATAGGCATATAGAAAACTTACATGCTACCAAACAATCAACGGGAATACTAGGGGGAATATCAATGCATCTGATGTACAAGAAAGCACCTAGTTTTTGTTTAAGATCAATTCAATTTAAATTTGTAGCATAAGCATAAAAGATCTTACAATCTCACATTGTAGTACAGGTATGGAACACACAGAAGAGACATAAACCAATGCCCTGTTATGAGGAAGAGAAAGGATAGAACTCCTTGTGTGATGAATTCTGGTAAAATCACTTTGTTTATTCGAGATGCAGAGTCGTAAGGATTGATATAATCAAACTCTAGATCCGCTAAGCACATAAGCTGCATAACATTGGAAAAAAAGTGTTATAGAATCTGCATGCCAAGCAGTTTACATAATTACATGAAGTGAAGACAATTAACGAACTTTAGTGAAAAGCAGTGAAACACCGTCTGCTGCATATATGAGGACAACTAGCATAAGTTGCTAACACTTCCCCTATGAAGCTATAATTGTAGAAGATCAAAGTCCTGGACCTATCCCCCTACTACAAATTCTAAAGCTGTAACAGAAATTTGGAATGTTGAAAAAACTGATTTTCCAGCCTAGTTCAAATAACCATCAAATCAGCCAAAACATAGATAGTCTTATTTGCAGGATCACGTTTCGACCTCCTGGTCTCAAATCTGGCATGAAAAAGAAATGATACATTCTTGACATTTAACACCATGGGTAGTAGTTATCATCTCCAGATTATTTACTGGAGCTTGTATTCAGAGGTGTAATGCAGATTTTAACCCAAGATGACCAAATAACTTGCATCAAATGCAGAACAAAAAGATCTTGCTCTAGATTGTTGAATACTTGTAGATTTTAATCCTTCTCAGTGCAAACTCTCTTGAGGCTTAAGACATGAAACCTCCATCTGAAAGTGACATAATCCTTCAATCCAATCAAATATTAGACAACCCAAACTCCATGGACCCTATCAGACGCCAGGCACAGGTTGTGCTACATTCAGTTTACTTTGGTAGCCCACATACCATCTTCTCCCCACTCCCCCCACCCCCGCCCCCACATTAATCACACTTTCCTTGAGGCAGCATCATCAAATTCAGAATCATTTACGCATTACTGAAAACAACAAAAGCCTTTCCCAATCACATGTACTATAGTCAAAGAAGAATATGCTAAAGATAGTATTATTTTTTCTCAAAAAACAAAGAAGAAAAATAAAAGAATTTCACTCAGATACCCTTCAAAGATATAACAGAAATGGGATAGCAATAGCATGTCATGAAGCAAACTCCTCCACTTTTTCCAGAGTAATCTTAATAGGTTTAACGCTGACTTCTTCCAACCAATAATTCAAATTTCAACACAATTAATCAAACTTCAAAGCCAATAAATACTTGGATTCTACATTGCAGAATGAAAGCATTAACCAAGTGTTCACAAAATCAAAGAAAGGAAAAAAACTTTCCCATAACGTTACAAAATTAAACGTCTAATCAATAGCAGGGAAAATACAAAATTGAATTAATAGGGCTTTGACAGGTAATCACCTGGAAAACGATCATAACAAGAAGAGAAATAAGTATGAAGAAGAAGAGCAGCCATGCCAACACGTCTCCCATATCCTCCTCTTCTTCTTCGGGTTTTCTTTTTTAAATTTTTTTGGATATCTAATTCTCGGCTTTCAGGGAGCTAGGCATAGGATAGAGGGAAGAGGGTAGACTGTGATACAGAGCGCCCAGGTGCGTAGTACGCCCTGGTGCTTGAATTCGCAAGGAAAGAATCGAGATCCCTGTTGGGAAAAGGAGAAGAGGAAGAGAAGGAGAAGGAGGTGCATTCAGGTGTTGCTCGGAAAGGATCTTCCCAGGTGTGACCTGCTTTTTTGCTTCGAAAAATTAGTCAAATTTTAAAGGTATCATAGCATCAAGGCTGTCTTCTTCCATATTTCTTTCCTTCTTCTCGATTATCTTTGGGTAGATATTCAATTGAGTCAAGTTGACCAAATTTCATCAAGTTCAACTTCATAATGAGATTTTAAATTAAATTAAATTACAATTCAATTTGGTTGATTATTAATATATAAATTTAAATGCAAGTTCAATACAAATGAGAGTAAGTCTTGTTTGAATATATATTATTTTTTATCAAATAAATATTTTTATAATTAAATCACATCAATTCAAACCAAATAAATACTAACAAAATGACTCGCTTAGTATTTTGAGTAGAATTCAAGTACCTACTTTATCATCTATCCATCTATATTATTATATATAGCATAATTTTATACTTATTTAATTGTATAATTTTAATTCTAATTGTACAATTTTAAGTCAAGTGTCAAATTTTTAAAATTTTGAGTATTTAGTTTCAATTAAAAAAATTTCATTAGTTGTTGATTATTATTTCAAATTGGTATGATTGTATTTTATCTTTAATTTTCTTTAATTCAAAATTCAAAATATATTTGATAATATTTTATAGTCTTTATCTGATAGAGGATTTGATATTATCTATTTAATATTATATATTGAAAAGATAATATCAAAGATGTTTAGGTATATTAAAACTCTGCTACTTTATATACCTAAACTAAATTTAATTAAAGAACGAAACCTATATTCCAAATTCTTATAAGAATTTCCAAATTTATAGTCTTTATCTTATGCATAAAGCAAGAATACATAAATCAAGCCACATTTGGTAATAAGAAAATATAACTCTAGATTGCAATTTCTTATAAGAATTTCCACATTGAGAACATATTGAATTGCATCTTATTTGTAGCTATTCTAGGAGAAGGATTCATGGCACAATCCCTTGGGTTTAGAAACACAATCGGCCAAAAAAAGCATCAAGTGGTGGCTCTCAGGGTCCAAGCAAACTGTTCAATTTTTATCAACTATAGAATGGAAGATTACTAGGATACTCTCTATGCCCAAATACACAAAAAATTCTACATAAGTTGTTATATCACCGGGACAATGGATTTCATCTTCGGTAATGTAGTTGCCATTTTCCAAAACTGCATGACCTACATTTAAAAGCTTATGGACAATCAATAGAACATCGTGATGGCTCAGGGTAGGATTGATAAGAGGGGAAACCACAAGAATTGTCCTTTAAAACTGTCGTATTTTGGTAGATGACAAGCTGGGGCTTGAGAATGCGAGATTCAAGAACTATCTTGGCTGGCCCCAAAAGGAATACTCCAAGACCATTGTCATGGAATCTGAGATTGGCAATTTGATTTAGCCTGAGGGCTAGATGGAATGGAGTGGATATTTTGCACTTAAAACTCTCTTCTATGCATAGTGTTACAACAAAGGACCGAGGTCTAATACTACTGATAGAGTGAAATGGCCAAGCCATAAAAGTACTATTAAGAGGGAAGAGGCCATGAGATATATTGTTGGTCCTTTCTTAAAGGGTGAGAGCTGGCTAAAGAATACTAATGTTCCCGTCTATTTTGGCATGTTTTTTTGAGTCTTTTGCCTATTTCTTGAGTTTGGTGCAAAAAGGTGTTAAAAATTTAGCAAATATTTTTTTTATCTGTTTTTATTGATAATTAATTTTTTATCAATTTTTCAAAATTAAAAAATATGTGTGTCTCATCACTAATCATAATTGTATAAGTTTCTTATAGTACTTAGTTTCCAAAAGTGAAGAAATAAAACACTATGTATTATGTTTTATATTCACATTTTTCCATCCACAACACGAGTTGTTGGATGTTTTAATAAAACTAACACATGCTACCAAGAGTTTTAAAAGAAAACTAATTATTGTGTATTATCTTTTTTTTGTTAGACAAGTTTTTGAATAAAAGAAATTTTCCAACTCAAAAATGCAAAGAGGGATGAAAGAAGAGGAATCCAGAACAACATTTTCTCTTCTCTCTATGTTCTCTTAAGGGAATTTTAGTGTAAATTTGGTTCATCTAACACTCAAGAGTTAGGTTGTTATATTCCACAAGTGATACGATTATAATTTTGCTGCATGTGTATTTTGAGAAGAGATCATGCATTTATTTTAAAACAATCAAAGATTGGGTAATATTCTATAAATGGTACAATTAAAATATGTTGCACCTATATTTTGAGAGAGGATCGTGCACTTGTTTCAGGATGACTTTGTCCTAGCGTCGTCCCACCTATCTTTTGACAAACTTGTTTAAAAAATTTTACAATTTGTTTGTTCCTTATGAAAGAGATAAACAAATATTTATGTAAAATATCAAATCATCACTTCTTTGTTAAAGAGTTGGGAGTTTGAGAAATGAATAATTATAAATTAGTTGATACATAAGTGCTCAATTTATCAAAGTTTTTAAAATTTAATTTTTTTAATTAATATTTTTTAGATATGTAAAATAACTATAGATAAAACTATATATATATAGAATATAATAATTTCATTAAAAATTTATTTTAAATATAAGCACTTACTTTATACAATAACTATAAATTCTGAATTTATTTTTATTAATTTAATTATTTTAATTTTTTAGCAGTATGATAATGGAGAATTCAATTATTTGAAATAAATTCTTTTATATGAGAGATATATATAGTTGACACAGTTAAAAATTTTCAAAAGCTTAATAAATGACTACTTAAATAACAAATGATATTAATTTTTATTGTTTTCAATATATTTAATTACTCTACTTTTTAATTATGCTGGCATACATTTATTTTAATATTTTTGCGTATAATAATTCATAAAAATATCTTTACATGGACAAATGGTGTGAGGTCAAAAAAGTTTGACTAAAAGTAAGTATCAATTTAATTATTCCTACATTTGTGTGTACTTATAAAAGAAACTTATTAGAGATTGATATTTTATTTTGAATTGAATATTGCAAATTTACTTATTATATTATTCATGTACATAATATATGTTAATTAATAATTTCAAAAATAATAAAATACCTACATACATAAATAAAAATAAATAAATTTTAATTACCCAAGTTTTATGGAATATAAAGAGATATTTTGGCTTATAAGTTATTTTCATAGATAAAGTACAAATTAAAGCAGTTATACATTTACTCTAACAAAAAAATATTTACCATTTAAAATTCTCAAATGTCAAGAAAATGTAATAGTAACTTCCAAATTATTAAGAAATAATACAAAAAACTTTATATTTTAAAAAAATATTTTCTTATTTTTCGTATCAAAAAATATAAGTATAAATATATATAATTTAAAAAGTATATTTAGTAAAATATTATGTGCTATTTTTATTTTCTTAATTTATTTATTTATTTATTTTAAATTTTATCATTTTATAAATTTCTATATAATTTATAAACTTAGAGCTAGCAATTCTTAATATTCTATAACTTATTTAAGTGTAAACTATCTTCAAACATAATATTTTTAATTAAAATATTTATATTATTTTATTTAATTAGTAATATTTTTTCTTTCGTCAAATTCTAAAAATAATTACAATTCACGTTTTAATCACATAAAATAAAATAAATATTATTATAAAATAAATTATTTCAATCTTACAATTATTTTCGGTGCATCGCACTGGGCACATGCTAGCACTATTATATATAGCACATTTGTGTGCTTATTCAATTGTCCAATTTTAATTATGATTGTGCAATTTTTGCCAAATGTCAAATTTTTAGAATTTTGAGTATTTTAATTCACTTAAAAAAATTATTAGTGGTTGATTATTATCTTTAATCGATATAATTATATCTTATCTCTAATTTTCTTTTGTTCAAAATTCAAAAATGTGTTTGATAATATTTCATAATCTTTATTTGGTCGATGATTTGATATTATCCATATGATATTAATTTTATATATTGATGAGATAATATAAAAAATATTTAGATATATCAAAACTCTTATATTTTATATACTTAAATACAATTTAAAAATTGAAATCACATCCACGTCTCAAATAACTCTAATTCAATCTTCCAATATCACATCTTGAAGAAGAGAAATTACGAAGTATCTCCATAAAAAAAAATTCTATGTAAGTAAAGAAAAAGATATCTGTATTTAGTTGTATTCTTCCATTGATTTTATTGTTAAGATTTTAATTGTATATTTCATTCATTATGTGAAATTGATCGACTTTAAGTATTGATGTAATTCATGTACGGGATAAATGGAATACTAATTAGGGAATAGAATCAAGAAAAACATTAAATATTTGCAATTATTTTACATCAAAATCACAAGATTTATTCTTTTTTATATTATTTAAAGATATTATCTTTTGACATATTTAATTTATGAGCTTTATGGAATAGACAATTTACTCAATTATAAAAATATTTATTTTATTAATTAAGCATCATACTCCATGACATTCATCCACTTTATGATTATTCATTTTAATGTAATAATAAAGAAAAAAATTATTTAAATTTTAATATATTTATATATAAGTGGGAAATTATTTGTATATATCAATGAAACTTGGTGATTCTAACCAAATTTTGATAATGATATTTGCTTGAGTATAGAGTGACTAAGGATGATGAGCAATAGCAAGCACACAGATTTTTTGATCCTTAGAACTAATTTTAAGCATATACTTTATGATTGAACTATTTGAAAAAATATGAATTTTTTTATTTATATTTTATATCAATTTAATTTTGAATATAAATTACTTTAATTAATAATATAATTATCATGTGTTGGTGTAGTGCATCAAAAATAATTTTAGATATAATTTTGAAAAAAAATTATTTCAATATTAAAATTATTTTATGTGCAACGCGCAAACACATGCTTGTCAGAATATATGCAATAAACTAGGATATATATATATATATATATATATATATATACACGCAAAATTGGGGTCAACGTATTATTGTTTAGGATACATGTTTGGTGCTCTCAAAGTGCATTATCGTTTAGTACAAGGGTTTTATTTCAGATAAATAAATAAAACGAACAAGACAAATAAAATGTTGGCTTGTGGTGTAATGGATTCAGAAAGCAAATTTTTATCTAATGTCTTGGTTCGATTCCCGCTTATTCTAATTCAAATTTTATTTTAAAATTTCTGATGAAGTGACTGCTATATGTTTGGTCACTTATTAGTGACCTAGGGTGAAGAAATGAAGCAATTTAGTGACCGCATTTGTGACCTCAAAAAAATCTATCACTGAGTTAATGATTACGTAATGACCGCAAAGCTCGTGGTCACAACTTCCAACACAAAATCAATTACTAATTTGTTGCTATTGTTTTTTAATTTTAAATAAAATCTATCACAAATCGGTCATTGATTAGTGACCACACTGTCTGGCGGTCACAAAAGCCCTATTTTTAGTAGTGAATTGCCTAATATCAATTAATATTTTAGTGCGGAATATTAGAGGTATTAGAGGCACAAACTCTCATATATATTTGAAATGAATGCATATAAAAAAAGGTCATATATGGTGGTGATTCCTAAGTCGTCCTTAATATAACATATATGTTACAGAGGTTTAGTTTTACTCGAGCAATCTCTAACTATTTAAATAAAATTTGGCGTTTTTATGAATGTTAATGTGATAATAGACCATGAGCAGTTTATACATGTTAAAATTAAGTCTAGTTTACTTGCTAACTTAATATTTTGTAGCATTATGTACGTCAAATGCACTAAGCTTACTAAAGACAACTATAGGATGGATTGCATTCTATTGTTGCAGCTTTTTAGTATATGGTAGCTAGAGACTTTAAAATTATGCTAAATGTTTCAAAAATAAGTTGGAGGGTCCCTTCAATAATTCGGTCTATGCAATAATTTCAAGATATGGTGCAATGTTGTGGTCTTAGTGATGTGGATTTAGAAGAGAAACAATACAATAGACTATCAATCGGTTGTGCAAAGGCTTGATAGGATGCTAGTTTCTACGTTGTGGAATGATGCATTCATATGTACGAGAGTAACATATCACTATCTGTTGTTCGTGAGTCTAAATAATTTGGAAGCAAAGGGGCCTTTAGCTTTTTGTTTATTCAAAATATGTAGAACACACATCAAGATTTATTGCACACAGTTGAATTGATGTAAAAATTCCAACAAAATCGTATGAATTAAAGTTTCGTCTAAAGGAATGAACAAACACGTATTTGATAATATGTTTGATGCAGTCCAAACACTATTGCCTCGCTACATCAATAGTGTAAGTTAAAATTGGTATTACCACCTTAATAAGGCACATCATCTGAGGTTTTTCTTAGTTTAACTACCTCCAAATCAGTTCCTTGGAAATGCTTGATACGAGATGTGATTAATGTTCATGAATTCTTGCTTTTGTTTAAATACATAAATGAAGAATAGCTCAACTCTACAGCTTGTTGAAGAAGACGAACATATGCAATATTCTCTCTTGATGAAGAAACGTGCACATTCTATAACTTATTGAGTGTCGGGCTGCTTTAGTCGGGACACTTCGACTAGTCTGACATGTGTTGCTGTTGCAGATCTCAAATCTCGAGAAGAATATCACTTGGACTACTCGACTTTTCAGGTCGAATCTACCCCAAACACTACACTTTCACTATAAATAACTTTCAACCTCATCATATATAGTATAAGATGTTATCACATATATATAATGTGTATATATTATATATGTTTATGCATATGATATGTAAGTGTATATATATAGTATATACTTATATATATGTTTATATATATTATGTATAAGTATATATATAAACGACTACCCATCCCATCAACG
>JACGDI010005239.1:205701-240601 GCA_014898725.1 Jacaranda copaia | reverse complement strand
TAGAATACAGGGAAGTATTTTATACATTTATGTTTTATAGGAGGGTCAAATACCTATTTCATAAAACACAAGGGGATAAGTTGCAATTATCCCAAATTAGAGCTTATGCTCAATTGGTTGCTAACCAAGAAGAGCTGAGCTCTATTTCCTACAAATGAAGAATCTCTTACCCTCTCTAACTGCCTGGCGGGGAAGAATTTATTCTCTGTCCCCTTTACACTCTCTGGCATATGCTACAGAATGAAAAGAAAATAAAAGGTACAGGACAAATTGAAGATACCAACTATAGTTCTTGGGTTTTATTTTATTCTTTGAACTATTATCAATGGAGAAAAATGAAATATAAAAAGGAAAAGCAAAGATATTTGAGTATCATTTCATCATATTTTCTTTTAAAGGAAACAAGTATCATTTTTTTCTAGAATTTTAAATAGAGAAAAGAAAAGGTAAAAATACTTTCATGTCAGAAATTTTATATTATAAAGACAATTAAGGGTTGATATATTGTAGAAATTACCAATTTAATCCCATTATTTATTTTTTGGATTTGAAAGAATATATATAAAAAATTATGTGTAACATGGAATGTAAGAAGAAGGGGGATAATGCTTTTTTCGAAGCTTTCATTAAGCAACAAAAAAAAAAAAAAGATGAATTTTTTTTTTCCTTCTTGTAAAGCACTTACTTTAGTTGTTTTAGAGGGTGTTTGGCTAAACTTATTTAAAATATCTTATAAGCTCCTATATCTTATAAGATGTTTTTGGAGCTTATAAGATATTAAATCTTATTTTTAAATAAGTTGTAGAAGTGTTTGGATAAAATAAGATTTTGGAGGTGATAAGATATTAATCATGGCAATTTTGTAATTAAAATGGTTAAAAATAAAATAGCTTGTTAAGATTTTCAAAATAAGTTAGGGTCTCCTTACTTTGTTTAAAAGAACTTATAAGCTCATAACATCTTATTTTAAAATCTTATAAGCTCTTTTTAAATATATATATATATATATATATATATATCAAACACTTTTTATCTACTTATAAGCTCTTAAACATCTTATAAGATGTTTTGAGGAGCTTATAAGCTCACTCAAACATCCTCTTAATTTTATTTGGATAATGTGACTAATAGAGTTTATATAATTGAGTGAGGATTGTTTATCATGTTATAGTTAGATGGACAAATAAGTGAAGCAATACTTATAAATTGAAACGATCATATGAAGGTAACGAAAGAATCTGGAATCCATTTTTTTTTTAAAACCTAAAAAAGTGGAATGAAGAAAAGAGTTTCTGCAAGTTTTGGGGAAAACGCAAAAAGGAAGAGTTCCAAATGTCCAGTAATGTCTTAGGCACAAGGTCTTTTACAATCAATTTAAGTAAGTTCTCATTGCAGAATTGTGCAACAGTTTTTGAGCTATTTGCTTACATACCTAAGTCAGGGTCTAGAATGCTCCAATTCCAATAAATAAGGTACGGGTTATGAAAATTAAATCTTTATTTATCGCGTATTGAAGTATTTTTTATACTTAAAATGTATATTTTTTGTTATTTATATTGAATTTGTGTATATATATTTTAAATTTGACAATGAAGCATTTAATATCTATGCTATTAATAAAGAGCATACTCTCTTTTGATGTGTCTTCAAGTATTTTTTCTAAAGTATCCTCATTTTCTTTTTCAAATTTTCATGTTTGTATAGAACAGTTACAACCCACAACTATGACATAAATGACCAATGAAAGTTATATATGGTTATATATATTTTCATTTTTTTGCAGTCTTTTTTGTTTTTTTTTTCATATTTCTACTTCTTTGTGCAATTATGATTTGCCATCTAAACTATTTTTTTATTATTATCTAAGCTACATGAATGAGTTTTGCACTAGTGTTAATTATTTGGTTTTTTTCATTATTATAGTAATTATTTTCAAGTCACTTGGCTTTTGAAGCTACATCATCACAATACAGTTAGTTTTCAATTTTTACTAACACATCAAGGATGCACTGCACTCTAGTTTATATAATCGTTGTTCATCTCATTAAACCATGTCAAATTAACACTGTGCGCATTACATATCTTGTATGCATCTTTTCAACTACAATATATAATGTGTTTCTGATTATTTGATTATTAATTTTTACAAGATGATTAATAGAGGAAAGAGACATACTGGAAGGTTTTGAGGTAGAGGCCAAGTACAATGTGCACTTGAACAACAAAGTTGTCTCTTTTAGAGGTTTCTTTCCCATAGATGGAGACAAAAATGGTGAAAGAGATGGAGGATATGCTCACACAAATGGTCATAAGGACTTTGATATCCCTCTTACACAATTCCAGGAGAAGGAATGAAGTCAAGGTCCCAACATTTCTATGTCAATGGTGAGATAGACTAACCATGGAGATCATGGACCAAATGATCCTGACATTCGACCAAAGGCCATCCTTATAGAAACACGTCTAATCTACTGATACTTATGAAAAAAAATATTATTAATGCCTACTTAAAGTTAGATATAAAAGATTTTAATTATCACTTATTTTTTTTAATAATTTTAGGGAGGGGGAAGAGAGGAGAATGTGAATTTGTAAAGAGCTTTGAGTTAAGTTTTTGGGTATGTTGGGATTGGACAATAATAGACAAGCTTACTAGGGTTGTTGATTTATTTGAAGTAGTGGATAGATTTTTAGGTATAATTAGTGATATAAAAGAGATTAAAATGTTCTTTTTCTACACATAGATCAAAATGTTTGGTAAATACTCCAATTTTTATAGGCCTCTTTTCATTGAACGTTAGAATGATAGTATATATTCCAATTAGGATATATCAACATATATCAACATTATATTTAGGTGAAGTTTCTTCTTATTATTTTTTCTCTTTGATTTATTCTAGATATTATTTCCCATAGGATAAAATAATAATGATCTAGAACAACATTTTTGGTGGATGGCCTAATTGAAGTAAGGTTTCTCAGGAAGATAAAGAGCTTCTACAAGGAAAATTTAGAGTTTATTTTTTAATTATCTTTTATGCATGACAACTAAAATTATAGATATTGCTTAACTAAACTTTTATAAATTAGATATTATATGGTTGCTTGAGCATGCGGCAGGCATTAGCAACTCATGGAAGAATTGCCATAAGAATAATTTTAAAAATAATATTTATTATTTTAAAAGGGCTACATAAGAAAAAGCTAGTGGGAATGAACCTAAAGAATGACAAAAGTATAAACCAACTTGGATGTCTATAGAAGATTGGAATTTATTATGTGATGGCTAGTTTAAACCTAGTTATCAAGAAAAATGCTTCAAAACTATCCAAAATCATTTAGTAGAGAAGGACAGGTCTACTGGTAAACATGTTGCCGGTTCTATTTCATTTATGGAGCATGACATTAAATGGCATGAATATTTCCTAGATTACTTTTGTACTAAAATATCATTCAATTTACGCAAATACCTCTTAATTCTATGTGTAGCTTATATCTGCAGGAGGTTGAGAAAGGTCATCTAGTTAGTCAAGTTTAACTTCATGATCGAGTTCATAGAACATGAAAGGAGAAAGGTGACTATACAAATAAAAAAAAAATAATGTGAGTAAGTTCTTTTTAATTTTTTTCTTATATAAAATAAACACTCGTATGAGTGTTAGTTTAATAAATTGTAACTATTACTTTTCACTTATGTAGGAGATATATGTAGATACATTTTCCCAACTCATGGCACAAGTCCAGCTATATTTGATGCTACAATGTTAGTTGAAGCATGTGGTGGTCTGAAAGAATATGGAGGCAAAACTTAGTCTAGGTTATGAGAAGATTAATGTTTATGTCAAATTTTGTATGTTATACTACAAAAGAAGTAAGGATAAGACTAAATGTATTGTGTGTGGTCATGATAGATACATGCCTAACTCTATAACTGCTAGAAAACCTGTACCTTGTAATGTATTGAACTACTTGCCACTAGTTCTTAGATTATAACATATTTACATGCCAAGCACTACAGCTAAGCCAATGACATGGCACTCGATAATTCAATATGAAAATATGAGTACAACACATCCTGTCCATGGTGAAGCATGAAACCATTTTGACTTTACTTTTCCAACATTTTCATCAAAACCATAGAATATTTGTCTTGGAGCATGTATAGAGGAACTCACTCCTTTTAGCAACAATGGTACTCTTTATTCATGTTGGCCAATAATGATAACTGTGTACAATCTTCCTCTAGATATATATTTGAGAGAATCATATATATTCTTGAATATAGTCATTCTGAGTCCTATCTCAACTGGAAAACAGTTGGATGTGTTCTTGCATCCACTAATTGATAAACTTGAGTTATGGAATAAAGGGGTTCTAAGTCATGATGCATATAGACAATATATTTTCAAATGAGAGAAGTACTTTTATGGATTATTCATGATTTTCTTGTATATGACATGATTTCTTGTTGAAGTACTCATGGCATCTTGTCATGTGTTAATTATATGGAGTGTACAAAATCATAACATTTATAGAATGGACACAAGCAATCTTAGTTTGATCGTCATCTCCAATTTTTACCTCATCATCATGCATATAGAAGATAAAAGAATCAATTTTTGATGGATACACTTGAAAGTGACCCTTTCCCCTCCACATTTATTAGGTGAGGACATCACAAGATGAGTTTTTCAACTTTCTCCTAATAATTTGGTGACTTACCTAGATTTGGCTAAGAACATCACATAGAGAAAAATGTATTTGATAATGCTTTTAATATGTTGTTAGATGTGAAGAGAAAATCAAAGGATAACAAAAATGCACAAAAAGATTTGGAGAAATAATGTTATCTCCCCAAGCTATATTTGTTTAAGGATGAAAATCCTTGAAATATACATTGAATCAACAAGAAGTGAAGAAAGTATGTAAATAGGCTAAGCAGTTAAAACTTATAGATAGTTATGCTTCCAATATAGCTCTATCCATGATTGTAAATGACTGTAAGGTTTATGGAATGAAAATTCATGATTGTCATCTATTTATGCAAATATTACCCCCAATTGCTTTTTAGGATTTGATGTCTAAACTAGCATGGGAACCATTATTAGAACTCATCATCTTTTTCAAAGACTTATGTTCAATTGTATTACATATACACTACATCGAACAATTATAGAAAAAATATTGTGAAGATTATTTGCAAGCTTAAAAAGATTTTTCCACCATCATTTTTTGATGTAATGGAGCACCTTACAATTCATTTAGCTTATGAAGCTAAGGTTGGTGGGCATACGCAATATGCATGGATGCAGCCATTTGAAAGGTATCAATATTATGCTTTTATAACTTATATAAATTGATAAAATATTTTTGAAATATTCTATTTTTTTTTCATAATGAACTCTATCATTTGGATTTCTGCATCATTTGAAGCAAAAAATAAAACATTGGGCTCAAGCAGAAGGTTCTATTACATGATTAGGGAAGCCTGAATGTTTAGCACATTATATTTTGAGCCCGACATGTAAACTAGATTAACTCAAATTCCAAGAAATGATGACAAGGGAGAGGTAGAACCAGATAAACATCTTTCATTTTTTTTAATCACCCAAGAAAACTACTTGGAAGTCAAAAGGATGATTGATTATTTAGAGACAACAATGAGCTAATACCTACCCATGTATATATATTATTGAATTGTGCCAAGCTAGTCCCTTATGTGGCGTAAGTTTTCTTTTTTCAATTTCTTTCTTTTTTCTTTTATATCTTGTATGAATACATGACATTAAATAGTTCTTCATTGTGGCCTTATTTATTTAGTTCTTTTTGGTTATTTGATGAAGAGATGTTGCAAAAATATCTATCTTTGACTAATAATGATTTAGGAAGATTACGTGATACAATATTTCAAAATGATTGATACAATATTTCAAAATGATTGAAAAATCATTTGCGTTTTAGTTCACACATTTATGCACTTGATTTAAATATTTGATGGTAGTGCTGATTTATAAAAATAGGTGATGGATGCTAGAAATAAGGTTTAGAGAATGTTAGATACATTGCCCAAAGCCCCACTCGATTGGTTAAAGCCTATAAAGATTAGCTTGTAAATGGATTCAAGTTCCATACTATTGAAATAGAGAAGTATAAATCAATAATGAACAGTGGTATATGGATGTTGGAAAGCCCATGGAATGAGAATGAACTAGATCATTATAAGTTGTTGGAAATTTTTTTTTAAAGTTGGAACATTTTGAAAAAGGAAACAAAATTGTTCTATTTAAATATGATTGTGTGATATTTCTAATAAAGAGCTTAGGATGTGTTCTTCTACATTTTTTCAAATTTTTTTCTAACCCCTCAAAAAATTTTAAAATGGAGACACATTCTCCAATCTTTTCCCCAACAAACTCGAATGTTATACCCAAAAAGCCCCTTCCAATTCACCCAAAAAACCCTACACACTAAAAATCACACTCACCTCCTTATTTTCTCACTCTACCTTTCACTTCACTTATTTATTTATCACTCTCTCACTTCACTCATTCATATATATATATATATATATATATATACACACACACACACATACATATGTATACAAAAATATTAAACTTTTCCTAATTAAAAAAATCTAAAACTTATATTTACAAATTTAATTAAATTAATTATCAAAAAATGAATCAAATTCAATTAAATATTATTTACGTTATTACTAAATAATGTATTTATTGAATAACATATTAAATTAATTAAATTTACTTATTAATTAAATAATATATTAGTTATATTTAATATTAATGTACTAATTAAATATTATATTTATTCATTTACTAAATAGATTAAGATTTTTTAATTTGATATAATAAATAAATAAATCTTCTTGAAAAAATATTGTTCATTCAATGTTAATCTTCACATTTATTTAAAATTATAATAAAAAAATTTGATAATAGGGTGATACTTATGTATAATTTATTAAGTTTAATAAATTAATATTGATATGCTTAAAGTAATTGTTGAGAGAATCAATTAAATCTAAGTAAGACTATTTGATTATTACTAAGTAATTTATTTATTAAATAATGTTTTAATTAAATAATGAGTTAAAATAATTAAATAACTTATTAAATTAATTTATTTAAATAACTAGTTATTTATATATTAATTATGTTTCCTATTTTATGTATAATTAAATATTAAGTTTATTCATTTAATAAATAATTTAAGATAATGTAATTTCATATAATATAATATTATTTATTTTTTTAATTTGATGAACTGTTATTAAGTCTTATATATGTAAATTATTAAAAATTTATTTATTTAAATAAATAACTAAGTTCTGTTTATACATAAATTGTAAGTAATAAATAGTTAAATAATTATATTTTAATTAATAAACAATAATTAATTTATACTTAATGTATAGCAATTAAAAAAAATTTATAAGTTGATATTAACAATTATGATATAATTATGTTATAAGCTGATTTTATTTATAATTAAGACATAATAAATCATTCACATTTATTAATATATATATTTTATTCCAAATAATACGATCATTTACTAATGTTAATTTATAAAAATAAAATTTCAAAATAAATAACTAATTAAATTAATTATACTCATATTTCAGTCATTACAAATATACACACACACATCATCTAACTTTAAAAATACATACATAAAATATAATAAAAAGTTACTTTCACCTTATAAATGGAAAAAAAAAAAAAAAGAGCAACTGATTTGACATCTACAATAACGTTTGTCTATCTCCAAAGTATAAAAAAACAAACAACTCATTCTCCAATTATTTTTCATATTTTCCCAAACAAAAAGAAACACATGATACATTTTTCAAATTTTCTCCCAAAAATCTGTTCTTCCAAATTTTGTTCTAAAAAATGGCCAAAACGTAGAAGAACAGGCCCTTAGAGTTTATTCAAGGTGTGGACTTATGGAAGTCATTTACCAAAGGAAGCTCAACATGAATGATCCTTTTAGTTGGCTTAATAAGCACAACAAGTGCATTATTCAAGTTTTCCATTTATATGTCAAGATGGACGTGATTTGTGAGCAATATGCAAAATAAACACTAGGAGCATAATTGATATCCCATCACTAATGATGTAAGATGAAGATAGTCATCCCATTCATCAAGCTTCTTTTAGAAAGAGCTAGCTCTCCATGAAATTTTAGTCACAACTAATCTTGATCAATCAAACATCTTAATGGATGGTATTATAAGTGCTATAGATGTACCTTTCCAAGAAATTCAATATGAAATTATGTCTTCAAGAAGCACAAAACAAGAGTGTGAGGATGATGATGATGATGTTGAGGAGGAGGAGGAGGATGACGAGAAAGAGAAGAGGAAGATTCTAAAGACAGTAAACCAATGAAATAATGTTTTGATTATATGATGGATTAATGTGAACACATCATTTGCTACTTAACTAATTTTTTTTTCAAATGCATTGGAAATTTTTCTACCCATTTCCTTTAGGTATTGAGCGTGTGTTGTTCAAGTTTTGATGAAATCTTGTTAGCATGTGATCTACGCATAAACTTTTATTTTTTCTAAAGTATGTGTTATATGAATTTTTTTTTCAATGTAGATCTACTCATAAGAAGTCTTTGGATAACTAAGTCCATTATCTTCTATTTGCAATGTAAATCATGATTGTCAGTATTTCTCCTTGTTTTGCCTTTGCCTTCAAGAATTTATCCTTTTTTAGTCTTCATACTGTTTAAGGAATTGTCTTGATTTCTTGATAAAACTGAGTGGGTTGAACATGGTTTTTCTTTATTGTTAGTTTCTTTCATTTTAGCTCTTTACTTTCCTTTGTAATTCTGTGATAAAATTGTTTTTAACTGTGATACGTGGGATTATTTTAGGTGTTTTTCTCTTTTTTTTTATTATCTTCTTATGGAAAAAGTGAATAAAATTTCATGTTTTGTCAAATGACATTCTCTGATGAGTTATTTATTAATATTTTTGTTTTTTTATTTTTCTTTCACTCATCATCTCTTAATTATTTTATAGTTTATTAATGGGATATGCTACATATCCACTTTCAAAAACTTATTGAACATGTTAATCACTTGTGTCCAATAGGCTTGAATGTATGATTTGTCTTATGGCATGACATAATAATGTCTATGGTCTCTTAGGGCCTTGTGATTATTTTTTCTTAAGTTGAAATTGCATAATATTGTTCGACTTTTTGGATGATGTTTGATTCTCTATTATGTGATTCAAATGTGGTTTTTTGACTTGGCTAATCAAAGTTGTTATTGGTTACTAAGAGAGTTTTTCAAGTATGCATTAATCAATTTAGATGTGGAGGGAATTTGCTCTGGCTTAACTATTTATGAGGAGAAATATATATATATATATATATATATGATCATTTTATAATTTCTAGCCTTGCATTTTCCCACTATAGAGATAGTTTGGGTTGCCGTGTCGGGAGGTGATCCATGTGACATGCTTAATTATTCAAACAACTAAGGATAAGAATTGTTGTTTAAAGAGTTCACTTAACTTTTCTTTTTGCTATTAGCAACAAATCTCCAGATTCTTACTCGTTTATTTATTTATTTTTAGATTTATTTGAGATATCACTTTGCACAATGTAATAGAGGTATTGGGATATCATTTTGGTGGGTGACTTATTTGGAATAAACTTTCTGAGGAAAACAAAGAACACCTCTATGAGAAATTTATGCACTTAATTTATGTTTTATGGAAACCTTTTAGTACTTGCACATTTACTCTTTTGTTGGGATTTGATTAATACATATTGTGGTACTAAATGTATCTATTATCAAATTAATCTATCAAATAGTACTATTTGATACCACATTTGTTATGTATTTGATTTATGATTCTATTTGAATAATGAACTTACTCGCATCAAGTAAAATGTGCTTCGATTTATATTGATTTGTTATTGATTAGTGCTTGAACTAAAATACAAATATAATGATTGATTCAAAACATATTTTATTTTTAGGAACAATGACGAAATGGTGATCTAAAATTGGTCACTAATTCTAATCAATTTCTGATTGAATTAACAAAAGATCAATAATTGTCCAAGTAATCCATCAGTTACAAATCAATCACAGAACAATGATTAAATATTCAATAATAAAGGTGATCAAATGTTTGGTAACTACCATGTGACTGCATATATGGGTCACTACATAGTGACCAAGTTTTAATCACTATATAGTAACTACATTGTAACTGAAATTTAATAAGATTATAAGTCATTCAAGTGATTTAATCGATCAAAAATCGATCACAATTTGTCACTAATAATGGTGAGTGCACATTAGGTCACTATTTGTAATCAATATGTAATAAATTGATGAATCAATATAAATTTGTAGCTGAAAGTGAGATAGTTATAATCAATTTTTCAGCTACTGATTTGTGACCAAACTAGAACTATAGAAAAACATAATATTAGTGACAAAGTAATATGTGACAAAGTAAAAATTGTCAATTGTGACATATAAATGATAATAGCTTTTATTTTTTCATTAATGATATTTCTTAAATGACAATAATTTTTATTTTGTGATAATATGTTTTAAATTGTCACCATAAGTGTGTCATTAATTGCAATAGTAACAATTTAAAAACTATTGTTGTCACTATTTAGTTTATAAAAATCATTAAAGTGACCAAATAAAGTCTTTTATTTCCTAACATATATAATTAATGACAATTTTTGCATTATTAATTAGTATTTTGTCACTAATTTATCTTTTTCTTATAGTGTAGAAATCGATCACTAATGGCATTAGTGATGAGGGTTTTTTATTGCACTATTTGGTCAAAAATTTGTTTAGTGATTGAAAAATCAATCACCGAAATTCTTTTACATTTTTTTTTTGGTGAGACTAGATATTTACTAATCAAACTTGATTCTTGAACCCAAGATATATTGATCGCGAAGCCTCAATTAGGGTGCCTACTTAGTAAAATTGAAATAAATGTTGAACAATGAACTAAACTAGTGTTCCAATTCAGCTAATAATATTTACTTCTTCTACATAGTTGGATTCAATATAATTTAATTAACCAAATCTATTTTGAAAAAATAAAAAATAGTTAATCAAATAAAATAATAATAATAATAATAGTTGGTGTTCACTACAATTAAATAAACCAAAACAATAAGACCAACATTGGATAGAGTATAGAATTTTTGTGAAAATAAAAATCCAATAATAAACTAAAATTTTCAGTTCATTTAAGTTAGAAATTTCGATTTCAATGCCATTCACTCAGTTGATTGAACATTGAACATTTTGTTGCAAACATGCAAATTATAAGCAATAGTTTATAAACAATGATCAATATTTTAAAATTAACTAGTTTATAAAGAATTATAATCATATGGCAGTGTTTGTAAAACCAGTAATATGGATATTGCCGAAAACAGAGCAAATAACCAGTTGGAATATGAAATAACATAATTAAATCAATAAATGGAAAAATTTAACTAAAAGTTCTATATTGTAACAAAACTTATATGTCCCATTGAATTATCAATCTAGTTTGCCTTAAAGAAATTATCGCTACTCTTACTAGTGCACAGGATACTGCAAAACTTCCTTCAAGATAAGACAGTGCAAAAGCTTTTGTTGCACTTTGGAACAGCTTCATATGAAACACTACTTAGTCGTCGGGAATCCAATTGCACAACACTAACACTAAAAGTGTGAAGAGAAACTTAACTCTTTATGGCTGAAATGAGAGGAAGAAGAAGAGAGGATTTCAAACTCTATTGTAGGGTGTATAATTTGCTTCCAGCCAACAGGCTTATGTAGGTGAGAGAGGGGCCAGAAATATGCCCAAATTTATTCTGGAGCAGGTGTAAAGCACTTATAACTCACTATTTTTTGTAACTCTAGAAACGGTTGAAGCAGTTCCTCACCGTAAAATTAGATTTAAAATAAAAGTTTGACTTATTTTGAATTTAAAATCTAATTTTAAACTTTTAAATTACAAATAAACTCAACCCATGACCCAAGACAATTCTCCCATCGTCAAGACGAGTAGGGGGCAAGACGCGCGTGTGGACACACCTTATGAGTCTCTTAGTTGATACTCTACTGTGCACCAATCCCTAAACTACATGTAAAGTGTTCTTACCTTAGAAAAATTCCTATGTAGGATAAGTGGTCCAATATTAGGTATAAAAGCCTTTTATACTCCCACTATTCCCTTACACTGCGTCCTATAATCAATGTCACATTCATAACCTTGTGCCTTTTTGCTTCCATCTATATATCTTCACAATACCTACAGATTCCAATCAAATTGCCACCAATCTATAAGTCTAAATTACTTTCTAAACATGTAATTAGTCTCAAATCTAAATTAATTTTATGCCAATCACAGCGCATTCCTAGCCACAGCATACGCTACGCTTGTTCAATTATTGATGTAATCACGTAATTTTTCAATCAACTGAAAAAAACAATAGCAGGAATTATTCCCTACACGTGATTGTTATTCACACATTAATCCTTACATGGAATTTTAGCAAATTCAACTTCTGAGCGCAATTACAAGCTAACAACAGCAATTATTGAAAATAAGAATCACAGACAAATTGCAGCAAATATGGGGGGCCGGTGTTTGCATGTTGCGACTATAAATTAACTATAGTCAAAATGGATGAATTTTGTGAGAGTAAATGGGGAGCTGGCCAGTACTGTTCTTGATTCAGTGGAGTAAGATGAGTTTGCCGCATAACCAGGCTTAGGACATAGAAAGAAATTCCGGGACCCCAAATCCATCAACTTCTCCTCTGGCTTCAAGCCTGCACCAATATAATTAATCCTCACAATATATTTCAGCATATACATTGAATCAATATTTTGACCAATCAGAACTTGTTTCTTTTATCCATTTTTTTCTTTCATGAATTTATACCAGTCGCTCTTTCTTGGAGAATATTGTGCAGAAATGTCTGCATGTCATATGTTCCTCTTTCGTACATGAATAAACATGGATATGTAGAATGTCATACGCGCCTAACATAAAAGGAAAGAAAATGAAAAGCTACTAATGCAGATGAGGTGCTATTCACGACCACCTTAACTAAGATTATATTTCATGTCCCTTAATTTGTAAATATATACTGAAACTCTTCTCTAATCTATGGCAACTTTCAATTTTTGTGCATGATTATCAAACAAAGAGACAATATTTATTATCTAGACAAAAGGAGTACAAAATCTCAAAGAATCAAGATATATATATATATATATATTTTGTCCATTGCAATAGATTGATGATTGATGATTTAACTATGTTTCGCGGTAATAATTTTAATCGAAATCTTTAAAAATCAATTTTTTTAGTGAAACCAGTTAAGTAACACAATAAATATGGAGATTTCGAAGTTTGTACTGTCATCAAAATTATTATAAAAAAATTAATACAACTAATTAAAAGATTAAAGAGCTTGGCTTCGTACTCTGGCAAATTAATCAAACGAAACAATTATTTTAAAACAAAGGAGCAATATATACCAATTGAAATTAGTGATTCCACCAAATTATAAGGTTTTAAAAGCAGAGTAACGATGGTTTTCAAAAAATTAATATGACAAACTAAATTTATTATGAACTTTAATAAGGCAAGTACTATTATCTATATGAACAAGAAAAACGTTAGAGCAAATAATATTATATAATTGATATGTTAGAACTAAATTAGGTAATTGTCAATTGGCCATTTGGCCTAATTACATTAATCTTACACATAAAATATGAGATTGATCTTACACATAAAGTATGAGATTGAAAGTTCGAACCTAACACAATACCACATGCGTTTGTATATATATATATATACATATATACGCACCTATTAGAAAAAAATAAAAATAAAAAAACTAAAATATATATATATATATATATATAGAGAGAGAGAGAGAGAGAGAGAGGAGCTAGAGGGTTTGAGAACTGACTTTCAAGGCTAAATTGAGAATAGTGAAGCTCGTAGCAGTCAGGATCACTAGTTCCCAACAAGGGCCGCCGCTTCTCCTTCACGTAAATGCCTATCGCCGCCGTGGTCAACTCGGCCACCGTGTTTTCCTGCGGCATAACCACCTGTACTGCCCCCAAACTGTTTTGAATATTTACATTCAGCAACACTTTTGTTAATTGCCGCCCCTTCTCTCCACCACCATTCCGCCCCGACGACTCTGAGCGAGCCCCTCCATCAACGCCGTGGTTCTGGCGGTTGAGTGGAGAAATAGATTCCATTTCAGATCAATCAAACTCAGAAGAAAATTTAATTAATGAAAATTGAGATATATAGAAAAAAAACATCAAGTCATCTCTAGGTACTAGGTATTAATATTATTGTGTATAGAATAATGTCACGTGTATGCTCTATATATACTAGTACAAGTTATGTTGCACCTATTGCAAGGGGCACAGACAGAGTTTGCGGACATTAATGATTTTATTTTATTTGTTTTTGGCAGATAATGCATGCCGCATGAATATCATAGCATGGTGCTGGAATATTATTGTCCCCAAAAGAGTTTGGGATAAGGAAGGTTCGCCGAAATTCATCAATTTTTGTCTTTCTCTAATATAAGAATATTGTGATATGACAAATCAAGACCTCTCAAAAATCATCCCAAAAGATGAGACAAAAGAAAAATTATTATTGAATTAGAGATTAATTTTGATATACTTAATTAATCAGTTGTTAAATTTTTATTATAATTAACAATTTCTTTCATAACAGAATATTAGCCTGAACTTAGGTGTCAACCAGAGGAAGCATTAAAGGAAGGAAGGCTTGGTTAATTATTTGTGGGTGCATTTATAAGTGTCGCATTTGAGTTAGTTGGGCACATCAATAAGTGGTATATTTTCACATATTGTCCTACCAAAACTTTAACTTAATATTTCCATGCACCAGCAGATTGGTTTTAATTATTTGGGCCACAATTAATTAGGCTAATTGTATACGAAACTTTTAATGCCAAATCGCCTAATTACTTGCACGAATGTAACGCCGAGAAGAAATTTTTTTCGTTTTTCTTTCTAATGGAGAACGTGGTCTCGTGGTTAAATGAAGTCTGCAACCCCAAAAAACATACGCGCGCGCGCGCACGCACACGCACACGCACACACACAAAAGAATGAAAAAATTGATAAAAAAAAATACATACATGTTTTTATATTGGCATGATGAAGTTCATATTAAATACACAATAGACCGCGGCAGGGACGGATTCCGAATCAAAATTGTGGGGCGCAAAAATTAGAAAACATAAAAAATTTAAATACAAATTTTATAATTTATAAAATTCAAAATGCATGTTGTCATTGAAGTTGAACATGACGCTTTTTCATTTCATAATATTCATTAATGATCCAATTAATATCAAAATTTTCAACAATATTTTTTCATTATAACTAAAGAATTAATTAAAATTCACCTTTCATCTAATTTCTAAAGTTTATTTTTTGATAAATATATTATCAAACAAATAAAAGACAAGTGTCCTAGTGGGCCTAATTAAGCTAACCTAATTGTAAATTATTTTATTGTAAATATGGACCTAAAACTTTGCTTTAAATTTTACAATTTTAAAATAGATAAAGAATTAATAAAATTATTACTAAAATTTTAAATATACGTAAACTAGAAATTATTAAAAAAATTAAAACATATATATGTAAATATTGGGAGAATATTATTAAAGTTTAAAAACGTATAAAAATATTAGAAAAATTAAAAAAGCTACATAAAATGTTGGGGTCGCAAAGGCCCCGGTTGCGCCCCGCCCCCAACATTGATATGTTCAAGAGCATTTAAAATTGAAGGAAAAAAATCATGTCATGATTCCCATTACAACCCCAAGATAAAAATTTAAGGCATTGTGGTGGTGAAACAAAAAAACAAAAGTGTTTTCGACGGTAGGCAAAGCCAAGGGAGAAACTGTTGTTGAGAACGCGTCAATGATTAATGGTCTTTGAATATTAATCCTAAGATTCCTATCAATTCTTAGCCCTATCCATCAGGTTTAAGATCGTCAGAACACAAACTCAAAATTTAGCTGCTCAATGACATTTTCTGAAGACTAAGGACTAACATAGGAATGATATCAACAGAGGAAGAAAAAAACTACAAATCTTACTTAGCAGACAGCTTATAGCAAGCTATGGGCACGAACAACGTGCGAACGGACGGTGAATGAGTGGATGGCACACGACGAAAGGGACAGCAACAGCAGTTGATGTTTCAAAGGTTAGGTTTGTGTTTAGGATTGAGATATTCGAGAGTGAGCAAACAGAGTCAACTACATGAAAAGCCATAGTTTGAGGAGAGAAAATTTTGAGAAAAGTAGGTTTAAGAAAATTAAAATTTATTGCCTATAAATTTGGTGGACATTTCCCCAAACAGAGACCCAAAAAGACTTAAAGTGCAAATTTAATTAGAATAATGAAAATTATCATCAATAATTAAAATAATTCTATTTTAAAAGTATAAATATTAGTTATACATAATAAATGATAAGAAAATTTTGAATAAAAATAATGTAATTTTTAACATATTTATTAATAATTAATAAATCTCAATTAAATTTGTCCAAGTTAATGCATATAAGACTCATTGAGTTTCGCACAAGTTAATTTGAAAAACATAGTTGAATATTCATTCATTAATTCACCTTGGTACTTGGGTTCAATTTATTGAATTAATTGATTTAAAATAGGACACTATTTAACCCAAATGAATTGAACCTAATTTGATTAGGGAATATTCAATTGGAAGTCAATTTAATTAATTTATATATTTTTCATGTATATTGTATTTGAATATGCCTTAAGCTAACATTTTGTATTTGGCTTTGCTTTAATTAACTGTTTAAAAGCTCTTCATAAGATTTGAAATTCACTCATCATTATTCAATATTTTAAATGATTTGCATTCAATTTAATATGCCAAAATGATCGAGTTATTTTTAATTTATGATTATGTTGACAAATTCTTGGTAAAATAAAATTGCAAATTATTTAGTAACTAAACAACTCCAAATACAATTTCACATGCCTTACAAGAATATAAATTTATAGAAAAAAAAAATTGAGGCAAAAATTTTTAAGACAACATTTTTTGTCTTTTATTTGCCTCAAATATATATATATATATATATATATATATATAAATTGAGATTGATATTTTCGTCTCAAAGTTGTCTCAAAATTATGAAACTAAGATAGATTATTTCCGTCAGCAAAATAAACAGTCAATAATTAGTAGTTTTCCACGAATTAATGACAAAAGTATTTCCGTCCATAAGTTTTGTCTTTAATTTATCTTTATTCTATAACAATAATTATTTTTTATTTATCTTTTATAAAATTAAGACCAAATTGAAATTCCGTCTTCATTTTGTCTTTGATACATGTCCATTAGAGACAAATTTGTTTCCATCTCAAATGCCTTGTTCTCTTGCAGCGCAAATCAATTGCTTTTTTATTGGGTTTGTACAGTAAAAGGGATTTATATATATTTGTAATGATTGAAATATAGTTGTAAGGTGTTTTGTAAATGAATTGTGATGATTTTTAGATATTGAAATTTTATTTTTTGAGAGAAGGATTAAAGAATGTGTACCCATTTTGTAATTATTTTGGGAGAATGAAAATTTTTTGGGAAAAGCCAAGAGAACAAAGCCTATATAATTTTTCTCTATTTTCATTAACACTATGTCTTTGCGCTTACAATTTGATAAACCCTATACAATTGTTATTTTTCAAACGACATATCCAAATATGAACTCATTTTTAATTCATTCTCTCAAACTACCATTAATTTTAAAAAAAGCTGAAAATAAAATATTTAAATGAAAAAACCAAACGGCCCTCTAATTAAATATAATTTTTGACTATATCGTGAGGGAGATGAGTGGTTCGAAAGAGTTTTCATTTGACCTAACAATTTGCACACCACAAGGTCCAAAGAGTTTTCTTTATTTTTAAAATTAGTTAAATTGGAAAAAAATTTGGAAATAAATTTTAAAATTTAAATTATATTTTTAATTTAAATATATTTTAAATATTTTTGAATTTGTTAATTTTAAAATTTAAATTGAGAATTACTTTTAATTTCATTATTTTTAAATACAATTTAAAATTAATAGAATTTAAATTATAATTTAAATTTAGACATAAATTGTTTAATAAAATAGAATTTAAAATTACATTTACATTTTAATTTGGAAATAAGCATGAAAATTTTATAATTTATAATTTCCATATTAGGTAATTTTTAAATATTATAATGAAAAAATTAAAAATAACAAAACATTTAAAAATCATTTCCAAATTTATAATAACTAAAATTAATTTTAAAATTATAAATTTAAAACTAACAGAAAGTTATAAATTTAAAATTTTAATTTCTAATGAAAAATTATAAATTATAAATTTTAAAATATATTTTCAAATCAACTAATTTTTAAAAATAATAAAAAATTTAACAAGTTAATAACTAAATAATTTTTCCAAAAAAAATATTAAATATAAATTATAATTTTTTTATGTTTGGAAAAGAAATATTTAATTTAGTTTTTCAAATACTTTTAAATATTTTTGAAATTTTTTACCCAATAAAAATAAATTATTTAATTTATAATATTTTAAAAAATTGAATATTTATTTCATGTAATTTAGAATATTTAAATTCAAATTTATGAAAATTATTGAAAATTTTTTATGATACTTTACTAACTACATTAATTAAAATCATTTTACAAAGATTAAAAATTAATTCAAATCAAAAATTATTTTTAATTTCATTATTTCTAAACATAATTTAAAATTCATTAGAATTTAAAATATAATTTAAATCTAAAATATAATTTGAAATTATATTTTTTTTTAATTTTAAATTTTAATTTATAAATAAGCTTTGAAAAGTGTATAAAATACAAATATGAACAGTGTCCGGGAAAATAAAGAGTTATCTTTATTTTTAAAAATTAGTTAATTTGGAGACAAAGTTTGAAATAAATTTTAAAATTTAAATTATATTTTAATTTAAATATATTTTAATTATTTTTTAATTTTTAATTTTAAAATTTTCTTGAAAGTCATTTTAATTTCATTATTTTTATATAGAATTAAAAATTAATAAAATTTAAAATATAATTTAAATTTAGGCATAATTTTTTTAATAAAGTATAATTTAAAATTATATTTAAATTTTAATTTGGAAATAAGCATGAAAAATTTATAATTTATAATTTCCATATTAGGTATTTTTTTCAATATTATAATGAAAAATTTAAAAATAACAAAAAATTTAAAAACCATTTCCAAATTTATAATAACTAAAATTAATTTTGAAATTACAAATTTAAAACTAACAAAAAGTTCCAAATTTAAAATTTTAATTTCTAATGAAAAATTATAAATTTTAAATTTCAAAATATATTTTCAAATCAACTAATTTTTAAAAATATTAAAAAATTTAACAAGTTAATAACTAAATCAATTTGCAACAACAAAAAATTATTAACTATAAATTATAATTGCTTTCATGTTTGGAAAAGAAATATTTACTTTAATTTTTTGAATATTTTTGAAATTTTTTACCCAATAAAAATAAATTCTTTAATTTATAATATTTTCAAAAATTGAATATTTATTTCATGTAATTTAGAATATTTTATATTTAAATTTATGAAAATTATTGAAAATATTTTATGATACTTGACTAACTACATTAATTAAAATCATTTTACAAAGATTAAAAATTAATTAAAATTAAAAATTACTGTTAATTTCATTATTTCTAAATATAATTTAAAATTTATTAGAATTTAAAATATAATTTAAATATAAAATATAATTTAAAATTATTTTTTTTTTAATTTTAAATTTTAATTTGTAAATAGGCTTTGAAAAGTGTATAAAATAAAATATGAACTATGCCCAGGAAAATTGCACTTTTGGTCCCATAACTTAGATCCTATTAACTTTTCCCCCAAAACCCACCTATTAGCAGCCGCGCATATGGCACGTGCATTTCCCATTAAGAATTTGATGGAAGAGGGGAGGTAGGACCAAATGTGAGAAAAATCATTTATTATAAAACTCAATGTGATATTTTGAAATGAATAGGACTCAATTTGAATTTAACCTAAGTTATGGGAACAAAAGTGCAATCTTCCCAACTAAACTATGATGAAACAATCAGTCCAATGACAAAGATCACTACAATACACATTCCACTGGCATTAGCAGCAAGCAAGGATTGAAACTTTTGGGATATGGCTGTAAAGAATGCATTCTTGCATGGAAAATTAGATAGAGTAATATACATGGAGTGGCAACAAGGTTTTGAGAGCGAAACATATCCAGGCTATGTGTGCAAGTTGAAGAAGGCACTTTATGGGTTGTAACAATTGGTAAGAGCTTGGTATGGAAAAATAGCAGAATTTCTTACTTAGAATAACTACACCATGGCGCTAGTAGATTCAAGCCAATTTGTGAAAACTCAAAATGGCAAGATCACAAGCGTGCTAGCTTATGTGGATGATCTTATCATCACGGAAGATGACAAAAAAGAGATGCATCAAATTAGAGCTAACTTATTAATCCATTTTCACATGAAAGCACTTGGGGAGTCAAAGTACTTCCTTGAGCTCGAAGTAAAAAGAGTTTGAAGAAGAAATCTTCAAACATCAGCATAAGCACGCCAATGAACTACTTGAAAAGTATGAGATGTTAAAACACAATCCCATCTTAACTCCAGTAAAAGTTAACGTACAGTTATGCTCTATCGAAGTAAAACACCTTGAAGATGCCATGATATATGGACAAACAGTTGGCAGTCTCATCTATCTCACCACAACACGACCAGATATAGCATATGCAGTAGGAATGGTGAGTCAATATATGAAAAATCCAAAAAAGACTCATTTAGAAGCTGGATGGAGAATTCTATGTGGCATGATTGACTATGGCATATTATAAAAATAAACAAGATAAATGTGAAGTAGTCGGGTATTGTGATGCTGACTGTGCTGGAGATCGTGACTCAAGACACTCAACAACTGGTAATGTGTTTAGCCTTGGAGCATGACCAATTTCTTGGTGTAGCAAAAGACAACCAATAATCTCACTATCAAATAATAAGGTAGAATATCAAGCAGTAGTTATGGCGGCTCAAGAGTGCACATGGCTAATGCAACTTATGAAGGTTCTTGATCAGTAGAATAATCACTCTACTAGGATATATTGTGATAACCAATCAAGAGCTAAGCATATGAAAGTACATTATCACTTTTTTGCAAGAAAAGGTATTGCAATGCAAAATTGAGATGAAGTATGTGAAGAGAAAAGACCAAGTTACAAATATTCTTACCAAAGAACTTAGCACAACAAAGTTTGAAGACTTTAGAAGACTAGTTGGTATGAAAAAGAGAAATATAATAATTAAAAAATAAAAAAAGAGCAGTCTTTGAAGGAAAGCATTAAGAGAAATGCACCAACTTCTCCCTCTCTTGAAACTTCACCGCACCTCAGAAAATTTCTATTGTTAGAATCTTCATTTTTTTTCACGTAACATTTTGTATTAAAAAATTACAAGTGATCTTTAAGAGTCGGAGAATAATGTTGTATGAAAATCTATAAATAGGAGAATGCACTATGTAATAATACGAATGACTGAGATAAAGCTTGGTGTTAGTGTGTGAGTGCTAGTTGGAAGATTTTCTTTGTATACACATATATAGTGTGCTATATTATTATTATTATTATTATTATTATTATTATTCTTGTTATTATTATAATATATATATTATGTCCTTACATTTCATCTTTATCACTTGGCGTCCATTTATTTTTCTACACTACCAATATATGAGCACCCCCAGCAATCCTGGCATCAACACCAAAATAATCTCCTGCATCTTTTATTTTACCACCACCATATTGTCTTTCATCGTCTCCTTTATCTCATCCACCATCTCATGCCCCCACCTTGTCCCTCATCATTTCATACCAACTTCATCCCTCTGATCTTCCCTGAAATTAAAATACCACTTTAATATTTTCACTGGAATTACTTCGCACAGATACATATCATCATCTATTTTAATTTGACCCAATCTCTGCACACACATCTCCATTGCCTTCATTTAACTTGCTCTCAATAAACACAACATCATTATTCTTATTTGACTCACTCTCTCCAAACACTTCATCCTTAATATTTAGATTAGATTGACTCCATAGAGAAATATCATCCTCTGAATCATTCCTTCTTCAATCTCCCCGTCATCCCCCCATTTAAGATGCGCATGTCTATAACTTCTATCGTTTTGCAGTTTCTTGCGCATATATAAAATGGTACATATATTAGGAGCACCTTATATGATACACGGACTCATCATTAATAGACAACCACCTACAATCCCCATCGGGGTGATTTGTATATAGGACCAGAATTCATAGAAACAAAATGATTGTTGGAAAGGAATAATGTTGGCATAATTTATCCTATATTTGATATGCATAAGGAATGAAAAAGGGATTGAATCGTCATTTTTTTTACTTGATTCCAATCTCTTGATTCATAGTAGCAATGGTTGATAGAAATAGGGTGAAGCTCTTTTGGGTAACCAAATTACTCTTTTTAGAACAAATAAAAATATTCATTCATAAATATTTTGTATATATTAATTAATTTAAACATTCTTTGTGCGACAAGTTTATAAATAGGCACTGTTAATATCACTTTTAATATTATTCAAATTACATCAGTCAATATATGTATTTGATATCTTATCAACTATGTTATATATGTTTCTCAAAAAAGTAGAGCCATAATTCCTTTTTGAAATTTCTATTTTTATTATTCTAACTTAGCAAGCCCTTTTTAAACCTTTTTTTTGATAAAATGTTGTCAAAGAAATTACAAAATACCATATAACTAGAGTGTTTAATTTTCTGTATGCTTTTGTTAAACTTATCTAAAAATTCAATCTGAAGAGTCGTGGATTTTAGTTGATAAAATCCATGAGTTTTTATTGTTATTTTTATTTATATTTTAAATCATTCAAAGAGGTATAATGAAAGCTCAAATTACACACACACACACATATTTTTCATTAGGCATGGAACAAGTTGATGTCTCTATTTTTCTATTATAAAAAGCTGCAAGGGGTATATATACTTATTATTATTTTTTTATTTTATAATAAATTGTAATATTTTAATTATTTTTATAAGATTACTAAAACATATTTACAAATAATATATAACCAAACAAAAATACATAGCAATCAAATAAGTTGAAACATAATATTAGACATTTACAAAGTGATTTCTTTTTCAAATATCAATTATTATTTTAAATTTTTTAGAATAATTTTTTCAAAAAATAAATATAGGTTTATTTCCAATGAATTGGGAATGACTACACCCATGCGGTCGAAGGGAGAGCATGGCCGATCTATATTTCATCTCTATATACTGCATAGTGGATACCAATCGATCATGCGATAAGATATTCCTAGAAAACTATAATAAAAACAAATGCTCATTCTTTTTTTTCCTATATAATGGGAAAAATGTAATTTTTGTCCTTTGATTATTGTCAATTTTTTAAATGATCCATTTTTATTGGAACTCGCATATTTAATCTATTATCTTAGATTTGTCATAATATTTAGTCTCCTTATTTACAAATTTAGTCCTTCAAACTGCATAATTTGAGATCGCAATCACCTCTTATTGAATCAAAGTTTGGAATATTTTATCCATATGTACTCAAGTGCCACATCCTACTCCACACAACTTAAAATTTGACCAAATTTTAAATTTAAAAATGTGATTAGGAAACAATTGCTACTTTCATTCTTTTTAGATTAAAAACGTGCAGCTTCATTTAAAACTAAATAAAATCAATCCACACTAACTAATAAACACACACCAAAAAGAATCATCATAACGTCAAAGAAATGAATTACCCAACAAATGTTGCGTTGAGAAAACTCTTTATGGTGAGAAATCGAAGACCCATCTCAAATTTGGAAAGCATACCGTTGCCATTGCTTCTTCTCGTGGACCCACTATACCATTAACCATAACCATAAGGATTGCTATAAGTATAAGCACCGCCGCCGTCGCTGCCTCTGTTGTAGCTGTAATCATATTCTGTACTTTGAGCCCTATATACATTTCTTTTCAGATTATAATCGGCGCGCTTTCGATCATCAATTAGAGTCTCGTAGGCCTCCGAGAGCTGCTTGAATTTGTGGGTGGTGGAATCTCTCAAAGGCTTCAAGGATTGGGAATGCTTGTCCGGGTGGAATTCCATCGCCAATTTCTGGAAAGCTTGTTTTATTTTTTCCTTGCTCGCATTCTTATGTACCCCCAACACCTTGTAATGATCCATTTGTGTTCTTTTGTTCTTTTCTTTCTGGGCTTTTTCTTCTCTTGATTGTCTTTGGTGGGAGTCAAGAATCCGCCGTCAGTTTGGCGGTGAAAAAGTGGCGGGGAGCAGCCAAGGTGCTAATCAAAAGCCCCTTAATATCTTCTGATCTTCCCCCAAAAGACAAAATGATAAACAACTATCACAAAAGAAAGCACAACTCAGTGAAGCATAAAACTCCAAACACACGATGTCGTTTTTTTAAATTAAAAAGGCAAAAAAATTCAAAAATAGCACTCACACGTGCGAGCATTATTCACATGCTAATCGGTGCTTATATAATATAGTAACATATATACTAATGAAGGGCACACTGCGCTAGGTGCAGTGTCATGCCTGTTTTACTGATTAAATACATGTTTATTTAATATATATAATATTTTGATAATTTATTTTTTGTAAAAAATAAAAACTTATTTTGTATATGATCAAAGTTTATTCTTAAATTTAGATATAAAAAAATTATTTTGAAAGGATTTTTTCTGAAATTGTCTTTTAAATAATTAAAAAAAGATAAGTAAATAAAACATTTATTTAATTTGATGATTTCCAACATAACTTATTTATATAAAGCAACCCTTAGAAAATATAAAAAAGAAATGTTGATAAATTAAGGACAATAACATAAATACAAAATTTATTTAAGGATGATTTTCAAATTTGCATATTGATCTTCAAATATAACGAATTTACAAACTATTTCACAAGTATTTTGAAAGAAAAAGAAAAGTCAACTTATACAAAAATTTGGAAAAAGTCAAATTTATCCAAATTGTAGTAGAGAGTCAGATGTGCATTACGTCATGATACAATACCTCCTCAATCCAACACAAATCTATTTTGGTTTAATAAATTCTATACGCTTGAAACACCTCTCATGTTATCAACTCATTCCGACCATGCAAAATTTAGAATCCAAGCAGGTTTTATATCTCGGGATTTTGAATTATTTCCAATAGCTTCCTGCATCAATTCATCAAGTAAATCAATAAGTCCCTGGTATTTTTTAACCACAAACTACACAAACAGCTATCAAGAAGAAAGAGTACACAAGAATACCATTTGAAGTCTTTTATAGGCTCAACATAAGAACTAAAACCTTTTATGGTGGACATAATGAGTAATTCAATAAGTAGAGAGCACGATGAGCTGGGATGTCATTAAAATGAATTTGTCTAGTTGTAAAATCAAAAGTAAGTCATAGCTCTCATTCTATAAACACGAATGCATTTGAACAAAAGAACTGACATATGTCAAATGAATAGTCCATGTATGAAGCAGCAACTATGATTTTATAGTTGAATGTGTTCCTTTTAAATTATTAAATATGTAAAAGCACATTCTATGATTGCTTGTTGTTGCAACAACAATGGCTAAAAAAACTAAAGAAAACATATAAGTAGTTATAAAAATTTATTTCAAATAGAACCTTAGCAGCCAAGTTCAGAATCTAGTAAAGAAAAGATGCACTTCAAAGAAATTTAGATCCCAAAACCAAAGTTGGAGAAAAGGGATGGATAAATCTTTGCTTCGTAGCCTGTGTGGATAAAGTATATCAGGTAAAGTAGTCGCTCCATCTGCCACCACAACAGAAGTTTCAAATGTGTAAGTTGAAGAAAGTACGCCAATAACAATATTAGGCAACTCCATTATGCTAACTTAAAAAGAAAAGTTAAGAAACTACTTAAAGTATGAGCCTATGGGCTGTTGTGGTTGAGGTGAGGGCTTAGTTTTATCTTAAACTTAAGAAGAGACCCTTTCTTACTTGCCATGTTCTTTATACAATCATGCTACATAGGGTTGGGAGTGTTGAATGTGGCTTATGAACTTGGCAGCAAAAGTCCAAAAATACAAAAATCCAAACACAACGAAAGGGCAAAATCAAATTTTGAGAAAGACAAAGAAAATTCAATCTGTGCTGAGTAAGATTAGATGGCAAGCATGCTCACTATGCTTCACTCATTAAGTATTTCAAATAGTTTTTACCTTAATAGAATGAATGAAAAATTAGAACTTCTTCAGAAGAATACATAAAACAAAAAGTTCAGCATCAACACCCAATTTGTAATAATTGAAAAGCATTCTCATTAATTCAATACACTACATATGTTAGTGCCCGATGAATCTAAATACTTAACCTTAAAAAATGAGACGATATGAATTTAAGCTGATTCATGTCTTGACAATAATTTAACATATGAAACACAAACTTGGGAGGCAGCAAATTGACAACTAAGAATAGACAACCAGTTAAGTTGGTCAAAGAAAGAAAATAATTTAAAGCAAATAGAACTTAACCCAAAAGTAGACAAAATAGTGGTACACAACTTCAGCAAGTTGTAGAAAGATTAAGATCTGAAACTAATAAGAAACAAAACAGCCTCACAAAAGTTGGAGCAAATTGCTCAAATAATAACTTCAAATTAATATAAAGTCTCAATATATTTCCTTTTCTACTATGTTCGTACCATTATTAACCACATTGAGCACCCTGCTGTAGTTAGACCTCATTTTTGCTTTGCACAAGTAATGCAAATGAAGTACTTCACTAACCAGGAGTGGTGAGTAATGTAGGGGATGGGGTGTGGGTTGGGGGAAGGGTCAGGTAGAGTTACAAAAATTAAAAGCATAGGACTCTAATGAGAGATAACTATAGAGTGAGATATTCCTAAATTTTACTTGATTCATTCTTTACTTGTTCAAAATGAATAATGAATAGGAAATAGCTATTTGAATTTTAACTGTGTAGAGTGAATTATCTCAATCAAGGAGCACTTTTAAATTATATGGTGTCTCAGTTTTGCTCATTTGATTTAACTAGGTTGAGCTTATTAGATACCCAAATCAACCAACTTAGTTATAAATCAAGAAAAGAGGCCTTTTGATATTTTTAACCAGACTACTATACTAAGAAGCTTATAGTTTCGGAATTAATAAGATAGAAGCATGATGGCAAAAATAAGTTTCACTAATAAGTAATTATATACTGTAGATAACTTGATGCTGATAAGCAAAGAATCACTCAATTCTCAACTTCATGTCATGACAACAAAAGTAAAAGATCAAGTAACGATTTCCAGCATTGTACCTCTATTGCTACCACGTCATCCATCTCTGAGTTCTTATGCTCCTTGTACAAACACCTAAATATTGAAGCAATCATATGCAATAAAAAAACATAAACCATGTTTTAAAAAAGAAAAGGTAAAACATAACATCTTTAACTACTATAAATGTGTATCTATACTAAATATCTTAGAAAGCAAGAACCAAAGAGAAAAATGACGACATAAAAGGGACATAACACAAAATTGGATATCTAAGTGTGAGAAAATAAACCAAACAGCAGAAAGGAAAAAGATTCTACCTTTACTCCTCTTCTATATCTCCATGCATGTATGTGCTTTCAAACACAAAACACACACAACACAAACAAAGAGATACCCACTCAAGTTAAAATTTTTGTTAGAAATGGTGAACCAAAAACCAACAAGAGAGCATTGGAAATAGTAGACAAAAATTGAGAGTATGTTGCAAATAGTTTTCACACCACCATACAAATATCTAAATAGTCCCTGAATATAGGGAATGAAGGGGGTATTGGTAATGAAACTTATGCAGTTTGGATGATGTTGCTTCGTATGCTAAAGGGAGAATCTTAGGAACTTATGTCAAAATAATGTACGATTTGTATACCGTTCCAAAAGTTAGCAGTAGTAATTCACTATTTACTTTGCATGAGATTAATAAGAAAATCTATAAATATATGCCCATTTTCTGACATTTTTCCATGCCTTGCAAACACCAAATGTAAAACACTCAGTGTTAAGATTTTTTCCATACTCAATGCCTAAAAGAAGGAAAAAGAAAAATTCGAAAAAAAAGTAGGGAGTATATAAAAATTAGATTTGTATTTGAATATTGTTTCCTCAAATGATCTAGACAATCACAAATAATTTCCAACTCCAACATGCTCTAATAATCTAATTAAGTTAACTTATAGAACCTTAAAACACATATAATAGGAAAAAAATAAGAAATCCTACCTACAAGAAAATGGAGCTCGCCTGATTTGATGCATACAACATGGTCCATTAGTTGCTCAATTAAGTGTGCTTCAAGATCAAGCAACCTCCACATTTTCAGTGCATGATCTCTTTTAACCATGGTACAGACACAAACTTCAAATCTTTTCCTGCCATTTGTAGTTAATAATTTTTCCAATTTTCCTAAGCAAGCCATAAGCTGACTAAACAAAACCTTGTAATTTGGAGAAAAAACATGCATTTACCATAAGAACGTAACAACCAGATTTCAATAATTCAAACCAATAGGAGTTCCACATACCTGATTCCTCATCAAACCACTTTTTAGAGGAAGCAATTGCATCTCTGTATCTTTTGTATACCTGAAGTTTGAAAATTTCATCATTGAATTAACTCTGACATGAAAATCTTTGTGCCAAAGGATAAGTGATATTTAAACATGTAACTTGCGCTCTTTATCACTAAGAAAATTGTGATCTGCTGGAGATTCTAACATTCAAGAAGGTAACTCTTCCAGGTTTATGTCTTGTTTTGGCAATCGTATAAAATTCCAACAAATAACGGATGTATGGAACTCAAATCACATGAAAAATCTCATAAACATTTAAATATATCAATTAACATTAAGTCTACAACATTTCTAATTAGCACTTCCTTGCATTCATGTTTTTTACAACTGAAAATTTTTGAGTGAGTTCATATTAGTAAAACTAAGATCAAATAATAAAATTTGAACCAAACAAAACATAAAAGCAGCAGAAGTAAGAATCCCTCAGTTTTTCATTAGATTACAAGTTAGAAAGTGGCATCAATAGGTAACATCTTTAATCAGTTACAACCAAAATACCAACACTCAATCTCCAAACTAGAATATTGAAATTCCCACATAAAACAAAATATGCCAAACTATTCCAATCATCGACCCCTAAAAGCTCAATTCTTTACAAGCTCAAAATGCTTCCAAAAACAGTAGAACTTCATTCAAATTAGAACAAGCTACTTTAATATAATAGAAGGGCAGATCTAAGTGCGTGTCCATCATCATTTACAAAAATGTCAAAGAATTGAGTTTTATTGTTCCAATTGTATTGCCACTTAAATGAACACAAGGGCAAGCTCTTTTAAGCTTAGAGAAAACACTCTCTGCCTGTTTAAGAAAAGGAGTAATATTTACAATAGAATGATGGCTTGCAAATAATTCCAAAATAGCTCAAACACTATTCATAACAACTATCAACTTATTGAGTATTACAACAGTTGATTGTGGGAAGACATCTATTTGATCTGCATGAAGTTTGCAAACATAACAAAATCATCATAGAGTGTGGGGTCTCACTAGTCAACTGTTGTCAAGTGCAAAGGTCCTGATAGGTCAAAACATTCCTTTTCTAATACAATAGATTCTAAAATATTGGCAACTTCCTTTCTTGATGCCACAATTTGTTATTATGTTCTTGTTTATTCTCCTACAACCTGCATTACTTTGAAAAAAATAAGACTACTTAGTCATTTTGGAACTTCACTTATATCAACAGACTGAAATAGGAAAACGGTTGCAACCTCATTATTCCCGGCCATATGCTTTAACATATAAAGCAATGATAACTGGTAATCACTAAAATTCCTACCCACAAAAGTACACTTTTAAGCTAGAACCAAACACTTCACCTGAAAAGGAACATCTATACTCTTCCTTAGGAAAAAAAAAACTCTAATCTCATATTAAAACTTTTGAAGAAATTACAGAGAACCAAAAGTAACTTTTAATCAATGTTGAGAGGAATTTTTAAGCACAGAACTAAAATCCCAAATTTTCTATGAAAATTGTTCAACAGAAAAGCCAAAATAATTTTTAACAAACAATAAGCATTATTTCTTCTGAAAAGCACGAATCTTTCACATGATTTATACTCTGTTCTCTCTATTTGGATCAAAGATGTTGAGAGAGAATGCAAATTCCCTCACATTTTTAATAGGTAAAAAAAACCCAATGAATAGTTGAACACACAACAAGTAATAGGCACAGACCTCAAATCATTGTCTGGGGACCAAAGCATAATAAATCATAACAAAAAAATTGCACACATGAACATAAATGACATCCAAGATTTGTCAGCTTCTATCAATAAGTTTCAGATATTCAAAAATTTGACAAAAAAAGAAAATGTATACCCTCTAGACTCTGAAGAAATACATAAACCATTGCACACATTATGCTAAACAACCAGTGAAATCATCGGAGAAGACATTGGTGTGAAGGAATCCATGATCTTTGCCTTCTCATGTTTTCTCTTCTAAACTTTTAGGCACATCTCTTAGCGATTTCTCCAATGAAATTTTATAATCGAAGAAAATTTTAACTTCTGCAAAATTAAAAAAAATATTTTCATATATCTAAACACATACAAAAAAAAAAATTCTACAAAAACAGAGTAAAAGCTAGAAAAAAGAGTTACCTACAAATTGAATGAAGAACAAGGGAAAAAGAGTTGCCTACAAATTGAATGAAGAACAAGGCAATCACCATACAAATTGAATGAAGAACAAGGCAATCACCATACAAATTGAATGAAGAACTAGGCAATCGCTCCACTTCCCAAATCTTCAGCAAGTCAAGTAAAGAAAAAGATGTATTTTGTGGAACAGAAGCAGGGTGTGAAGTAGGGGTCGACTTTTCAGCCGAAGTGCGTAGGGTTTTCAGAGACGGGAAGATAATCTTTCCTTTTGACCATACTTAAAAGAAAATCAAAAACTTTATAATTTCTTCCAATAAGAAAAAGTGGAGCACACCCAACAAAGCCCGAGGAACAAGCAAGCAAAACACAATTAACAAAGAAACAATGTCATTTGAAAATAAAGTCCACTAAAAATATTAAAAAAAAAAAAGAGTACTGTTCACACGCACATTCACATATATAGTAGTAATAATACGGCATACATGTTGCAATGCGAAGACACAAGTTTTCACTACACAAAAGAAAAGTAGTGGCAATTATATAGAAAAATATGTTGATTAAGAAACTGAAAAAATAAAATGGTAAATAATTTGAAATAAAAAATAATTGAGTTTGGAATATGCTTGATATGGCCGTATGATGATATAATACATATTTAGTTACTACAGATATATTTAATTTGGACTAATTCTCAACAATTTATAATCAAACTCAAGTAATTTTAGTTATTGATTTCATAATATACATTTGACTGTAAATTGATGTTGAAATACCTAATTAAAATATCAAAATAAAGCCTATCACATTTTTTACCTATAAATATTCATTTTTATAATATTTTTTTGCAACTTTTCATATATTTGTACTTTCCTAAATTATATTTTAAACAATTACCCTTCTTAATATATTTTTTAACTATTGTTTCTTTTAGATTAAAAAAATAAGTTCAACTACTATTTTCTAAATCATGCCTTTAAATTCAAGTTTTAGTCAAATTTTAAGTTGATGTGGCAAAGAATGTGGCACCTAAGTACAACACTTGACCAAAAAAATCTCAAATTTAGGTCCAATGAAAAGTGATCGAACATATTTTGAGTTTAATTTCAAATTAATCGGCTCGAAGGACTAAATTTGTAAATAAATATAATAAATATAATGACAAATTTAAGATAATAGATTAAATTTGCAAACTTTAATAAAAAATAAATCATTTAAAAAATTGACAATAATTAAAGGAACAAAATTACGGACAACTCATACATCCAATGTAAGTCCTTCATACTCAAGTCAAACAATTTCATTCTCGTAAGTAAGTATCTATAATTGCCTCTTTGTAAGTCACAGCAGTGTCTTTCACAAACTTTCCACCCACCCATATTTCAAATAAATACTTGTCTTCCACTTATATATCTACCACAAAAAGAAAAACTAAATAAGACAAGTTAGGAAATGAGGACGTATATATGTATGTAGCATACTAGATTTTAGTTGTTGGACATATACAACATGCATGCTGAGGCACTAAACAACGGCCCCTTCACTACTTCAATTTGGAACGGATAAAATTACATCATATTTTCAGATTATTAAGTTCACAAAATTCAAATAGTCATTAACTAAACGGTTATATGGGGTTTGTTTTTCAGGAAGGAATGGAAAATGCGGATGTTGCTCGTTCATTTTTAATCAAAATTGATCATATAAATGGAATAAATATGAATATTAGAATTAGATTGACGAAATAATAGATATAAAAAATGGAGATCACGGATGAAATTGTTTGAGCACTGGGGCTTCAAGCTTGGTTGAGGTTTTTCTGCTGTTGAGTGAAAGGGCCACAAAAATCGCGTTTCAGACCATATATATATATATATATATATATATATAAGCAAAGGCATTTTTAAACATTTTTAAATTCAAAAAATTTTAAATGCAATTCGGATTGATATAGGGAAGTAAGACGAGTCCAACAAATTCAATAGAACCAGCTCAGATCCAAAAATACATTGGGCTAGTCAACCAATAAAAGCTATTGGTCTTTATTCAATCGATCAAGCTATGGTCAAAAGGCCTGCTGTCAAAGAATCATCTCGACCAAAAGAGGTCATGCATTTGACCAGAGTGGGCGGAGAGACCCACAGCTGGGGGAGACATCTCGACCAGAATAGGTTAACCCCAAGAGGTCATGCATTCGACTAGAGTGGGCGAAGAGACTTGCGGCCAGGGACATATCTCGACTAGAATAGGTCAACTTGCGAGACAGGAAGGTTTCTCTCACCGCCAGTTGCTATCGCATTAAATGCATTTAACCACCATACTACCACATTAAATGCACTAACAGACAACTTGCCTTTGCATTAAATGCAGAGATCTTCACTATTTCCCTAGAGGATAGGGGATGCACCGCCTGTAAAGAGAGTTCTAAATATAGAAAAGACCTAAAAACCCTCATAAAAGTACAAAGGTCTTTCTTACAAGAGCAAGGGCACTATGGACATTTTAATCTCCCACTTGGGACTATAAATACCTCATTGCAGCTGTACTATAGGGTACGTTCACTATACCTTTACCCCTAGCTTCGTCGCTCTAAATTCTAGTTGATTATACTAACTTGAGCATCAGAGTGCCCTAGCCGAGAACTTCCTTAGCTAGCCTCACGTGTGTTGCTTGGTTGCAAGACTCAGCCTGCTCTCATCACCACATTCATTTTCAACTAACTTTCTGATCAACTCAAGTGGACCTAGATCCAATTCTTAAGCCACTAGACTTTAGCATCATCATTTTGGCACCGTCTATGGGAAATAGAGTTCATAACCTGAGAAATGGTAAACACGAGGCAAGCCGATTCTAAAATGGAGAAGGTCAAAAGATCTTAAACCCCCCTAAAAATCCTCATGTAAGGATAAAGGTCCTTCCTACAAAAGTAAGGGCACTATAGACATTTTAATCTCCCACTTAGGACTATAAATACCTCATTGTAGCTGTGCTATAGGGTACGTTCACTATACCTTTACCCCTCACTCTGTTACTCTAAATTCTGGTTGATTATACTAACTTGAGCATTAGAGTGCCCTAACTGAAGGCCTCCTTAGCTAGTAGCATCACATGTGTTGCTTGGTTGCAGGACTCAGCCCGCTCTCATCACCACATTCATTTTCAACCAACTTTCTGGTCAACTAAAGTGGACCTAGATCAGATGCTTAAGCCACCGACTTTAGCATCATCATTTTGGCGCCGTCTAGGGGAAACAAAACTCATAACCTGAGAAATGGTAAACATAAGGCAAGATGATTCTAAAATGGAGAAGGTTAAAAGATCTTAAACCCCTTCACGGGGTTGACCCTATTGCTGAAGTATGATCCAGTTAACCTCCAAGGTCGACCTCTTTGCTGAAGTATGATCTAGTCGACCTCTGTGGTTGACCCCATTTTCATAGTCAACCTCATTTCTAAAGATGATCAAGTTGACCCCATAGTTGCCCTATTTCTAAAGATGATCAAGTCGTTTCTAAGGATGATCAAGTCGACCCCATAGTCGCATGATCAAAAGTGATTTCAAATCAGTTATGAAATGCTGATCAAGTCGTCCTCCATGGTTGACCTCACTGCTAAAAGATGATCAAGTCAACCCAGTAGTTGCATGATCAAAGTTGGTTTGGAGCCAATTATGAAAGGCTGATCAAGTTGACCTCCATGGTCAACCTCATTGCTAAATAATGATCAAGCCGATCCTATAGTCAACCTCATTGCTAAAAGATGATCAAGTCCATCCCGTAGTTGCATGATCAAAGTTAGTTTGGAGTCAATTCCAAAAGGCTAATGAAGTCGACCCCGTAGTCGACCTCATTGTTCAAGAATGGTCAACTCGACCCTGTGGTT
>JACGDI010005239.1:175640-205601 GCA_014898725.1 Jacaranda copaia | reverse complement strand
CAAGTCGACCCCGTAGTTGCATGATCAAAGTTGGTTTGGAGTCAGTTTCGAAAGACTGATCAAGTCAACCTGATAATTGACACTATTTCTAAAGATGATCAAGTCAACCCCATTTCTAAGGATAATCAAGTCGACCCCATAGTTGCATGATCAAGAAAATCATCTACGCCCTACTCCTTCTCATCGTGAGCTCAATTAGGACTCGGGAGTAGGAGGACTCCTGATATGGGGAAGTAAGACGAACCCAACAAGCCTAATAAAACTAGCCTAAATCTAAGAATACATTGGGCTAGTCAATCAATAAAAGCTATCGATCTTTATTTAATCGATCAAGCTATGGTCAAAAGGCCCGCTATCAGAGAGTCATCTTGATCAGAAGAGGTCATGTATTTGACTAAAGTGGATAGAGAGACCCACAGTCGGGGGAGATATCTCAACCAAAATAGGTCGACCCCAAGAGGTCATGCATTCTACCAGAATAGGCGGAGAGACCCACGGCCTGGGGAGACATCTTGATCAGAATAGGTCGACCCCAAGAGGTCATGCATTCGACCAGAATGGGTGGAGAGACTTGCAACCAGGGAGATATCTCGACTAGAATATGTTGACCTACGAGACAGGAAGGTTTATCTCACCACCAGTTGCTGTCGCATTAAATGCATTCAACCACCATACTACCACATTAAATACACTGATAGATAGCTTGCTTTCGCATTAAATGCAGAAATCTTCTCTATTTCCTAGGAGGATAGGGGGTGCGCCACCTGTAAAGAGAGTTCCAGATATATAAAAGACCTTAAAATTCTCATGTAAGGACAAAGGTTCTTTCTGCAAGAGCAAGGGTACTATGGACATTTTAATCTCCTACTTGGGACTATAAATACCTCATTGCAGCTGTGCTATAAGGTACGTTCACTATACTTTTGGCCCTCACTCTATTGCTTTAAATTTTAGTTAATTATTCTGATTTGACTGTCGGAGTGCCCTAACCGAGGGCCTCCTCGGCTAGCCTCACGTATGTTGCTTGGTTGCAGAACTTAGCCCGCTCTCATCACGACATTTATTTTCAATCAACTTTCTAGTCAACTAAAGTAGACTTGGATCCGATGCTTAAGCCACCAGACTTTAGCATCATCATGGGTCAATGAGTTTGTTTTCATTAACATACATATGGGGATGTGATAATAAAAACTTATAAAAGGATTCTTGATGAGGTTGAAAGTTGTATTTTGTGAAAAGGGGTGTGTTTGGGCTAATTCGACCAGAGAGGTCGAATGATTCAACAGCAATATTTCTCGAGATCTGAGATCTGCAATAACAGTAAACGTCAAACTAGTCGAGATGCTCTTGGTGAATGCACTCCAACGCTCAAGTGAGTTTTGGTCGAAAGAAAATAATCGAACAAAAGATTAAGAGCGTATCGTCTATTTTGCATTACCTAAAGAGTGGCTGGCAATGAGATATTTATAGTCTTCTTCTTATGGATGATATATCTAAGATGCCCCTATCAAGTGTAGAGGGCTCTTGTCCTTGCCTGGGTGTTATTGGTCATTCCTAATTCGGGTACTATTCTAGGTGGCCTCATCTCTTAGTTTCTAGAATGAACAGTACTCTGGGTAAGCGCCTCCCTACCAAAGTTGGTGGCAGGGTTGGTGGCAGAGACTATACTGAGGGTCACGCACCATTAATTTGGAGGCATGCTGCTTGTCAGAACATTAAATGCGGCAAGGATATAAGTTAACACTAGAGTGAGCACTCTGATCGACAATCATCAAACAGATAATGTAGTTAACCAAAGGAATGGTTGAACCGGTGAAGCACCTTGAAGCCTCTCATTAGATGTGGTCAAGGGCTATCCGCTGGACCAGACGACCATGGTCGAGCGATTCCGGCCCAACTGGCTCCAGAAGCGACGTTGGGCCGTGCATGTTACGTGGGCTAGAGGGCCTTCTTTGAGGTCGAAAACTTGTTGGGTTGAGCCTATTGAACTATTCCATATTAATTCTTTTGATCTTTTTAAATTTTAAAGGGTAACTAAAAAAAATTAGCCTGAAATTTTTTTCATAAAAATCATAGTAATAGTTTTTACTATTGTCACTATAGTACATATGTGACTAAATTTTAATAGTAACAATTTAAGGTATTGGTTCTTATCAATATCAAGATATATTATAATAAAATAAAAATTATTATTAATTAAAGGATATTATAAGTTGCATAATAAAAATTATTTTCTCTTATATATTTTGGTAGGTGGTCATGCATGTTTGTCTCTCTTAAGTCTTAGGTAATTAATTGTCCCAATGCTAGAAAAATAGTGTCAAAATTATGGTCTATCATATGGAGATATTACTTGTTATTCAACTGAATTAACAAAAACTATTCTTTTAACATTTACATGGACTAGAAAAAGAAATTGAACATCGAAGCTGCCAGAAGCACATCTCCTCGCGTGGAAATAATTTTAAGACTTTGGGCCATCGCTTTCTAACAGTGATAGACTCTTTGTGTAAATACAATAACACAGAGAGGAGCTGTTGTTGTTTAATGAAGGAAGTCATAAATAAACGCGCAAGCACTTCTTAATTCGGTTTTAGATTGACCAATTGCCACGTATTATTTTAATTTGCGCGTAAAATAAGTGAACCAGTTATGTCAAAACCGAGTTAGTTAGGTAGCCGCCCAACTTCTACTCTTTGCCGACCAAAAATTGAATATCAACCTTTGACAAAATTCATGGGGACCCTTAACTTCAATCTTCTGGAAATTAAGGAGCCGACCAGGTTTTATCCTAATCGTGGAGGATCAAGTTTCAGGAATGGGATTTTCAACTAAAATAATTCTACCATATAAGTAGACATTAATTTCTTTTCCTGAAAAATTAGCTATGTTTAATTAGGCAAGAATTTGTCCTATTCATATAATAAATTTATCTAATTTCCATTAATCATAAAATATAGTAATTAGTAATGAATATACTGATTTAATTATTGATTGAAACATTCATGTATTATATAATATAATTGTTATTTATTTGTTGTTTGAAAAAAAAAAAAAAAAGGATTATGTGGTTTTCATTGTCTTTTGCCACTATAAAGTAGTCATAACTCATGCGTCAATAGATTTATGGGTTCAAGTGGTTTGTCCTTCAATAACAAAATTTTTTTCATACAATATGAAAAATTAAAAGTTTGAATATTAATAAATTTCTAATGTGCTTATGCATGTGTGGTTAATTTTTTTTTTAAAAAATAATCTATGGGGCAAGCTGTAAAAAAAGAGGATGGCACGTGCCTTAAACTTAGGACGCTTGCAACAAAATTCACATATAATAATAGCAAAACCATCAGTACTCCAATGTGCATCCCAACGTTCTTCGCAGCATCGATCAAAAAAGTGAGAAGAAATATTCACATTTAAAAGAGTAAAAAGAGAAATTGAAGAACGTACAGACAGAGCAAAAAGGAAATTACATTCTGTTCTCTTACTCTTGCAAAGATATATTATATGTTCAGGGAGTGCAGCCCAAAATTTTCCACAATTTTTGGGCTCTTCGTACCATTTTCTTGAATTTGCGATCAATGAAACTGGGGAGGAAAGGCAGAGGTGAGGCAGACTGTGGCTTCGAGGAGGCGGAAACGTCTTCTGCTCCACTGCTACTCTTCCGAAGATAAAAGCTTCTGCTGCCGACATCCCCGATCAAATCCGACTTACTCAAACCTGTGCAGAAGATTTCGGAAAAGAGTCACTAATAATATGAATACAGAAAAAACATTAATTGACAGGCAAATTTTGTTTCTCTTATTAATATTAGAAGAGAAAGTGTTTGGTTAAATTTATTTAAATATCTATTAAGCTGTTACATTTTATAAGTTGTTTTTGTAGTTTATAAATTAATGTTAGATTTTAGTTTTAAAATAATTTATTAAAATATTTAGATAAAATAAAATTTTAAAATTTATAATAAAATATCAGTAAAAATAATTAAAATTAAATAAATTTATCAAAATAGAATTCTCTTATTTTTCTTAAAAAAAAGCTTATAAAATTTCAATATTGTTCTAAGATCTTATAAGTTTTTTATTCAAAAAATTTACAAAATATTTTTTAATATCTTATAAGTTATTAAACATCTTATAAAATGTTTAATGAACTAATAAGCTCTCTAGCACGCAACAATCAAAAGATATCATTAATGAAATTGATTTAAATAAGTGTATGTACCATCAAATATATATGGTTCAATAGATTTAGCTTCAATTTTAGTAACTTCTTTCATGCCCACACACAAAAAGAATAAAATCCTACTGACATTAAGAGGGTAAATCCTGAACCAAGAATCAAGAAAATCAGGCAGCTTGATTATATGCTGGATCAAGAGAACTCAAGACTGAGTCACAATGAACAACTAAGACAATTAGCAGAAACAAATGAACAGATTTGTAAACGTATGTAAAACTTACTCTCAAGACTAAAATATGAGTGGTGCAATTCACATGTTGAAGTTGTATGTTTATCAAGATGAGGGGTTCGGCCCTCTTCATTGTACTTGTTAATCACAAGCTTTATTGTCTCCTCAACGTTCGATCCCAATTTTACCATTGTTCGAATTGGTCCTGGACTCCCCTCAACTGTCACATTAACCACAACCTTAGCGTCTTTGCTGTACCCCTGAACAAACAAATCCTCGGATGTCAATTTCTTGGGACATATCTTTATTTTTTAATACATACATATATATATATACATACACATTGATGAAGTATGGCAGAGCAGAGCACCTGAACTGATAGTATAATTCAAATAACAACTGAAAATGTAAGACTTAAAATTCCTAGTTATCCAAATTGTAATTACTTGAAATGTAATTAAAAAAAATGCAACTTAAAATTCCAAGTATAATAATCCATTCGCAAGTTAATATTAGTACTCCTAGTATAATCCAAATTGCTAGTCGATATTCCTTGTATAATCTAATCACCTGGGGGCATTTCCCCGGACACTGAGTCGCCGACACCTCCGGAGATGAAAATATGTCCGTGCAAGTCCGAGGCCGATAAAGCACTTCTTCCTCCACCACCTCCTCCGCCACCTCTCCGACGCCGGCCTTCCATAGTAACGGCTCCGACTTGCTCCTCTTCAGAAGTTTAGCTTTCCTCGGTGGTCTACACAACTTTCCTCCTGCCACCGGCTTGATTTTCCGGCGAATCGCTGGCGATGGGGATGGTGATGGGGATGGCGATGATCTTGGTACTCTGGTGCTACTTATGGCTCTCCGATTCGCCGGAAAATTCCTTCTCCTCAAATCTCTCTCTGACATATATTTGCAGAGTTCTCAGTTACAAGAGCTTAGATTCGTAAAGAATGGAAAAAGAGGATGTTTTGCGTGTATATGAAAGTGAGGAGGAAGTTGCTTGTTGGGTGAGGTAGTTGGTTGATTTTGTCTCGGCGTTGGCGTGAAAGCCGTTGAAGTATCTGTACCATGTGTATTTTACTTACTTTATTATTATTATTATTATTATTAATTATGATGATTATAGTACAGTTGTTCCGTCAAATTATATTAAAATATATGTTTTCTGGCCGCCTCCTGCTATTGTGTACGTAGATAAATTCTTAGGCAGGCTCAATCCAACGGTTGCGAACTATTGAATTATTCATGACCAACTTTTATAAAATGAAAATCATGTCAACATCACATCCCTCCATCAATAGGAAAAGATGTGCCTGTCCTCTTCATTTGGAAATTCATGTGAAGGGTTTCCAAACTGGAAGCGCTGTTTAAACTCATTTCCCAGCCGACCTCTTCTTCCCCTTTCTAAATAAGGTTACGTCAGCCAAATGCTATAAATCCCTGCAGTTTACACGATTTAGATATGTGTTGCTTACCCCAATGTATTGTGTTTTAGACCCAAAACCCTATATTTTACACGGGCAATGGATAGAAATTAAACTGAGTCCAGATTTGGTCAATTTTATCTACCCCAGATCAGTCACAAATAAATGAGAAGCAACATGATGCTTATAGAAAGGAAAGTGCCAACAGAAGCACAAAGAGCTAGAATTTTTTTTTATGGATTACGAAATTCTGAATCACTAAAAATATAATTTTTTCTTAATTTCACATATATAATAATCATTTAAAATTAATAATTTCAAAATACTTGATACAAAAATAAATAGGAAGACAAAAAAAATAATATTAAGTGACCACAATCCAACAATAAAATTAGAAAATTTAGAGTAAAGTAACTAATCATTAGCACATGATATTTATAAAAAGTTGATAGAATGCCATTAACTATAAAATTCACCAATTTTTCAAAAAAAAAAAAAATTCAAAAATATACAAACTATTGATGCATATCTTTTGGCCTATTTGTTCAAATTAGGCATCCTAAATTCAGCTCGATATTTCTTCATCGCATCGAACTCATCAATAATTAAGCTCATGTTGAAAGTTTGAGCAATTTCTTTTTCAATATACACTAGTGATGAACTAGTCAAAAACTCATCTTCCATTTTATTTCGCAATCTCTTCACAATTTTCATACATGAAAAAGCAAGCTCCGTTGTTGTAGTAGAAACTGGAAGAGTCAAAAAAGTCAAACCAATCTATCCACAAGATAGTAATTCATCCCCTTTCTAGTCTTTGACAATACTTGCCATAACTCTGAAAGTGTTGACATATTTTGGAATTGGATACTACGTCGAACATTAAGTTTAAAGGGCTCCAATTGATACTTAATATGCAATTTCTCTTGATCAGAAAAATCATTAGGATAGAACTTCTCAACAGATTTTCAAATATTCTTAATATTGAACAATTTATATCCATCTCTTGGATCAAAAGCTGAGCTAAGTCTAAGCAATTCTACCACATTGTTATCAAATAGATAATTCATCTCTTGTAAGACAAAATCTATGGTACTAGTGAATATATTAATTCAATAATGATGCCTAAGATAATAGGATTGCCTTCATGTGTTCGACCTCTACTTGATCGACGATGAGCATTCATGTCAGGACTATCTATCTCATGTTTCTCATAGAAAATCTTCACTTTATCAAATAACTCATCCCATCCCTTCTCCTCAAGTTTCTGAATAAGTTCCTTTGTATTAGCAATTGCATCCATTGCATTCAGAATATCTTGAGACTTGCATTATAAAATTCTACAAAGTTCATCCTTGATTTCCAATAACTCAATCATGAAGTGCAAGATAAACACAAATTCAAATGATGTCATTATGTCATAAGCTCTATCTACTGCTGCTTTAGGAGATAAACCCATTTTGTCATTTATGATCTCACTTAAAACATGAAGAATAGGATCAAACATATTAAGTAAGACAAGAAAAGACCTTAGATGTGAGTTCCATCGTGTATCTCCTGGATATGGCATAGTCCCAAATTGATTTTTTCCCCTTCCAGTTTCAAGCTCGTTATTAGAAGTCAACTCAGCAACCCTCAGAGCATCAGCAAGTTGCAATTGATCATGACATTTAGAAGAAAAATCCACCAAATTCACAATTACGGCCTTATGGAAAAAGAAATTCTCAATAGATATAACACTTTGAGTAATTGCCACTAATATTAATTCCAATTGATGAGCAAAACAATGAACATAATATGCATAAGGGCACTCATTCAGAAAAAGAATTTGTAGACCATTCTACTCTCCTTACATATTACTAGAACCATTATACCTTTGCCCTCAAATATTTTGTATGATAAGATTGTTTCGAGGAAGAACACTAGAGATCTCGTTTTTCAAAGTAAAAACTTTAGTATCTTTCACATGGACTATAACAAAGAAACCTTCCCGAATAAATCCTTCTTTATCAACAAACCTTAAAACAATGGCCATTTGCACCCTTTTTGATTTATCTCAATATTCATCCATGATAAAATAGTACTTTGCATCACCAATTTCTTCTCGTATGAATCTTTGAATTCTGCTAGCATAAAATGATAAGATCTCCTTTTGAATTTGAGGAGAAGTATAAGAAACATTTTGAGGAGCATTTTCCAAGACGATCGAGCTCACCTCATCATTGGAAGAAGCTGTGTGTTTTATGATTTCTATGAAATTTCCATGATTGTTATAGTCCAGGCATTCATTACGGCCCCTAAAGGCTATACCTTGAAATGCACATAATTTTGCAACATCTGTAGAATCATTAAGTCCCAAATGATTCTTTGCAACCAACTCTGAAGATTGTTTGTCAATAATCTTGTTACTGTGTTGTAATGGATTCATCATATCATGACAATTCTTCACTGTTCTATTACGTGATGAATTAGAGCTATTTCCTTCATTGACTAAAAACGAACAATTTTTCTCATCATTCACCTTTTTCCACAATTGAAATCTATCAAGGATAACTGAATTTGCCCTAAACTATGTAGAAGATCTAATGAAAAGAAAACATAGAAGGCAATATAGAGCATTCTTTGAGGGGAATATTCTAGCCAATCAGGAAATATCTGTACCAAGCAGATAGAAAGCTCCGACCATGTTTATCGACATATTTCAATGACGTTTCTAGGATGCCTTGATGAAGGTTGACAATTAAATAAGCATGTCCAATTTCATCCTTTTTATCTGCCAAATAATACCATACGGACTTATGTAATGCAAGATCACATTCAATATTAGGAGTATTAGCATCTTGGGCAATTTTTTGAACTTTTTTTGGATAAAACTTTGGCATAGAAAATTCACCTTCTGGAAGATTGGAACTCCATAAACAAATTTTGTTGAAGTCTCAGGTGTAAAAACCCTAATGCTATCTTGAAGACACCGTATCTTGAAATAAGAATCAATTTTCTTGGTACTCATAGTGACCCTATATGAAAATTTGTAATTAGTAACAAGAAAATTTTTCAATAAATCATGTAAATTGCATTAGTGAATTCTAACATAAAATGAATAAAAATGTATAAAATCATAATAATCAACAAATGAAATCATGCAATTGACATCCATTTCTCCCCCCAAATATTTCAAAAGAAAGATAATGCCAATGTAGCAACATCTATGTATTTATTAATTTAAATCCACTTATAAAATGTGAAAATTCAAATTTTAATTTTGCAGTCACGATTGAGATAAAATATGGATGATAAAATATCAAACATATTGTGAAAAAATAACCAACAAAAGGCAAGCAAATAAACAAAAAAATTAAAAAGAAGAAGAAGAAGAAGAAGAAGAAGGAAGTAGAGAGCTTAATACAATGACTTGTTCCTATTAGATACTCCAAGGCAAGTTTTCTTAATCTTCAATAATCAATAAAGAGAAATTCATGTGTATGGTCTATAAAAAATAAAAAAGCAAAATAAATAAATTATAAATGATTCTTAACTAAAATGATCTACTGATTTATGAAAAAATAACAACAAAAACAACATTTTTAAAATCTGTACACACTACCTTTTGGGTTTTATCATGATAATAGACTTGAATACTCCACAAAACACTTTCAAAGTAGTTTAAATTTAATACAACCTCCAGGGCTTTTGAACTATGTGAATTTGGGAAAATTAAGCAAAAGAAATAGAGAGGAAGGAGGATGGAGTTGGAACCGAAAGAGTAGAAGTGGAAAAAGAAAAATTTTGTTTTGTTTGATTTTTGAAGTACAAAGAAGTATAATGGGCCAAAAAGGCATATTTTCAACAAAAGTAAGAGTAAATTTATAATTTGAGGGATGGCAAAATTGAAATATTTTAAAATTTTTAAATATAAAAAAACCAAGTTTTAATATCTGAGGGGGAGCGGCTGCCCTTATCAACCACCCCCCACTCCTCCATCTCTACCAGTAAAGTATAAGGTAATTGCAAACATCGATATACCTCACCTTTCATCTGATCCTACCAATTGTCCCAAACAACTTCATCAAGAGACGCCAATGCATAAGAAATTGCAAGATAAAGTGCAGAGTCGAGCACTTATGGACATTCATGGCACTCAAGAAGAGATAAATCAATCCATGTGACTTCTATCTTCAAAAAAGTCACAAACTAAGGAAAATAAAGTAGAAATATAGGAGACAAGTGACCAAGTCAAGCAACTTATTTGGAAGCTTGAGAGGTTGACAAGGAGAGAACTGCAAGAGTCTAGTTTACAAAAGATTGAATCACATCTTTGATAAAAGTTATACCCTCATGGCTTAAAGTACTTGACCTCCCTATGTATGATGGAAATTCTAATATATGAACATCTCACAACCTTTGAGAACATCATATAATTGTATGATTAATGCAGTTAATTGTTATGTACTCATCACCACTTTGTATGAGAAAGCTCAAAAACAGTTCACTACTTTATCTCCAACAACTATGATTTCTTATAAATAGATGTACCAAAAATGTCTATATCAAAATGGAAATAAAAGGAAGGCTGAAAGGTCCATTACCTATTTCTTAATGTCATTAGCCTTCCTTTTACAATCACATAAAATGGAAAAACAAAAATTTTGGACCTTTAAGATCTTGACATCAACATAATGGTTAATATCTTAATTCATGGTCTCAATAAGGGCCCTTTTGTTATGGCACTAGGTTAGGATCCATAGTGTGGTGTGAAACTTTATGGAGATGGCCCCAGCATGATGTTCACAAGAAAGAGATGAACATTAAGAAAGATAAAGAGTAGTCAAAAAGTGTGGGTGGGATAAGACAAAAGGGAAAGAATGATAGGAAAATAGATGACTACCTAGGATTATGACTGAAAACCATCACCTACAATCTTTGCCATATTCAAAGCTCTATTAGTACATTCCCTAGAGGATACCACAAGCACATACCATGCTAGCAATTGCTCCAATAGCCAAAGAAGTAAAGGAATACATCAAATAAGAGAGTATCTAATAAAAATTGCATTTTTCATAAAAACAAAGAGAATGATATAGAGGACTGCTTCTAGTTAATTGATGAGATTGCAAGATTAATCACACAAGGATACATAAAGGAATTCATTGGAGATGTTGCAAGGGGCAAAAGCTCAAGCAAAAACCACAAAAAATAGAACATCAACAATCTCATAATTGGTCATAAAGTTGAGATCATCATTCAAGAAAGAGCTATAGACAACAAGATAAGCATCCACAACAAGAGCTTCAAGATAATAACCTACCATGAAAAGGTGTCATAAACATGATAATTGGAGGACACATTGGTGGAGATTTGAGCAACATAAAAAAAAAAAAAAAAAAAAAAAAAAAAGAAGCTCATGGCTCACATCACAATATCAAGTGTTTGCAATGGCAAAGGGATCACCACATGTTACCTTTAATAACAAGGATCTAAAATAGGTTTATGCCCTATAGGATGATCCAGTGGTGCATTATCAAAAAAATGACCCCATGGTGACAAATTTGAATATTGTGAACTTGTTGTAAAGAAAGTCTTGATAGATAATGGCAACTTAGCAGATACCATATTTCTCAATTCCTAGAAGAAGATGGAATTAGACATCTCTACCATGAAATTCGTGCATATGCCTTTGATGGGCTTGGTGGGTTGGAGGATCAAGAACAAAATCTAACATGCTCAAATATTTGACTGTGGATTCCACATTTGCCTTTAATGCCATCCTAGATCAACTAGTATTGAATAAGCTCCGAGTTATGTCAACCTAACACTTTAAGATGAGTTTTCCAATAGAGCAAGGATAGGAAAAGTTAACTATATGACTAGAGAACTGCTACGAAATGCTACGACATATTAACTAAGAAGTTGGATATAAGTAAGAAAAAAAAAAGATAGTTGAAAGATGAAGGAATACAACTATATATATCAAATGCAAGAGGTAGATCCTAATAAGAGAAGAAAAGAAAAGGCGCATGTCATAAAAGGATAAAAAGGCATAAACTAGATACATTGCATTCTAGTTGGCAAAAGAAAAGGGTTCACTAGGGAAAGATAGATAAAACAAACACTAGATAAAAATTTGAACCTATTTTAAGTAGAAGGCTTGTGGTACTTGAGTAAAATATAAGTAAATTCATTATTAGTAATATCTGTTAATCCAATGATAGAATTTCTGTGATTAGCAAGTGATTAAGGCGAGAGTGGAGCTCCCTGTCTTTAAGATAAATTAGCCTCGCACTGGTGCTAACAGCAAATTGGCTATCGTCTCTCAAGATACAATGATTAATTTAGATGGTAACAGGACTGCAAATCAAGAGCCAAGGTGCAACCGAAAGATGGTTCAAATATCTACCTATTTTTCTAATGCAGTTGCAATTTTCAATGCAGAAAGTTTGAAGGATGCAGTCCAGGTGCATCCTTTACTGGAAAATTTTTCTATTCATTTTTTAGCTTTTTCGTGAGTTGAGATTAATTCACTAATTTTTCAATTTTTCACACACCAAAAATTTAATTACGTGGTAGAAGTTTGAAGGCTTCTATTGGGCCAAATGAAAATTGGATTGAATTTGGTCTAAAAAATTAATATTAGACTGAAGGCCTAATTTAATTCAAGCCCAGGCCTAAGACCACGCCATACCACGCCACGCCTAGTTGATCGAGCAATGGCAGTGCACTTGTGTGTGGGTTGGATTAAACCCACTACCATGTAGGTCATCTCCCTTCCAAACACTTGTGGTACTCGATACTCGCCCATCACTTACCTCTACCCTAGAGATATTTATTTTAGTTCACCTTTTATTCATCTTCCAATGTGGGATAGAGTTCACCTTCTCCCATTCCATTGACTTCTTTACTAGTTTTCCAAGTCAACTAGCAAATAGCTCATTTTGACCATTAATTGCCCATTCACCTGAAATTGGTTTTGGCCAATTAATCACATTATCATCATCCATCTGCAATGTAGTTTACAACAATAATCAATTTCTTAGAAATTAATGCTTTAAGCCTACTTAAATATTTGGTCGAAGAAAACCAATTTCCAACAATATCAAGTGATGCAAATGCTTGATAGTCTTTGAGCTCTTCCATTTTTGTACATATTTAGTTACCTTAGGTTATAACAATCCTTCATCCCATGAAGTTTCACCAATTGGGCCTTGTATTTAGCAAAGTTAGCAAACTAATCTTTGACAACTTCGCTTACCTCAGTATTCTTGATGACAGAAGAGTGAGTAAAATCTAGTACAGCAAAATGGCAAGCATCTTTGCGCATTTCCTAAAAAACACCAAATGCTTGATATTTGAAAGCACCATGTAGCTGACCAACCTCGAATTGACGATCATTTTTCAATTTTAAATTCAACCCTCAATATCGACCATTCTCTTTGGGTAGAAAGGAGTTGGGTCTTCAAAATCTCAATCTCTTTAGATAGGTTGAATTAACAAGCATCCTTTGCAATCAATGCCTTATCTCAAAGAGTAAGGACAATTGTTGCCTCATGTAGCTGAAAGGTCACTTCCTGCGACCTTCTTGGGACTTCACTAACTTAACTAACACCTTCTCAATTGGCAAATAATGTCATACTCCTTTTAGCGTCAGAGGGCTACTTGGAGAGTAAGCTCGTGAGTAAAAACAACCATCTGTATAAAAATAAATTATCAATGGTCATCTAAAGCGAGTAAAGACTAATAAATAATAATATGATATGAATAGGTTATCTGTGTGCAATTGTATTGGGACTTTTTCTTCACTCTTAATTTTAACTATCCAAGCTTTTCTTCACTTGATCTCTGCAACATACGGGGTAATCCGACAAAAACCCTCATCTAATTAAATTAGCACAATGGTCAGAAAAAATATAGCTAAGTGAATATGAATAGAGCAAAGATAAGTTTTTATTTTTTCAGTTTTCTCAAAAGGCACCTTTTACCAATTTACTCGAGCTATTTAAACAGCAAAGCTAGCCATGTGGCATCCACTTAGTGGCTCTCAAAGCTAACTTTTTTCTTATTTGGTGATTTGGGGTGCCTAGGAAATAGGCTTCATAATGATTCTCCCTCACATTACTTGAACCCAGTCCTTTATAGTCAGGTTTTTCCTATTAAGCTAAATTAATTAATTCACATCAAGGCCAAATTAGCCAATCCGCATCAATGGGGTTTTCCCAATCAAGCCAATTAGTCAATCCACAATTTAAGGGTGTCAAAATTTAATCTAACCCAATTACTCGATCATGACCCACGAGAAACAAATCAAGTTTGGGTTGATTTTTTGGGTTTAAGTCAAATCGGTCCAACCTCCCCCCCCCCTTCCCCGCCCAAAAAAATAAAAGTTGGTTGATTTTGGGTCAACCCACTTAACTTGAAAACAACAAATATGTGACCCGATAAACCTTACCTAACCCAACTCACCTAAAAATAATTTGGATAATATATATTATATATAAAATTCCTAATCTTTTGGTATGTTTTTATTTTTCTACATTATCATCATTATTGTTTTTTAAACTTTATAATTATTAAGTTAATTTTTTTTCTCTTCTCTTATATTTTTCTCTCCAATTGTTTTCTTTTTCACTTTTTTCTATTTTATTTTTTATTTTACTCATCATAAAAATTAAATAAGTATGTTAAAAATATTAAAGATTATAGTAATATATAAGAAAATAAATAAATGCTCTATTTATTTTATACTCCAACATTTTAGTCGAGATTGAATGTACCAAAATTACAAGTTTGTTACAAATAAAAATTCAAATTCAATTATCCAAACAGACAAACTTCTCAAGTAAAGAAGAATCTATTCTATTTCTCTAAACAAAACTTTGGCCGCCACTATAGTACCAGTGTGCCATCACAATTTCTATAACCATAACTACCACCCAACACCACCATCGTGCTTCTTGCTAAGTGACCTTAGTTCTTTGTCATTTAATATTAATAGTACTTAATTGATTTTAATATTAACTTGAATACTGAAAGGATCTAACTATTGATTAATATTGATTAAAAATTTGAATTTGAATTATTAATTTTAATGTAAGCATGAAACATGCATATTGGAGTTTGTAAATATAAAAAATGAAATATATAGATCGGGTTGGGTCGAGTTTATTAGGTTGGGTTGGGTTTATTGAGCTATTGGGTGACTTGATTTAACTAGAACCTGACTCATTTTTCGTGGGTCAAGCTAGGGTTGAGCATTTTAGATTTATTATCGGGTTGGGTTGGGTTCAAGTTTGGTATTTTTATGTTATACTTCTGTTTCAATCCAACATGAATCTACCCAATCCATTCAAATTGACACTCCTAATCCACGTCACTGCACTAGTTAAAAATCACTATACAAAAACTTTATTTGTGAAGTAATACAATATCAACTACTTTATGCTCCAAAAAAGAAAAAAAATAAAAAAGGAAAAAGGAAAAATGAACTAGCATAAAAACCTCCTCTTATTTGTATTATCATGTAGGGCCTATGGTTGGTTTGTTTAATGGACCGTCATTACTTTATGCTTAATAGTAGATTGACAAATGAAGATTTGCTTTTTATTACTACTTTATTGTGGATCCAGCTCCTCTCTAATATAGCTTTTCTCCAATTACACGCATTACACACTTCGATGGTTGTCATGTCATTAATGAATTAATCTAATGGTAAATATGAATTTTCATTAACCACAATCTTAACTTAAGTTGAAAAATGGTGGAGATTTTTTAATTAAGAAAACTTAATATTCATTCCTAAAATTATTCCAACATTCCAATTACTCCATTACAATCAATCCAACCAAAGATGGAAATCAAAATTTCATAGCTCCAAGAAATTATATTTTCTTCCCACAATTTTTAATGTTTTCCCACCATATTTCTTGCAAACACTATACATCAATTGCTCTATAATCTCCAACTGAGAACAAATAGCATCCAACTATTAGAGTGTGTTGTTGCAAATTTCTTACACCATTTGGCTATTGCTTTTATTCTTAAACAAAGAAGATTTTCTAGAAGAATTGGCAAGTGGCAAGGTAATTTTAATTCTTTATTATCATTAGTGTTGCTATTATAATATTTTTTTAGTGTTGCTAATATAATATAAATACACACATGTAAAATTTTATTACATTACAAGTGTTTGCTAAATTGTTTAACTAACAAATTCAAGTGAATAATTAAGCATATATTAGGACAAATAAGTACATATGTATATGGATATGTTTTGATGATCTTGTAATTTACTCGTCTATGACTCTACATTGGAAGTGAAAATTTAGTTTCTGTCTAATAATATGGTAAGAAAATGGACTAGAAATTTTCCTAGGTCACTTTATTATTAATAATAGTATTGCTTCAATGGATTGATATTCATTTGCTTGGTAAATTATGCACTAGCAGCTTTACTTGAGGACCAATTTTCTTTCCTAGTACTATTAATTTATTTTCTTTATTCATTTAGTGTTTGTGTACTTGGCTATAGACAATAAGCTACATATGGATATGTTTTAGCTGTTGTATATCTTATATGCATTTTATCTTCTCGAAGCCTCTAATGTAATTTTTTATTCTATTGTATATTGTAGTGATGGATGGTTCATTGAGTGAAATCTCGAACAACTATAGTAAAACTCCATAATCTCAGCCTCATATTGTGATGAAACTAGGATTGGAGTTTGAGAATGAGTAAGATGCACATCTCTACTATAATAAGTATGCAAGCGCTATAGGATTTAGCATATGGAAGGAATTCGTAAACAAAAATAAAGTTCATGGCTATGTAACTTCAAGAAAATTCACTTGTTGGAAAGAGGGTTATTGAGGGAAGGACAAGTGCAATGCTATCATAAATAAGCGTAGGAAAGCTACTAGAAGTAGTTGTTTGTCGTAAGCCGCCAACCAAGTGGAAAATATCAGGTTGTCTCTTTTGAACCTGAACATAATAATCCTCTTGCTCCTTCCAAGCTTTTTTGTATGTTGCCACCACAACAAAAGATTAAGAATGTACAGGTACATGAACTCAATATGGCGGATGATTCAGGAATATGTCCTAAATTAGCTTAGGTGAAAAACTGGTGGTCCATAATGTTTAAGTTATACAAGAAGAGATCAAAAGAATTATTTGCATGATAAAAGGAAGATTGATCTAAAATGTGGCGAGTTGTTGGCTTGTTGGAGTATTTTGAAAATCACAGAATAAAAGATCCTGGCTTTCATTTTTCTATCCTACTTGATGAAGAGGATTTACTAACTAATATTTTTTGGGCATATGCAAGGATGATGAAGGATTATAATGTCTATGGGGATGTAGTATCATTTGACACAACATACCAAACTAAAAAAAATTACTGATTTCTTGGCTTATTTGTGGGAATGCATAACCATAGACAAATGATTATTTTTGGTGTAGCTTTATTGTATGATGAGACTACTGAGTCCTTTAAATGGCTTTTCAATGATTTCTTGAGAGCTATGTCTAGAAAGAAGCCAAGACCTTTTTTAATAGATCAAGATCCAGCTATAAACAAGGCAATTTCATTGGTGATGCCATTGCTATAGATGAATCATCGACTATGCATTTGGCATTAGAGCAGAATGTGCCTAAACACTTGAGCCATGTCTATAGAGGTAATAGTTCTTTTGCTAATGATTTTAAGAATTTGATTAACAACTATAAATATAAGGAAAAGTTTCTTGATGCCTGGGAACTTATGCTTGATAAGTATGATCTAAGAGATAATGAATGGCTAAGCAATACCTTTTAGTTGAGAGAAAAATGGTCAATGGTGTATGGGAGAAATATTTTTTCAGTTGGAATGAAATCCACATAATTAAGTGAAAGTTTTAATGGGGATTTATGAGATTACTTGAAATCTAATTTGGGGCTGATAAAGTTTTTTAAGCATTTTGAAAAGGTCGTCAACTATAAATGATATAGAGAAATGGAATTTAATTATGACATGACATAACAGATTCCTATTCTAATTGTTGACATTCCTTTGTTAAAACATGCGAGGGATGTTTATACTTCAACAACATTTGACTTGTTTCAAGTTTAGCGGCAAAAAGTCCTTACTTGTTGAGGTAAATTACTATGAAGAAAATGGACAACTTTGCACATATCAAGTTAGCACACATGGAATTGCTCAGAAACATAAAGTCACTGCAAATCGCATGGAACTTCTAGTTTATTTGCAATTGTACATTCTTTGAGTTCATTGGCATATTGTGTCGACGTGCATTGAAAGTTCTTGACTTGATGAATGTGATAATGGAAATTCCTGGTCACTATATCTTGAAGAGGTGGATGAAGGATGTGTCAATTCAGGACTTTGTCAATGAGAAAGAGTGTGAAATAGTGGATGACTTGATCTTAGAAATCAATGACCGACACTGAAATATTTGTTCAATTTTTGTTCAACTTGTAATAGAGACAGTTGAGTCTAAAGAAGGATATGAGTTGGCTAAAGTATGTGTTGCTGAATTTGCTATGAAGTTGAAAGATATCAAGAAGGCAAAGCTCATAGGGAATATGGAAAAAACAACTTATATGGCACTTGAAACCAATCAAGGTACTAAAAGAAATGATCTCTTTATGGATAATGCCAATACTACCAGGACAAAAGGGATTAAAAAGAAAGAGCTAGTATATTGAAGAACTACTAGGCCTAAAAGCTTTTGGAAAGAGCTAAAAGAAGAAAGAAAGGTTCACCAAAACAACCACCTTCTTCTATGCAACCTGATAGACAAAAAGTTGTACATTCTACTCCAAATGAGCATGTTAGTGTTCTCAATTTTATTCATTAGTATGCCACATATATATAAATATATATATATATATATATATATATTTGCATTTTTGTTATGATAACCAATTTAAATTATACTATTATTTTACTCTTTGCAACTTAATAGGGGCTTGTGGATACTAATTTAGGTTACCTCACTCAACAATCTCAAATGATTCCACAAGGAGAATTTTCTCAACTTTTGAGGGTTGATGTTTATTAGTTTATTATGAACTCCAATTTTTTTCTTTTTTTGTCAACTATATTATATATCATTATTTAGATGTTTTTCTTAAAATACATTTGAATTGTCTTGTAGGGATTCTCGTATTTTAAGTTGAGCTTTAATTCATCCTGATGATCATCCATCTTACACTAGGTGGCGCTTGGATTGATGAACTCTGATGTTTGCTAGGGATGATACTTGCAGTAGTGGTTAACTGTTTTTGTTTTGATCCTTCTGTTTTGAAATAATGAATTTGTACAAGTACTCAAAGTAGATATGTTGACTTAAGTTCATTTAAATTGACTTATAATTGAAGTTAACAAATTATTCTACTGTTGTTTATGTTCTCTCTTTTAAGAAATGTATGTATTTAATTATTAATGTAAACATGGGGTGGTTTGAATAAATTGCATCTCTCATTCGCCTCATTCCAACACCACTAGTGGTTGAGCAATTTGCATAAATATATACATATATTAATTAATAAGGCGGTTGCCACATGCAATATTTTTGTTTGTGTTTGCAATGGTATCCTGAAAATGAAAATGAGACATGTGAGAGGTAAAAGTAAACATCTTCTAGAAATTTTTTTTTGTTTAAGAATAAAAGCAATAGCCAAATTGTGAAGAAATTTGCAGCAACATAATCTAATAGTTGGATGCTATTTGTTTTCGGTTGGAGGTTATAGAGTAATTGATGTATAGTGTTTGCAATAAATATAGTGGGAAAACATAAAAAATTGTGAGAAGAAAATAGAATTTCTTGCAGCCGTGAAATTTTGATTTCCATCTTTGGTTGGAGTGATTGGAATGGAATATAGGAATGCTGGAATAATCTTAGGAATGAATATTGAGTTTCCTTAATTAAAAAGGCTCCACTATTTTTCAATTTGAATTGAGATTGTGGTTAATGAAAATTCATATTTATCATTAAATTAATTCATTAATGACATGACAACCATTTAGGTGTGTAATGAATGTAATTGGAGAAAAGCTATAGTGGAGCAAAGTGGGATCCCTTTATTGCACAAGTCTACTCTCGTAATTCAATGGACCGTCATTATATATAGCCTTTCTTTTTCTACCTTTCTAGTACCAATCATATTTTTGTTCATATTTTCATACAAGTGGTGCAAAATTATACACGTGCCATACAAATTCTAGATGAGATTGGGGCGTTATAAATATAATATATATACATATATATTAATAATAGTCTAGAAAATAATTCTTTTAACAAAGTGATTCGATCAACATTAGTTTTGGCTCTAGGTTCGCATAGTCCAACTATATTATGGAATCAAGTAAGGGTTAAGTTGGCTGAGTTTTGTGCAAGGAAAGCTCTTACAAACTCAAATTAATATTTAAATTTGGAAAATAAAGTATTGAGGAGAATTGAATGCAATAAATACGAGTGTGTATATGCAAATGTGAATATAAAATATTTATAAATCATTGCTATTTGACAAGTCATTTATTATTGAAGTACATGCAAGTCTAAAGTAACATACTACTATAAGTTTTAAATCCTTTCGTTTGATATATAAAATTTCATTAGAAGCAAGCAATTGTTGTGTTCATAATAAAATTAAAGGTGGTAGTTTTCGCATAGGTAGAGATTAAACAATTGTAGGTTTAAAGTCAATTGTTGGTGGCAATTTAATTTAAAGTGGATTGGTTTAATTATATTCACGTGACAAGATAGTAAGGGTGTTCACAATTTGATAAACCGATCAAATTGAATTGAAATAAAAATTTTAATTTTTTTTAAAGAATTTTAATATTCAGTTTGATTTTAATTTTTTATATTCAATTTATTGAAACTTTAAGATATATATAATTTATATTTTATTAATTTGATTTGCTTAACCAAATATTCAAAACCCAATAGCCAACAATACTCCCATTTTTTTCCCCATGAACTAAACACAACACACATGCTTTGTCCGAAATCAAATTCATCATTCAAAGCTAAGGGCTTCTTCTCTTCAATTTGCTATTTTTCCTAAATCAAGGGCTTCTACTTCTTCTTTTTGTGCTTCAATCTTCACCAGTCACAGATTAGGGATTGCATTTTTTCCCTTTGGCATTTGAAATATAAGTATGGATTCATTATTTTATTTTCTTGTAAATACTAACTAATAACTTATAAATTTTTTATGGTATTAGACTATTTCTTGAGGTCATGCTATTTCTTCTTTTGTTATTCTGTTTAAAAGTTAAAAAATTCAGTAATTCAGTTTTGTTCAAACCAAACCAAACAATTCAATTCGATATTCGATTTGCTAGTTTGGCATACCAAATTTTTAGTTAATTTAATTCTTCATTCAATTCGATTTGATTTTTACCCAATTAATACCTCTACAAGATAGAAATACATAATCATTACACATATATAAAAGATACCGATACAATTACAATAAGAAAAGTGTGTGTTTTCGCAATAACTATTTAGTTTTTATTTTACAATAACCAAGAGTCATTACACTATCAGTGACAGTTTGTTGTAAAATTAAATATTTTTTCAAACTAATTGTGTTGTTTAGTGCTAAAGGAAATGTAGTTGTAATCATAGAACAATATCAATCTTGTTAAGTCTATACTGTGCCAATTAGTTAAACCAATGTCACATCCATCAAGTTATCCAGTATCAAGTGGTTTTTAATTTTAGTGCCATAAATTTTACATATAAAAATATAAAATTAGGAATTCAAACTTTAAAAGATTCGTGATATGTCTATATAATTAAAAAAAATATAAAAGTAATAATAATAATAATAATAATAATAATAAAATTAGTTAGCTAAGCCCTTTTTACAACCTATGAATCAAGCTCATCAAGACCAAGATCAAGGTAACAACTAACAGCCCACTAAATTTGAAACCGAATCTCTCATTTTACTTTTACACATGAAACTTTTGCGGCCGTGGCCCAGTAAGCAATAGCCACTCGTTCACATTAACTCTGACTCGTATGAACTTGAGCTTGGGCCTTATTCATAACTTTTCTTTTTGGATTTGTAAATTGGTATGGGCTTTCGAATTAAAATAGTGGCCCAATTAATTCGTGGGTGGCCCGAATGAGAAGTCAACAACGACACAAAAGGTCATCAGACGTAGCGAACGAGTATCATCTTACGTGTCCCCTTTCAAACCACAACCGTTAACCGTTTCATTTTCCCTCCATTTCCTCCGGCCACCCTTCCCCCGGCCTCAAAGCATCACCTAATTATTCCCCCTAACCCTAACCTCCACTCTCCCGGCTCACATTAGCACATCTGACAAAGCCCATGTCTTCTTCAATCCCAGCCGTGCAAACGGGCCGGATTCGGGTCCTGAAGCAAGCGGCGGACCCGAGGCCCGTGGGCCCGGTGGTGTACTGGATGTTCAGGGATCAACGGCTGAGGGACAATTGGGCTTTGATCCACGCCGTCCATCAGGCTAACCAATGGGAAATGCCCGTGGCCATAGCATTCAATTTATTCCATCAGTTTAAGGGGGCCAAAGCTCGGCAGTTGGGGTTTATGCTCCGAGGGCTCAAGAAATTGTATTCTGATGTTCAGTCCACTCTTGACATCCCATTTTTCTTGTTCCAGGTGAGTTTCATTTTTCAAAGATATTTTCGCTATTTACGTGAATTTTTAATGTTTTGATGAGTAGTAATTATATTTTGTGTAATGTACTGCTGCTTTGACAGAAATTTTTTGTTGACTTCACAATGTTCACTGACAGAAAGTATTAGTTTTTAACATTGCGCATTTTACTTACATCCATAAAGATTTAGGGTGGTGTTAATGAGGCTCAAGCTTTGCTTAAGGCTGCTAGTTGCGAGCTTAAACCCCCTCAACAGGCTACCTATGTAACTATGCACATTGCTACCACACAAATTGTGGCTTAGTTGATTTACATGGTAGTCTGCTTGATGCTTTGATTTAAGTAGCAAAGGTTGAGTTGGGCACATATCTCATGATCTTGTAACCTTGCTCAAAGTGGCTCTTTTTGTTCAGGAGTTATTGTAAACAAGTTTGGAACAAGCTCTTGCAGCCCCTTGGCAGTTGAGCTTATTCCAGGGCAGCATCTAGTGTGAACTGTTACCAGTATCCTATGAAATTTAGCTGATTACTTGTTACAGTTTGATATCCTGTAGAAACATTTTGTTTCCCCTTAACTCAAGAAAATTGCTTCCAATTTGCTTCTTCCATTTCATTCAATTCACTCATGTAATGAATTTTGTTACTAACTCACATCATTTAACATTGCATTAAGATGCCTTTGGGACCTAAAATGGAAAGATAGGAAGCAAAGGAATTACTTTAATCTTCATTAAAATATGTGTAAAATTCTCCTAGTATTTTATTACTTTTTCCGTTAAATTTGAAATATCGCCTAGTTTATTAGAATCTGAGTGTAAACACTTCTCTTCCTCTTTTGGCTGATCTTCAGCCCATATGATCATCTCATGCATTACTGATATTGCTGCATTAGCACATACTATCATACTTAATTGGATGTTAAGCATACAATGTCAAAATCTTAAATGACTTTCTTTGTTGATTGGATCATTTTCATGCTTGTCATGGAGAAGCGGAACTAGAGTTATTTTGCCATTTTGAGTTAATATTTTTCACTAAATGGATTGATAGGGCGAAGCTGTGGATACAATTCCAAGTTTTGTGAAAGAATGTGGAGCTTCACTTTTGGTGATGGACTTCTCACCATTACGAGAGGTTCGACACTATAAAGAGGAAATCTGCCAGAGGGTGAGTGGATCAGTATCAATTCATGAAGTTGATGCACACAATGTGGTGCCTGTTTGGGTGGCATCAGACAAACTGGAATATGGTGCTAGGACTATAAGGGGCAAAATAAACAAAAGACTTCCCGAATATTTGATTGATTTTCCTCAACTCACGACTCCCAAACAAAAATGGGCTTCCTGTAGTAATTTTATTGATTGGGATAACCTGATTGAAGGTGTTGTAAGGTCAGATGCTAACTCCCTTTAAATCATTATTTTATGATCTGTGCTAAAGTTTAGGCTAGGTGACTATGTCAATCTAACTGTATGACCAGGCAAGGAGCAGAAGTTCCTGAACTTGAATGGTGTGAGCCTGGTGAACAAGCTGCAATAGAAGTACTGATGGGGAATAAAAATGGGTTCTTGACAGCAAGATTGAAGAATTATTCTTCAGACAGGAATAATCCAGTGAAACCCAAAGCGCTGTCTGGACTCTCTCCATATTTGCACTTTGGGCAGATATCAGCACAGAGATGTGCCTTGGAGGCACGAAAAGTTCACAAACTATATCCTCAGGTGTGTGGCTTCACATCAAGTAGTTAAATCTATGTTTTCTCAAGTATAACAGCTCAAAAGCTTGCTATATACTTTCTGAGTTTCCTCTCAGATCTTCAGATTTATTTAATATGGTTGTGCTTCCCAATTATGCTATAAGAGTTGATACTAAATTTTGTTGATATTATCTGAAATCTATAGTAGAATATGCGAGATGTATCAATCTCCAGTTTGATATCCATGATTGTTATATTTGACCCAAATTTGTTCTAACTATTATTTGAAGGCAGTTGATGCTTTCTTGGAAGAATTGATTGTCCGCAGAGAACTTGCTGATAACTTCTGCTTTTACCAGCCACATTATAATTCACTACAAGGTGCTTGGGAGTGGGCTCGTAACACTTTGATGAACCATGCATCTGACAAACGTGAGCATATATACACGTGAGTGATTTCTTTCAACTTGCTGCTAGGTACTTGGTGGATTCAATTATCACGGTTTGCTTAATGCTGTGAAAATTTCATTTTCTCTGTAGAAGGGAGCAATTGGAGAAAGCACAAACTGCTGATCCAGTAAGCAATCACTGTTGTGTGAATATTAATCTATCATGTCTAACCATTGTGTTGTTGCTAAGTTTTCAGTGGTTGATAATGTTTTTTGCTTGCACCTACATTCAAACATATATTTGCACAATTAAATTACTGTCACTTTGTCAACATAACGCATTCATGTTGTTCCCCCCCCCTCCCCCTAACCATCCGCTTTACCATTTCCTTTCAGCTCTGGAATGCTTCTCAGTTAGAAATGGTTCATTATGGCAAGATGCATGGCTTTATGAGGCAAGTAGCTTTCTCATGAATCTTCTTCTTTTTTATTTATTTGTTTTGACATGCTTGTTGCATTTTTGAATTCTTTAGCATGTGTTATTAAGTTATCATAATTAGATAGTGCTTTTTCCATAATTGGGAGTTGATGCTTTCATTGAGAACTTTATGACCATGTTGGGCCCTTCTCCATCTCATGATAGAGTTTGAGTGGAAAGAATATATACTATTTGCATGGATGATAGTGGTTCTCCAAAGCAGTCTTTGTTTGCTCAAAATCATAGTCATTTCTCCAACTCTTCTTCTCAGGATAACATTGTTTTTGTATACTTCTCTATTTTGGGGTCCTATTCTCCTACTCCAATCATGATCATTCTCATAATAGATCTAGTCCATAGTTGTAAATCTCAACTAAAGCTTCTGTAGTTGAGCTATCTGTCTCTGGGATAATATAAATCTTGCATCCTCTAAGTAAGAAGGCACACTTCTGGAATCTTACCTAATGGGAGTACATAGTGCTGATGTCCATCTAAAGTTGTAGAGTATGATGAGCATAGGCATGAAATATGTCATAAAGGCAATAAAGTTATTTGGCAGTGTGTCTGTTGAGATAGTGCATTATATTGAGTAGCACATCTTTCATTTTCTAAGGGTGAACAACAATTTTACAAGTTGTGAATTATTCTACCTGGAGTATAACTATTTAAAGACAAGGTAATAAGCGTTGTGTTCATTTGTTATAGGCAGTGAGGTAATTGAGCTTCACTTTGTCTTTGTCGAGAATGTAAAAATATAGTTGGCGAATGAAGAACTAAAGTTTTGTCTTCTACATAATTCTTGTTCCACGAGTTCTCAACTTTATTTAGAACTTGAACTTACAATACAAGTGCAGGATGTATTGGGCCAAAAAGATTCTTGAATGGACTAGTGGGCCAGAGGAAGCTCTTGCAACATCGATATACTTGAACGATAAGGTACACATATTTTGGCTAACTATGCTCTTCTAGAGTACTATTTTCGTATTGCTATAAGAATATTAGTTATCTCATCTAGATATTTTTCTCGGGTTTACTTCACCTGCAGTATCAGATAGATGGTAGGGATCCAAATGGCTATGTTGGATGCATGTGGTCAATATGTGGAGTACACGATCAGGTCAATTTATATTTTTTATATTTAAGTAATTGCCAAGTTAGAAATTGTATTCTTTTTCATTATGTTTGAATATAAGGTCATGTTTATCCTTCATTTTACACGTATTTTTTTCAAACTTGATATAATCTCAAAATGGCATGACTGTTTACGTGTGCCAATTACTGATTTTAAATCACGTAAGATTCTAGAAGTGAGCCTTCTTAGACTGCATTTCTTTTTTTTCCCCCTTCATTGTCATTCTTGGAACTCAGAATCAATTCGAGCTTGGATGCCAAACACAACATGATTTGAGATTATATTGTATAGAGGAAGAATTTTGACTATTTACCTTCCAAATTGTTGAAATAACTTTACTTTAAGAATATATAGGAGCTAATGCTAAGGCTTGTTTGATAATGCAGGGGTGGCGAGAGCGACCAGTTTTTGGTAAAATACGATACATGAATTATGCAGGTTGCAAGAGAAAATTTGATGTCAACAGCTATATTGCATATATAAAAAAGCTAGTAGGTGAATGCAAGAAGAGGAAAGCAACAAGCCCTCCTTAACAACAAAGCAAAGGAGCTGCATAGTTAAGCATTTGTATTGATTTGGTGTTAAGTTATATCACGTGTTGGAACTGTTAGTTATAAATTTTGAAATTAGAGATTTTCCACCGCAGAGGCGTGAGGAGTTTATAGGACAATAGTTTTAGGTCAAGCTAAAATTTTCACTTTAGTAAATCCTATCTATCCAAATTCGAAGATGATGTGATAATTTTGAAAATTTTCGAGTGTGTCATATAGCATTTGTGAATCCCACATAACTTTTACCTAATTCTTATTTCATCAAGTACTAACAAAAGCTCCATTGGTCTGCTTTGTGGATGAGCGAGGTTTAAGTGGAGGCAACTGTTGCAATTACCCATGGAGTTCAACGGAGAGTTGCCAATGTTAGTGGAAAAATAGTGTGAATTAAGTGTTTATTAATAAAAGAAAAAGAACAGAGACCTAGGAATTTGGTGCTCAAAACTAACTGAGCATTTGTTGTTCATTTTTTGCATATATAAGCAAAAGTTTACAACTAGACCTCATTACAACCCTAATATGGTGCTAATGACATGAAAATGACAACCTTTCTTGCTAACATGTGTCTCTCTCTCCCTGATTTGTTGTGCAAATGTTCACAAAAAAGACTTTGCAACCACTAATTCAAACATGTTTGGCTATTCTTTTATTCCTAATTAAGATTGAACCATAGTTATCCAACTCAAAACCTAATTCATGTGAATGGTGATGCTTTGACAAAAATGATGCCATTTATTAATAAACATAAAACTTATATATATATATATATATATAAAGAAAAGAGAAAGGCTCTTCTTTCTCCAGTCTACGAGCATGCAACATGACTCCCTCATTTTAGGCTTGTCCATAAGACTCAATGTGAGGGAATTGCTTGATAATGACATAATAATCTTTCTGAGTTGCCTCCTCCTTTGGTAGGTGTGCCTATTGGATCGAAATTTATGGTGTTCAAAGTTATTCTTTTTTGCCAACCTCCATGCCAAGATGGCTATTGGCTACAAAATCACCTTACCTTCTTCATCAAAGAGTGGCCATGAGCTAGTGACTCGATTAGAGGGCCCAATGCTCTATTTTAACAACAAGATATATGAAAATTTTGATGTATCTTAGCTTCGATTGGAAGTATTAGCTTGTATGCCACCTCACCTACCTTCTCTATTACTGTGAAAAAACCTACATATTTGGGGCTCAATTTTCATATTTTGATTTTGCTCATAGAAAATTGGTCGTGGGGTTGAGGTTTTAAATAGGCATAGTCCTCAATTGAGAGCTTCACTTCCCTTCCATGCTTGTTGGTTATGTGTTTCATTCATTCCTAGGCTATGGACAAATGTTTCTTGAGACGTACAATTTGTTGCCTATTAGTCAAGAGCTATTCCACTCCTATGGTTGTAGTCTATAGGTAAGGATCCAAAGCTAAGTGTGTAAGTTTACATCCATATAAGGCTTCGAACAAGGTAATAGCTATGGTGGAGGAATAGTTGGTATTGTTTCACCACTCAGCTATAGCTAGCCAACTAACCTATATCTTTGGAGAGGATCCACACATGCACATCAAGTATGTCTCAGGATATTGATTAACCCTCTCACTCTAAACATTAGTTTAAGTGTGATATGTTATGCTCAAATGTTGTTGAATCCTTAATGTGCTAAGCAATTCCTTCCAAAAGAGGCTTATAAAGACTTTATCCCCATCAAAAGTGATGCTACAAGGCAAACTATATAATTTGTAAATATTTTCTATGAATATGTGTGCAATGTTTGAAGCAATGAAAGGGCACGAAAGAGCAAAGTGTGCATATTTTGCAAACTTGTCAACAACCAACCAAATCACATTTTTTCTTCTGAATTTGGCAACTACTTTATGAAACCCATAGTTAAATATTTCTTAGCATGCGCAAGCACAAATAGCTGATGTAATAATCCTGAGGTCTTGGCACTTTGAAGTTTGCTAATATAACACGCATGAGACCAAGACACTAACTGGTAGATCATTTCTATTAGCTAGGGAAAAAATAGAAAGATATTCTTGGCCCTCTGCAGTGACCTTTGTATACCTCACTTTCCCCAACACTAGAAGTGTGCATGAACTGAACCACCTTAGTCCTCAAATCAATGGATGTTCCAACATACAACCTTTCCTTCTATCTAATGACTCCTTCTTGACAAGTTATATGGAAATATCATCTATTTAGCAGTGATCTCTTAAACTCATCATTCTTGTAGCTTTCTGTGATCTCTTATATCCATAGTAACTAGAGGGTGGATATGACTTGACAATAGCTTTCTTCCAATGATTGTCTAGAGAGTGCATCAACCACTTATTTTCAATGCCCTTCTTGTATTCAATGGTGTATTGGAACCCTAGCAACTTAGTTAAGTATTTATATTGGAGTAGAGTGGAAAGTTTTTGGCCAAAAAGGTACTTTAGGCTTTGTTGGTTTGATTTTATGGCAAACAAATTGTGAAAGAGATATGGTTTCACTTCTCAAGAATTGAGATATAGCAAAGAGCTTTTTCTCATATATAAACAACCCTAATACCTTGGGACATAGGGCTTTACTAAAATAAGCAATAAGATATCTCTCTTGCAGTAAGACATCTACTAAACCTACATAGCATGTATTAATTTCAAGTACAAAGGTTTTTGTGAATTCTAGCAATTGAAATACTGTGGCTCTTGTTACTATAGTTTCAAGGGTTCGAAAGGCTTATTGAGCATTCTCAATCCATTGGAACTTCCCTTTTTTTGTTAACATAATTAATGTCTTAGCTATTGCTCCATAGTGCTTCATAAACTTTCTATAATATCTAGTAAGACTTAAGATTCCTCTCAACTTCTTTAATGACTTGGGTATTAGCCAATTAAGCTTAGCTTGTATCTTTTGCGCCCAAGATACTAAATCTCTTCTTAACCAAAGATGCATTTAGTAGACTTAGCAAAAAACTGGTGTTGATCAAGCTTCTTAAATACTAACTATAAATGTTGCTTGTGCTCTTCTAATTACTAGCAATACACAAATATATCATCAAAGAACACTAATAGAAACTTGCTTAGATATTCTTTGAAAACTTGGTTTACAAGATACTGAAAGGTTGCAAGAGCATTGATGAGACCAAATAGCATCACCTTAAACTCATATAAAAATGAAGGTGTCACAAAAACAATCCTAAATATGTCTTAAAGGCTTATTCTTATTTGATGGTTTCCAACATTCAATCTATCTTTGAGAAGATG
>JACGDI010005239.1:159596-175619 GCA_014898725.1 Jacaranda copaia | reverse complement strand
CCCCCCCCCCCAAGCTTATCCAATAGATTATCTATCAAGAGCATGGGAAAGTTATTCTTAATAGTAAATGAGTCCAATTTTCTATAATCCACACAAAATCTCCATTACCAATCCTTATTTTTAACTAGTAAGACTGGTGAAAAGAAAGAGCTATTGCTAGGCTATATTATCCCATTTTTTAGCATTTCTACCACTAGTTAGCTTATGAATCTCTTTTCTTTGAATATCAGAATACCTAGGGGGTTGTTTGAATGCCTCTATTTTTTCTTTAAGTGGGATTTTTCGATCATGGATAGAAGGTAAGCTAGTTGGTGCAAAGAATAAGTATTGGTCATATCCAGTATAGTTTGGAGCTTCCGTTGATTTTGGATCTCTCCTTCCTGCTTAACTACTATGACTATGCATAGACAGCTTATTGAGGGATTATTTTTTTTCTTGATCATCTTAAACAAACTCTTCCCAGTTTTCATTCTCAAATTAACTTCTGGCTAAACACCTTATAAGGTAATCATCTTATGAGCCCTCTTAATTTTGATGGTTTGTTTCTCAAAATCAAAAGTAATAAGACCCCAATTTCCCAATGTATCCACTTCTATGATTATGCCGCACCCCCTAATCCTAACAATCTCGTTTCAATAGAAAATATGTGCTCTCCAATTCCCAAGTAAAGTTTGGACACTTAGCACTACATTGAATGTTTTCTCCATTTGTTTTAGTTACCAATAATATTTGAGAATACTTACCTCACATCCATGCTCTCTAGCAACACAAAGATCTTAAAAACTATGGGTGCTACTAGTGTTTATAAGATTAGTGATAGTTATAAGCCGTACTTGTCCTAGCAGCTTAATAGTGTTAAGGCATATTTGCCTACCAAAAGTACTAATTAAAATGTGAAGTTGTTGGGTTTCTTCTTCTTCAAATTCAAAGCTCTCCTCATCTTCTCCTAAGATGACAAACAACCTCTTACATTTGTGTCCTATGTGATATAACTTATCACAATTGAAAAACAAACCTCTTTTTCTTCCTACTCTCTATTTCATGTGGTAGTCTGTAAATAAAGGATATTTTTCAGGTTTCTCAATGTTTGAACTAGTGGCTTGGTTATTGATTTCCAATTTTTTTTGAGTGCCTCGATTCCAAAATTTAACATTTTTGGATCCCTTTCTAAGAGGTTCAACTAAGGTTTCTTGTTTTAGGCAAAATAGATGCGTCTAATGAAATAGGATTGAACCACTCTACCATTTGGCCAATTTCATCCTTAAGGCCACTGATAAAACTATTGATAAAATATCTTTAGATAATATCATTTCGTGTTCATCGTGAACCCTCTAAGCTTTTCAAACCTCATTGCATATCATTAACAGTTGAGGTTTGGTTAAGCTTGTTAAACTGACCAACAAAATTCTTTTCTTTCTAGAAAGAGAACTCTGCAATACTAACTCAACAAATCTATCCTACCTCATCCCTTTCTTACCTTCAACATAATCCAAGTACCCAGCATCCGCTAAATCCTCCATCTGCATGGCAACTAGTAGGATCTTTTCATAGTCATTCATTAGATTAAACAAGAAAAACTTATGGTGCTTTCTAAGTTACTTCCTAAAGTTTTCTCCAGTGAACTTAGGGAAGTCAAGTTTAGGGTTTGAGAGTAGGATTGAGATTTCTATTAGATTTTTGGTTAGGGTTAGGTAAAAGGCCGTTGGATTAGGGTTGAGGTATTAGGGTAGACAAAGCTAGGTAAGGCAAAAAGAAAGAGATAGAGTACAACAATTTTTCTTCATACTTGAATAAAGTGGTTTACTTGAGAATGGCTCCTTAACTTTGCTTCCAACCTATATGGTATTGGCAACTCCACTTGGAGAGCTAGAAGGCAATGCAAAAACTAGATCCTAAAGGTACTAGTCTTATCTTACAGGTGTTATGTGCTAAAAAACATGCTTAAGTATGGATCTACTTAGAATATTGATTATAGTCCAAATAACGGTATAGATCATGAACAAATAGTTACTTTCCTTTGCTCACCATTACCTTCCCCATTCACATGGTAACCAGCTCTAGCTGTTGCTTGAGCTCATGCTGGTTTAACAACATGTTTTGATATTCTTTCTTTAGTTCTAAAACCTATTGCTCCAAAACGTCTATGTGATTATTGTTGTTTTATGCCATTGGAATGTGTAGCCACAAAAAGGTGGCCCCTAATGCCATTTGTTGCGATTAACTATGGAGTTAATGAAGATTGTAAATTTTAGTGGGAAAATGGTGTGAATTGAGAGTTTATTAACACAAGAGAATTTAGGAAGGAGGAGAGGGAGTGAGAGGGGGAAAAGAAAAAGAACAAAGACAGGAAATTGGTGCTCAAAACTAACTGAGCATTTTCTTTTCATTTTCTGTATATATACGCAAGCATTTGCAACTAATCTCGTTACAGCACTAATATGGTGCTGGTGACATGGAAATGACAATCTTTCTCATTGACATACGTCCATCTCTCTCTCTCTCTCTCTCTCTCTCTCTCTATGATTTGTTTTGTAAAATATTCACCAAAACAATATCATAGCCAATAATTTAAACAATACTGTTCAACTTAATTTCCTTTTTCATTCCCTATTTAAGACTGAACCCTAATTATCCAACTTAAACTCTAATTCTAAATGGCACCGCTTTGATAGAATAGTTAATTAACCTTAAATCACCAAACCTGACTTTACTTTTCTATTCAATCTCCACATGTTTCTTTTTGTTTACAATCCCTATTCCAAAATTGAACTTTGAGTTCACTCCCCACTTGTGTCAAAAGTACTAAAATGCCCATGTCTTCCATTTGAAACCACAAAAAAAACCAACATTCTTTCCTTCTTCCACATTTTCTAATCTCCCTTTCACGTTTTTCTTGTTCATTTCAAGATTTTTCTTCTTTTTTTTCTGCATTTCTGAAATTCTCATCACTGTTATTCCCCATCTTCTTGTGTATTGCTCTCTCTCATTCTCCAACTTCTCGTCTGCTATTATTGTTGCCCCAAAACAGAAAACTTTCCATTTTGCCCATATTTTCAGAGATTGGATGAGATATTTCACTTTAGCAACAAGATATTTAATTTCACAGAGATTTCATGGTTGTGAGGTTGAAAAAAATTATTAAATTTATTTGTTTTGTTTGTCATTTTAGTTAATGCATATTAGTTTTGCTTTTTAGAAACCCTAATTTGGTTACCATCTATATTTTATTTTCACAGAGATTTCATGGTTGCGAGATTGAAAAATAAAAATTCTTAAATTTGTTTATTTTTCTTGTCATTTTAGTAAATGCATATTGGTTTTGTTTTTCAGGAACTCTAATTTAATTATCATCTATTTAATTTCCCCCAATCCAAATCATGGTTTTAGTACCAAAACTTTGGTTCAATATTGTGTGTGAGCAATTATAGTACCAAAATGCAAACTTTCAGTATTGTTTAATTGTGTTTGCAGTACCTTAACCTCAACTATATGTTGAAATATTCATATCTTTTTATTTATACTTATTTTTAATTATGCAATTGCTAATTGTATATTCTATATTTTATAGGATAAAAATTAGAAGAATATTATCTCAATTGAGGTAGGTGTTAAGTTGCATATGTGTTATTTAATTCGTATAATTTTTCTTTGTGGTTAATAATAAAAGTGCTTAATTATTGGATTTTAACTTTCATTTTATATTTTGTGAAGCAAATTGAAGATTTGAGCTAAATGAAGTTGAAAATTGAGTATTTGATATCCTTGGAGCAACAATCACTTTCTCGAGGAGGTGAGGAATGGAAGAAGAAAATAATTCATATTCAGACATGTCTTGCTTCCCAAGACTTTATACAATTTTAATTAGGAAGCATTCAACTCCTTTGGCAATTGTACATTTTTGGGATATTTCAATTTATATTTCTTTAATTAGGAGAATTTAGGTTTTCTATTTTGGTAGTACTCTTATTAGTTTCCTAATTGCATTAGGATTAGTAGACTATTTATAAGGAACTAGGTATCTTTCAAAGGAAACTTTTCATTCTTTCATTCAACATATTTTATTTTTTCTGCATTTTTCTCTCAAACATGACTTACCAAACTCTTCTTCTAGCCTGAGGGATTATCAAAATTTAGATTCTTCAATATTTGTGAGATTTAAATAGTTTTATTCGCACTTCTTATTTCTTGAGTGTTTATTTATCTTCTGTTTTCATTATGATTATTCTGGTTTATTAAATTTAGGGCCCAAATTTGATAGCTTAGAATAATTATTCTGCCAATTAGAATATTGAATCCATAATTGTTTAATTGTTCTAATATTTGTGGCAAATAATATAATTATGTGTGGTGATATGCATGATTCATGTTATGTGGATAAATGATCCAATCTAAATGAACCCTGCTTGTGTGTGTTTGTTGGCTAGGGCTAGCTTTTTCTAGTTTTTAATACTATTGATAAATTAAATTCTAGAAGCATTTATTTAAGGTTATTTATTGGCAAGGGAAATAACTAATGAGCTTTTCTTAGTTATCAAGTTAGTGAGAGATTAATTATTAGGGCGTATGAGTGACTATAACCAATCTATTCAAGAAAAGAGGAATTAATCTTTGCATCAATGATCAAATCTGTGAACCAAATTGAGATTTTACGTTAGGCTAGGTTTCATTCTTATTGATTTCTTATTTTATTTGTGATTTGTTTTACTTTTAAGATTCTAGGTTTTCGTTTTTATAAAAATCCCCCCTTCTATTTTATTTTATTTAGTAAACTTGAAAAAAATAAAATTTACTAGTCCATATAGAATACAACCCTACTCAACATTAATTTCAAATCATATCTTTAGAGTAGAAATTTATTTTTGTTGGATTCGACACCCATCAAATTTTGGCGCCATTGCTCGAGATTGGTGTCAAAAAATTTTATTTCTTCTTAATGCGTCGATCTTCTCGTACATCTGAACTTCAATATGATCCTGAGATAGAGAAGACTACTTGTTGACTGTAGAAGGAGACTAAATTGCAAAAGAAAGGCGAATTGTCACCTTCAAATCTCATTTTAGATACATCTAGTTTAGTCAGTTCAGGTGACTCACAATAAGAGAAAACAATGGCCCGTGAAGGAACTTTAAGAGAGTTAGCTGAATTGGATTTGACTCAATAACTACTTTACATTAAATATCTAGAGTTGCAAATACCTTTTGAGTTAAAGTTTGGGTTAATCCATCTACTACTCATTTTTTGCAGTTTGGAGAATGAAGATCCCCATAAGTATTTAAAGGCATTTTATGTTGTGTGCTCCACTATGAAAACCTAATGAGCATTTGAAGAGCAAGTCAAGTTGCGAGCTTTTCCATTTTCTTTAGCAAATAAAGCCAAAGATTGGTTATTTTATATACCCCATGGCTCTGTCACTATATGGACGAAAATGATAAAATTATTTCTTAAGAATTTTTTCCCTCCTTCATGCATTAGGAAAGAGATTAGTAGGATGAGATAGAGAGGTGTAGAGAATCTTCACGAATATTGGCAAAGGTTTAAACAACTTTGTGTAAGCTGCACACAACATGGTATTATTGAGCGATTTCTCATTTAATACTTTTATAAATGACTTATACCAATGGAAAGGAGAATGATACATGCAGCAAGCTAAGAAGCCATAGTGAACAAAACTCCAAGCGAAGCTAGAGAATTAATTTCTATAATGGTTGCCAACTCCCAACAATTTAGATACTCTTAGGATATCCTATAAGGGTCAATAAGGTAAGCAATTCATCTCTTAAGCATCAAATTTCTACTTTAACTTCTCTTGTTCAACAACTAGTTGTAGGAAATACGCAGCAAATCAAGGCTTATGGGATTTAAACTAACATGGGCCATCCTAAGGATATGTGTCCTACACTTTAAAAGAATTCTTGCAAACAAACTAATGTAGTAAGAAGATTTCCTGGATGACCACAAAGAAAGTACAATCTCTACTCAAAAACCTACAACCCAGGATGGAGGGATCATCCAAATTTCAACTATGGAAGGAGACCACAGAACTACAAACACTTCCAACAAAAAACATCTCCTCCACAGCAACTATCCTCTTCAAATATAGGTATATCTCTTGAAGAGATTGTTAAATTGCTTGCAACCAACACTCAACAATTTCAATAGAAAATACAAGCAAGCATTTAAAACTTGGAGAATAAAATGAGTCAGCTAGCTATCTCAATAAGTAAGATAGAATCCCAAGGGAAGCTACCCTCTCAGACAGTTGTCAACTCCATACAGAATGCCAACTACCTTGAGGAGTGGTAAGGAACTAAAGGAACCCAGCAAGAAGACACGAGAGAACACCATTTTGAAAGAAGTGGAAAGAGAGATTGTCATGCCCTAAGATTTGATTGAACATTTGCATGAACCCAACAGTAAAGTGATAAGTTCATTGGTTGTACACCCCCTTTTTCCCGAAAGATTTGCTAAATCCAAAAAGCATGAAAAGAGAAAGAAGATTCTTGAAACTTTTTGCAAGATCGAGGTAAACATCCCATTACTTGATGCCATTAAGTTAATACCTCGATATGCTAAATATCTCAAGAAATTATGCACAAACAAAAGAAAAATAAGGGGAAATGAAAAAGTGTGGGGGGAAATGTTGCAATAGTAATGCAAAGAAAATTGCCCCCCAAATACAAGGACCCAGGTATGTTTACTATCCCTTGCAAAATTGGCAATGTTGAAATTGAAAAGGCTATGTGTGATCTTGGTACTTCAATTAATGTCATACCTCTTTCTGTCTACTTTTCCTTGAATGTTGATCCTTTGAAAAAAATAGAAGTAGCTATTCAACTTGCTAATAGGTCCATTGTATATTCTGAGGGAATTCAATAGGACTTGTTAGTACAAGTTAACGAATTTTTCCTATTGATTTTTTTTGTATTCAATATGTCTGAAGATAACTCTCCTAATTCATTGCAAATATTATTGGGAAGACCTGTAGGACTAAAATTGATGTGCATGATAGTACACTCACTATGGAGTTTGATGATGATATGAGTGAATTCAATATCAATGATGCCGTGAAATATCCTAGTGACAAGTTTTGCATTTTTGTTGTGGATATTATTGATACTTTGACTCACAAAATCTTTGATTTGAATAATGATGATAATTTTGTGACGTGAGGAATTGCTACGTCTAGCTAAAGACGTTAAAGAGAGGTGCTTTTTTGGGAGCTACCCAAATTTTCAATTTGTTTTTCATTTTTCTTAAAAAAAAAGTATGTTTTGTGTATTTAATTAACTTTTTTTTATGTAGGAGACATCTTAAATTCGCATATGGGCACGATTAATTCAAAAAGAAAAGTTCTTCAATCTACTCATGCCTACGCCTAGCTCAAGCACTTGTTTTAGCATGTTAGAATTATTTGATAGAAAAACTATTCAATCTACCCATGCCCACACCTTGTTCAAGACCTCTTCTAGCATGTTGAAATTATTTGACATAAAAGCTCTTCAATTTGCCATGCCCACGCCTTGTTCAACAACCTCTTTAGGCACATTTGAATTATTTGATAGAAGGGCCTCATCTCTTCCACCTTTCTTATGCATTTACATTCTTATTTTGAAACATTATGGCCAATGTTTTTCTTAAATATGGGGGAGGAAAATTTGGATCCATGATTCATTTTGCTTCAAACATGCATGAAATAGCTCTTTATTCTTCTTATTTGTTTCCAAAGTGTGCTTTAGTTCTTGATTTGTTAATTTTTTCTCATTGACCTTTTGCCTCTTTTCGATGCTCACCCCTGAGGTAATACTTAAATAATTAGGTTGAATTAGAACACATTGTAAGATTCGCATGAGTATAGTAGTTAAGTTCTTGTTTATTGCAGTTTGACTTGCTACCTTGTTGGTTGATTTGGATGAAAAATGTATGAGGGAATTAATGCATATCACCCCTAATAATTGTTATGCATAGCAAGTTAACTTTCTTAGAACTTACCTTGATGTGCATTTTTGGGTTGAATGGTTGAGTTGAATGTATTAACGCAATGAAGGTGACTAGGTTTAACTATTTAAACCCTCTTAAAAAAAAAGCTTGATTACTCGGCTAATCACTAAAATAAATTGATTATGAGTAGGGAAAATAATCATCTAGGTTTGTGACCAGTTGAGTAACTGGGAGTATCATCACCAAGGTTTGTATTCACGTAAAAAGGTCAGATTACATTCCAGACAAATTGTGGCCAACTGAGTAATTAGGTGCATTCATCACCAATGTTTGTACTTACGTAAAAAGGTTGGTCCACATGTTGAGTTTAGTGCCAAAAAGAGAGAGATCGAATAAGGTTTTTTCCTTTCATCCTTTATGTTTTAGTACATTCGACTTGCTATTTCTCCTTAAATATATGATATCATTGCATGTTTTTTTATAGTTGACCTTATATGTCTTGACTTAAAATGAACTTCATGAAGAAGTGTTAAATCCCTTTTACATTTCAAATTCAAAGAGATTGCCAGGGTGACAGGTTTTTTGTGTAATTTATAAGGGTTCTTTCTATGAAGTGCATTGTTCCTACTTGTGTCTTGATTCCGTCCTCCAAACTATGATAATTTGAACTATATTGGGGACATGCTGAGAAATAGATAAAAGGGATTGTGAGAAAGGTTGATAAATTGAAGCGATTGTATGCTTGAGGACAAGCATTGTTTAAGTGTGGGGGAATTTGATAAGTTGCATATTTATCATTTAATATGTATAATTTTCCCTTACAATTAATAATAAAAATGTTTAATTGTTGGATTTTAACTTTTATTTTATATTTTGTAAAGCAAATTGAAGACTTGAGCTAAATACAATTGAAAATCAAGTATTTGACATACTTGGAGCAAAACTCACATTCTCGAGAAGACAAAGAATGAAAGAAGAAAATAATTCGAATGCGAACGTGTCTGGCTTCCCAAGACTTTATACAATCTCATTTAGGAAACATTCAACTTTTTTTGGCAGTTGTACATTTTTGGGATATTTCAATTTATATTTATTTAATTAGAAAAATTTAAGTTTTCCTATTTTGATAGGCTCTTGTTAATTTTTCAGTTGCATTAGGAGTAGTAGACTATTTATAGGAAACTAGGTATCTTTCAAATGAAGCTTTTCATTCTTTCATTTAGCATATTTTATTTTTCCTGCATTTTTCTCTCAGACATGAATTGCTAAACTCTTTTTCTAGCCTAAGTGATTATCAAAGTTTGGATTCTTCAGTATTTGTAAGATTTAAATAGTTTTATTCACACATATTATTTCTTGAGTATTTATTTTTCTTTTGTTTTCATTACAATTATTTAGGTTTATTGAATTTAGGGCCCAAATTTGATAGCTTAGAATAATTGTTCTATCAATTAGAATATTAAATCCATAATTATTTAGTTTTTCTAATACTTGTGGCAAATAACATAGTTATATGTGGTGATATGCATGATTCATGTTATGTAGATAAATATTCTAGTCTAAAAAAATCTCGCTTGTGTGTGTTTTTTGGCTAGGGCTAGATCTCTCTAGTTTTTAATGCTGTTGATAAATTAAATTCTAGGAGCATTTCTTTATGGTTATCTATTGGCAAGGGAAATAACTAATGAACTTCTCTTAGTTATTGAGATAATAAGGAGAGATTGGTTATCAAGGCATCCGAGTAACTACAACCAGCTTATTTAAGAAAAGAGGAATTAATCTTTACATCAATGATCAGATCTGTAAACCAAACTAAGATTTTACCTCAAGCTAGATTTCATTCTTATTGATTTCTTATTTTATTTGTGATTTATTTTACTTTTAAGATTCTAGGTTTTCGTTTTCATAAAAATCCCCTCTTTTATTTTATTTAGTAAACTTGAAAAAAAATAAAATTTACCAGTCCCTGTAGAATACGACCCTACTCACCACTGATTACAACTCATATCTTTAGAGTAGAAATTTATTTTTATTGGATTTGAGACCCATCAATAGAATTTATAGAGGGCAAAAATTCTGACTTATGAGCACAGTTTGCCCCATTCTGTGCTGAATGAAAATGTTTAGATGGTTATTATTAGGATAATTTAGTATTCATATTGAGTATTTGGATGACAATAAGGGATGTTTCTAATTTGTAAAATAATATGAATATGTATTAGTTGGATTATATGGATGCTCATCATATATACTAAAATGAAAAAAAATTCATATTAAAGTCAATATGAATATGAATATTGTTACTAAGGTATGTATTATAAATTGTTGATACATTAGTATTTTTCAAGGCATACATAGCATTATATATGCATACCAATACTATTAACTTTCAATGCAACACTACAAGTTAAATTCAGTCACAAGAGAAAGCAACTATAAAAACACTCTAAAGGTGTACTATATTATGAAAATTATGCATAATATATCTAGATTAAGTACTATAATTTAAAAAAAAATGGTATTATCTTCTCAATATATGGTATCATTCTTAATACATTATAAATTAAGCTAAATTTAATTATTTAAGTTATTTTTTGATGATCAAACCATATTTTTTAATCCTACAACAGATATAGTCATAACATATTGTTAGCTTTTAGAGTGATATCAAAACTACATAGATCAATACTTTATACCAATATGAATAAGAACACAAATAGTTGTCTGTGCGTATTTGTGCTTCCAATCATTTGCACACATACTATCGCGACCATTACATGAATAAAACATGATTTAATAGTATTAAAGGTTTTTTCATGTTGTTTCACACATCGATTTGAGGTAAATTCAACCAAAGAAAAAGCAAGTACCAAAACACACCAAATAAGTACACAACAAGGTAAATTTAGTTCAAAAATGCAAAGATCCATTATAAAAGGTCCCAAAAATTAGTTTGTTTTTCATCTATTTGTAGTATCATTCTTAGTATATAAGAGATTAAGTTGAATTTAAGTTGAGCCATTGCATGATTATCAAACTATAATTTATTAGTCCTAGGACTAATATAGTCATGAAAGGTTCATTGGCTTTCAATGGTGATGTCACAATGATACATTTACCATATACAATAATGGTTTACACTAGTATTGATGAGAACACAAGTGGTTAGATGTGGGCATTTGTGTTCTTAACCATTTGCACACGTATTATCGCAATCATTACTTGAAGAAACATGATTTTATTGTATTAGAGGGTTTCATGTGTTGTTTCACACATCGAATTGAGGTAAATTCAGTCAAAAAAAGCAAATACAAAAATAAGCCAAACAAATACAGAACAAGGAGAATTCAATACAAAAATGCAAAGATCCAATATAAAAATCCCAAAAATTGGTAAGTTTTTTGTAAATTTATAGTATTACTCTTAGTATATAAGAGATTAAGTTGAATTTATGTCATTGCATGATTATCAAAACATGATTTATTAGTCCGAGGGCCGATATAGTTATGAGAGGTTCATTAGCCTTTGATAGTGATGTCAAAAGGATACATTTACCATATACAATAATAGTTTACACTATTATGGAAGAGAACATAAGTAGTTAAATATGAGTATTTGTGTTCCCAACCATTTGAACACATACTATCACAACCATCACCTAAAGGAAAGATGATTTTATTGTTTTAGATGATCTTATATGTTGTTCCACCCATCGAATTGAAGTAAACTCAGCCAAAGGAAAAGCAAGTACAAAAACAGGCAAAATTAGTATAGAACAAGGTGAATTCAGTATAAAATTGTAGAGATGAAGTATAAAAGTCCCAAAAATAGGTATTTTTTGTTGATTTTCAATATTATTCCCAATACATTAAAGATTAAGTAGAATTTATCTTAATCTGGTGATTGTGCGAATATTAAGCCATCATGTATTAGTCTTAAGACTGATTTAGTCATGATAAGTGCATTAATTTTTGATGGTGGTGTCGAAAAAGATTCATTTATCTCATACACTAATGATTTACACTAGTATGAATGAGAACACAAGTAATTAGATGTGAATGTTTGTCTTCCCAACCATTCGAACATGTACTTTCATGACCATTACCTAAAGAAAAGATGATTTTATTGTGTTAGAGGGTCTTATGTATTGTTCCACCTATCGAAGTGAGGTAAACTCGGCCAAAGGAAAAGCAAATACAAAAATACACAAAATAAGTATAGAACAAGGTAAATTTAATACAAAATTATAGAGATGAAGTATAAAAGTTCCAAAAATAGGTATTTTTTTGTCAATTTCTAGTATTATTCTTAGTGCATTAGAGATTAGGTTGAATTTGTCTTAATATGGTGATTGCATGAATATTAAGCCATCATGTATTACTTTTAGGATTGATATAGTCATATAGGTTCATTAGTTTTTGATGGTGGTGTCGAAAGAATTCATTTACCTCAAATACTAATGGCTTACACTAGTATAAATGAGAACACAAGTGGTTGGATATGGATATTTGTTTTCTCAACCAGTTGAACACATACTATCATGACCATTACCTAAAGAAAAGATGATTTTATTATGTTAAAGAGTCTTATTATATTGTTCTAATCATCGAATTGAGGTAAACTTGGTCAAAGAAAAAGCAAGGACAAAAATAAGCAAAATAAGTATAGAATAAGGTGATTTTAGTACAAAAGTGCAGAGTAGAAGTATAAAAGTCCCAAAAATAGGTATTTTTTTTGTCAATTTCTAGTATTCAGTACATTAGAAATTAAGTTGAATTTTTCTTAATCTGGCAATTGCATGAATATTAAGTCATCATGTATTAATCTTAAAACTGATCTAGTCATGATAGGCTCATTAGTTTTCAATTGTGGTGTCGAAAAGGATTCATTTGCCTCTTACACCAACAATTTACATTAATATGAATGAGAACAAAATGGTTAGATGTGGGTGTTTGTATTTTCAACCATTTAAACACATACTATCATGACCATTACCTTAAAAAAATAAATTTATTGTGTTATAGGGTCTTATGTGTTGTTCCACCTTTCGAATTAAGGTAAACTTGGCCAAAGGAAAAGTAAATACAAAAACATGCCAAATAACTACACAGCAAGGCAAATTAAATACAAAATTGCATAGATAAAGTAACAAAGTCCCAAAAATAGGTATTTTATTGTTGGTTTTTAGTATTATTCTTAGTACATTAGAGATTCAGTTGAATTTGTCTTAATCTAGCAATTGCATGAATATTAAGCCATTGTGGATTAGTCTCAGAACTAATATAGTCATATAGGTTTATTGGTTTTTGATGGTGGTATCGAAAAGGATTTATTTACCTCATACACCAATAGTTTACACTAGTATAAATGAGAATACAAGTGGTTAGATATGGGTGTTTGTGTTTCCAACCATTTAAACACGTATTATCACGACTATTACCTAAAGAAAAGATGATTTTATTATGTTGAAGGGTCTTAGATGTTGTTCCACCCATCAAATTGTGGTAAACCCGGCCACAAGAAAAGCAAGTACAAAAACACACAAAATAAATACAGAACAAGGCGAATTTAGTACAAAATTGCACAAATGAAGTATAAAAGTACCAAAAATAGGTATTTTTTTGTTAATTTCCAATATTATTCTTAGTACCTTAGAGATTAGTTGAATTTATCTTAATCTGGTGATTGCATAAAGATTAAGCCATCATGTATTAGTCTTAGGACTAATATAGTCATGAGAGGTTTATTGGCTTTCGATGGTAGTGCTAGAAGGATACAATGACCATATAGACCAATGATTTACACTAGTATGAATGAGAGCATAAGTGGTTGGGTGTGGATATCTGTATCCCTAACCATTTGCACACGTACCATTACAACTATTACTTGAAGAAAACATGATTTTGTTGTATTAAAGGGCCTTATGTGTTATTTCACCCTTCAAATTGAAGTAAATTGAGCTAAATAAAAAGCAAGTATAAAAACACTCCACACACGTACTAGATCATTAAAATTTAGTATAATATATTTAGAGTCAAATACTAAATTTGCCAAAAAATGGTATTATTTTCTTAGAATGTGGTATTCAACACAAAAGCAAAAACAACTAATAAGATTGTGCTAAGGTTGCAATACTGGTGCTGCAAACATGTTTCTCAATATGCTATTAAGATACGCAAGTATTTTGAGATCGATTTTGAAATATGCACTTACAAAACTCAGATATTTACTATTTGAACACGTGTATCTCATTATTTGCTCGGCAAAAATATGTTTTGAAAGTTTGGAATGGTCTAATATATTGTTTCATCCATGAAATTAGGTAAACTAGGTCAGTCCCTACAATGTTAAAGTCCAAAAGAATTATTTCACCACATACAATATTGTTCTGTACTAGTAGTTATATTCTTAACAATTTCAACACATTCGTATCCCAACCATTACTTGAAGAAAATACAATTTTATTATTTTGGATGGTCTTATATATTGATTCATCAATAAATTGAGGTAAATTAGGCCACACACAAATAAGTATAGAATTACTATAATGTAGTACAAGATGGTAAAGATAAGGTTTTACATTTCTGCAATTGAGTATCCATTTGCCAAATGAAGTACTATTTTACTAAAACGAGGTATTAATGTTTTGTTATGCTATCTTACTTTTATTAACTTTAGATATCATTCAACTTAACAATTCTAGACTTTGTTAAGTTGGTATAACTATGAAACCTTATTTTTTTATACAACATTGATGTTCAAATGAATTATTTTACCAAATACACTAGTGCTTTACATTATTAGTTGTATTCCCAACCATTTTAACGTGTGCTTATCCACACAATTACTCAACGAAAACATGATTTTATTGTTTTAAATAGTCTTGTATGTTGTTAGTACTAGTTTCTAAAGATGAAGTATTTTATTCCTATTATCAAGTATGCATTTGCATAGGTGAAGTATTTGATTTTTGAATATGAGGTTTTTTTTTTCATTTGCAATATCAGTTTTATACTTTTAAATATCGTTCAATTTAACTATTATAGTTCTTGTTATAGTGCCATAACCAAGAACCATTATTTTTCCCTACAAGATTGATGTTGAATTGAGACAATTATTACGTACAATAGTACTTTATATTAGTAGTTGTCTTTCTAACTATTTGAAGCCTGTGTATCCCTGCCATTACTTTAAGAAAATATGATTTCATTGTTTAAGATAGCCTTGTATGTTGTTTTCACTAATAATTTGAGATAAATTAGGCCATATAACAAGTGAGCATAAAAATACTCTATTGCAATAGTAATTTCTTAAAATGAAGTATTTTGTTCTTTTTATCAATTATGTATCTACATAAATGAAATATTGATCATTTGAAATGAGGTATTATTTTATAGAATGAGGTATCATTTTTCTGATTTGCAATACAATAGAAAATGACTCCAAATATAAATCTGCCATGTGGCTGAAAAATAACAATAATTTATGACTATTTTATACACTAAAAGAATAATACAATATATGCATATATTGTACACAACTATACATATACAATGAAATGGTTGTTCTTGACCCTTCTTCTATTACTTCTTGATTTCTCTCCTTCAGACTCCAAATCCTATTTGTTTTTCTCTCTAATTGTAAAAGAAAATCTTGGAGGCCCACAAAGGCTGAGCAACTCTCAACAATTCTACTTCCACCATATGCCCCTTCAACCCAAATCTTTGCTTGAACCCATCTCCAGATCCTATTTATATATTCGTTGTTAGTCTGTCACTGAATAGGTGAGTTCTTGACTATTATTGGCACTACTAAAAGAATTTAGACTTTTCCAACGAAATAGAAAAGACAAACTCTCAATTTTTCTATTGCTTGTATAAGCTATTCTCTTTTTCCACAACAACAAATAGTAAAGGCATGCTAAAAAACCCATCAAAATATAGATTGTCAATGGTGGAAAAATAAAAATTAAAAAGAAGAAGAAGAAAGAAACTGCCTTGTTGTATCCGCAACAGAGAGTTATCACAAGAAGAGTGAGGTGGAGAAAAAACCTAGATATATGAATATATTTATATATATATATAT
>JACGDI010005239.1:147273-159405 GCA_014898725.1 Jacaranda copaia | reverse complement strand
TAGAGCAAAAAAACAAAAATGGAGAAAACAAGACTTATAGTCAAGTGAATAGAGAATAAACTTTAAATTGAAACTTGAAGTAGGAAGTTAAAACTATAAAGTGGGTGGATAAAGACTAAATTATGAATTGAAAATAGGTTTGAATGTTTTTAAATAAAATTCCCTTGATAAAAAGGAGGTTATTTTTTAATAAGTGCAGAGAGAGAACGAGGGAAGAGAGGGAGGGGCGCATTTCTTTCTCCAACTCGCGAAGGTGCATCAGCAACAATCAGACAAGGGCAACGTCTTCCTAGCCGTTCTATTTCTAATGTATTGTTGAAAAGAAACTTTCATTCAATTTACTATAAAAAAAATTTTAATTATATAAATTCCTATCTGAATTAAATATTTGGTGATTTCAGCATAGTGCTGGATAGAACGAGTAAATTCAACACACGCCTGATGAACCACGGGATAGCCTCTCATCATACGGTCAGCTTCTCATGGGACTCTCTAGTCAAACGAGCAATTTTGACCTGTTTCACAAGTCACAACGTTCTACAAATTCAACAAGAATTGGACCGTTGGCACATTCCTATGAGGTGGACAAGTGAAGATTAACATCTAAGCAAAGAAACAAGCTAGCACTTGGGCAAGGAAAACGCATTGCACATTGTGTCTTGTGGCAGCCGGATAACCTCAACCAAAAAAGAAAAAAGAAAAAAAATGCAAAAAAAGAAAGAAAAATCACAACACACTGCCTTGAGCACTTTCTTAGGCAGATACAGACAATGTCACGGGAAAACTTAAAAAAGAGAGAGGGGGAAAAAAATTAAAAAAAAAATGAAACTGAAAAGAAAAGAAGAGGAGCACATGTACACTACGCATGAATATATTTATTACAACGGGAAAGCAGGCCTATGTAAAAACTGCATATCCAGCTTCACGAGCCTTAGGTATCTAGATCTCAAGATCATCCAATGACAATTCGCTTGCGGTCATCAACTTCAACTTCTGTGAGGAAAAAACAAAAGAATGGTGGATTTAGCAACGAACTTAGCTACAGGTATGGCATGGTTCAAACTCACAACTTTCAAGAACAACTAAATTAAAGATGTATGTGATGGCTCAAGACGCACTGGATCATCTCCTCTCGAAAACAAAATGTGATTGGAACATTTAACAAAACTACTTCAACTTAGATGAAATTCATAATAGATGGTGGCACCTCCGACCACTCCCACATGGGATGGTTTGAGGACCCAGTCAATCATAGAAGGTAAACGAGAGGTTCAACCTTCTTCCCAAAGATAGTTAGAAGAGCTACTTTCACTTTAACCTTATTAACAACCCCCCAACCAAGAAGTCTCAGCCCAAACAAATTCCTGATTGTGCACTTTTTTGCTTCCTCAGCAGATAACAAAAAAAATGATACAGTACAATAGTTAGTGCACTAAAGTTCCTCCAAATTTTTATTTCAAATAGCGTAATCTAATCAACCAAAATAAAGTTTTCTTGTTCAAAGATGCCAAACAAAGGTCCTCATTTGAGTCAAGTTCCAGAAGTAGTTTTAAAAAATCACAATACTTAGCATGCTACAACAGAAAAATGGAGGTGTACCACTTAGCATATTAGAAAATGAAATGGAGGTTTGTTCCAAGCTCAACCAGTGACCGTTTCTCCCCATTTTTCAGCTAATGATATTCAATTCAACCAACAGAAACTAACCCTATCCTTATGGACAGAAGGAATAATCTGAGCACGTCTTTGTGAGGATGTATGGCATTTCAAATATTTGAATATTCATAGGGGTATATGGGAAAAGAACAAAGTCTTGTACCGTAATAAACTGTGGAGGGTCATCAAGACTAGATGAACCCAGGACAATTTCTCGTTTCAACTTTGTTGATAACTTATGGCAAACTCTTAGCTGCAAAAGAAATAACAAATTTCAGTGGCAATCATAATACGCCCTGAGATTTTTTCCTTTTTTAAAATTTTTTTTTTCTCCTGTTTGGGGGTGGGGGTGTGGGGGAAGGTAGATCTCATAATAATACCTCAGACCGTGTTGCCCCACCAACAATAAAAACAAAAATCCGCAGACCCATTTTCTTGAAATCACTAGAAGCATGCCTTAATATGGAATCACTGCAAAAGAGAAGCAAGAAACCGTAAAAATAAGCAAGCTACATGGCATATCATCAGGAACCATCAGATCATGCAGAAAGGAATAACAAACGTAGCTATTCACAATAATGTGTAAGCTTGACAAATATAACCACAGAGAGATTATATAGACTTGATAGAAAGAATTTCAGCATAAAGCCAACTTCCAGGTGGCAAAGAAGAACAACATAAATAAAATTGAATAAAGAAAAAGGACAACAGCCAAAAAAGTACCTTGAATACCCATCATCAGAGTTTCGAGGATGGGCCCATGTTGCTGGCCGTCTTGACCTCATTGAATGAGGAGCTGGAATTTCACCCGTCCTTAAAGATGCCATCTGACGGGTTCCATGAAAAGTTAAATTAGGGTCATTCATAGATGGATAGTCATTTTTTGGTAGTTCACCTTTACCAAGCTTTTCAATAAGTTCCTGCAATGCAAAAAAAAAACCAGTTAGTATACATTCCACTGAAATCAGGATTGAAGGGTCAATGGCAACTCAAGATGGTACTTCATTCCCATATTACACGAAATTCCACATCAGATTCTTACTATATAATGCATAATTGAACTTATTCATACAATGAAAAAAGAACTTGGATGTAAATCTTACATTTCCCTCAGCTCCACCCTTTGATAACATACAAAGAATGGAGACCGAAAACCAAGACAAGAAAAATAGTTGAGCTTCCAGAAAAGTTGAAATAAGAGGGTCAACATTAACACACATAAACCTATTAGAATGTCAATATAGATGCGCATCAACAGAATAAGCTTCATCCCTCTTCCTCTATCCCTATCCCATGGGTATAGAATCAATAGAGAACCTTTTCTTCTGTATGAATCGATCTTATTCCATTCCAATTCCTTCCCGATACCTCCCAAGGAAAATCTCGAATTTGTACAGTGGCGGGCCAGAGACTCGCTTCAGAATGATTCCAATTATTTTATTAATCTAATGAATTTGCACCCAAATTTACATACGGTAATGTTCATCTATTACCAAAAACAAGTCATAATAACTAGTGGAGGATTATAAATGGATCCATTTTTTTGATTTCCATTGGAGATCCTTTTGTCGACAGATGCTCCTATTACACTCGTAGTCTCTGAAGGATGAGAACCAACTATGTAGAATCTTAATGAAACCAACAGCAGATGCTTTTACTAAGTCACAGCCTCAATAACAAAGAACTGCAGTAACAGGAAAAGTCATCTTCAACCATCTCAAGAACCTGAACCTGCATGCATCAATCTGTATGCATGCATCTCCATCAAATGCAGCTTAAATAAAACTCCCCAGAGTAGGCTTAAATCAAGAGACTTCATCGATTTTCAGATCCACCTAATAGCACTACAAAAACAGTAACCTGAACCAATATCTAACAAAAAAGACTCCAAGATATGCAAACATTAGAAGTTTCCATATAATCAGACATCTAGCAGAAAAATTATGAATTCATTTAAGCTCCACGGCAGGCTTCTTTGATGATATTTTATAGCCCTGAACCGTCATTCCCTAAGTGGTCATAAAATTAACCATCTAAAATCTGATCACTATGAAATTTGTAAGTGGGATATATTTCCAGAAAATCTGTCTCCAGAATTTCCAGATTAGTCATTCTTTAGTATTTAGTCGCCAGTAGTAGTTTTTAGGCAATTTACAAAAAAAAAAAAAATTTGGAACCTACTAGATTCAGAATGGTTGCTGTTCATGTCAAGCAGTTTAGCTTCTATTTATTAATGGAGCTCTTTTGACAAGACTTTGATGCTTTTGGATTGGGTGATACAAATTCCAGTCCTGAATGTTGTATCCAGCAATCTAGGAGTGACTCCCCCAGTTTCTATACTTTTAACAGTCATGAACGAGGGATCTCTGCAATTTCTCCTTTGTCTTGTTTTATTAGTTTTCAATCTGTATGTCACAACACATAACGTCCACTCTTCCTCTCTCCCTTTTGAACTCTAACTGTCTTCCTTGTCCAGAAACATCAAAGAATCATAGATGCCCTCAGGTTATCTGTCAAGACAAAGTCACCAGATTTATGGTCTACCTCTATTGTAGGGTAAAAACGTGATAGTTGCCATGTCACTTCTTCACCAGGACGGTCTTTTCGAGCAGCGTGCTTTTTCTACAGATGGGGAAAACAGGAATGGGAAAAACTATGAAGTCAGATTAAGGGAGTAGTTACAGAACAATCATTTCAACAATGTATTATTTTGACAATGTAATCCATTACCTTGTGAATATCAAATTTGAGCGAAAATGGTCCAATTGACCTTTTTTTGGTATCTGGTGGCGCCTCCAGTAACCTCATATTATAAACAGCATTCATATCATCCACTGGTAGTCTAGCCAACTACATACAAACATCAAGATGTTAATTAGGTTACCATAACTCACCAGAACATTAATCATAGCACAACTCCCCAGTGTATATCCATGCATCAAGAAAATACTTCAAAGTTTAAAATCAACATTTCTTATGGATAGGGATCGAAAATTGATGGAATGAGTATGAAAGATTTAAAAGAAAACTATTGCATGAGCTTTTGGTTTTCATCCCACCAAATTCATATCATGTACAGATGTGTGCTCGTGTGGTTTTCCTTTTTTTTTTTTGAAACAGCCCAAATCCAGACTGGAGATGTATCAACTACTGAATGTAATGATTATGGACAGTAAAATACAAAAAACATTTCCCACTTAAAACAAAATGCAGAATATTGAGTCCAGATTCAGTCTTTTGGCTAAGTCAACAGTGGATAGCAGTTATGAGCTCAGAGCAGGTGCTGGGTCTCTGAAAAAGATGGTTTCAGATCATCTTTGAAGCATTCGGAGTTGTGGTAGGTGTTTTCCTAGTTATTTCTTATTTCTAGAACATTCAAAACTTGTTGGACAATAATGGGAGTTATCAGATAGACCAAGATGTTGATAAGCTAACAATATGTCCAAAATTTTGAATTGCTCAAACACTGTTGACTTGAAGCCAGATTACATCTTTGATCTGGAGCTTGAGGTGCAACTGAGTGCTGTTAATCCAGACATTATTTCACTGAAAGGTAGAAATGCATATTAGACAACAATTATATTGGAAAATAATTAAATTTGAGAAAGAACCTCCATCAACTTTGCAATTTTTCCATCCTCAAACTTCTCAGGATAAACAGCTGCATAAATCATCAATAACCTCAACTTATTTTCACGCGATATATCCTGCCAATAAAGGTCCACTGAAGGTTATATCATGTCAACAAATATTCTAATGGTATTTCCACATAAAAGACCCGTCACCTCTTTAACTCTAAGAAAGTTGATAAGGTCTTTGGTTCCTGCATCCCCAAAAACAAGGTCCTGCTCTATTTGCCCAACTTCTTTAAGCCCCAATTCTCCAATAATTCTGTTAATTTTTCCAGCAATCTAAAGGAAAACATACAATTAGGTATTCAAATAAAACAGGTTGTTTCAGGCTTGATTTCAATATTAATCAAATCAAGTTTATCATTTTTCTATTTGTGAGCCTTGAGCAGGAAAATTCAACAATCAATTATACTAACTGCAATACTTGATGCAAAAGTTAACAGTTTGTCAACTTGAAGGTGTTATGCTACCAAAAAAGAATTACATCATCAATATATCAGGGGAGACATCGGTATAAATCATATCATCATGACTGAGCTTCAAAAAGTAAACTTCCTTTCCTGACGCCTAATTCAGTTATCATAGAAACTTGTTCATAAGTTCTTTAATTCGATGACGACCCTGAAATTTACTAGTTACCTTTTTATAAGTTATAAAACTTTCAAATAGGCAATTCTAAACTGAAATTGGGATGTCTAGACTCTGTAGCACAATGATACAGATTGAGTGTATCGTCTTACAACACAGAATTAGTACTTTTATTTTGAAAACACTTAAGAAGTACTTAGACTAGATCACAAATAGAAAATCAACAAAACCAAATCTTTGCCATAATGCTCTTAAAATAAATAAGCATTTGCACAACTTTCACTAAATCACACAAACGTGTATGTAGTGCCATGCCAAATAAATTCACAAGATAACAATAATAGTAAGAAATATTGACCTCTTAGCAAATAAGCACAAAGAAAATATCCTTTATAGCAAAGAACTAGAAAGTATGCTTTTCAAACACCTATCAAATGGTGACATTTCATAATGCAAGTAAAATTAATTGACATCAAGCACTGACAGAGAAAAACAAATAAAGCAGATATAGTAGGAAGGCAAGTGACTCACATCAACATGAAGGGAGAGCTTTTCAATTTGTTCACTATATTGAGGCAAAGCTCGAACCATCTTTTGCAAGTCCCGAGTAGACAATTCACCACTATCTCTACACGTATTTATAAAAAGAGAAATATGATACCAGAATATATAAGGTAAACAGGCATTATCACAGAACAGAAGTGAAGCAAAAACAAGCCTAATACAGCGTTTTGACTCAGGGTCTAGCTTGCTAAACAATCGCTAGAAGAAAACAATGGGAAATATCCTTTCAGAAGGAACTAATCTGTAGTTCTTGTAACCAAGATACAAGGGATGACATCTAGAAGAATACATAAAGAAGAATGCTCAAAAAAGTGAAAGTGAGGAGCAGTGACTTGATTAAAATTAATACAAGTTTATCAATTTGGACAAAGAAAAATACCTTAAGGATGGTTGCTTGACTATAATTAAGCATGCACATGAAAAGCAACTCCAGCACATCATACCAACAACAAAAACAAGTTCATGGGCTCTTGGACTTGCGTTAGACATCCTTTGCAGAAAAATAATTTATATTCTTTCATGGCAGTATCATTCAAAAATGTAATATTGATATCTCCCAATATGGAGATTTTATGTAATGGTGAAGATTCAAGTTAGTTCATAATAGATTTTGAAAAATGGGATAACACCACCAACCTTGAACCATGCATTTGTGCAGCTTTATTTTTTGATACAAAGTTTGTCATCTTCTCATGCAATCGTTCACTAGCCTGACATAGTAAACCATTCGATCAAAGTTAATTTTACAATAGAACCTCTTCAGAACCAGATATTTTTCATTAAAAATGAAAAGTTTCTGCATGAAATGCTTACATCTGCTATGTGAGCATGGCGGAGCTCTAGCCAGATAGGGTCATGATCCTCCAAAAGGACCTCTTTCTTCTCAGGGAGACCACCTGTTTTGCTGGGAATCTAAGCAACACAGTTATTTAAAGGGGCTGAGGAATTCATAAACATCAAGCAAAAAATGAAGATAAGAATTCAGAGCATACCTCATGGACGTATTTATTCCCTTCCATATTTAGCAAATCATGGCACATGGCATCATATGTCCATTCATGTATAATTGGAGCAATCTTCATATAACACGCAAAAAAGTCATATATGATAGCACAAAAATGGGATTCCAAGATTATTTTGATATCTTAATTAACGCTAGACAGATAAAAACCTGATCTATTGATCTATCTAGGATAAGCAGCTCGCATGTCTCTGACGGGGGGAAGTTAGGGAGGTTGGCTTTGTATTTCATAAGACAGTTCCAAACTGCAGCAGCAAGCTTTGTAGGTATTAGATCACGAAAAGTTGTCATTGTAGTAGGATCAAGGGATTTGGCAGCACGGTAGCGCACATGTGGAAACTCCTGTCACATGGCAACATTCTGCAAATCTTTATGCTGTGTTATTACTTGTGCTATGGATCATCAATCGGAACTGAGATTACATACCTGCAGTGATGCAAATACGGTAGCTATGCGGGTAGCCATCAAATTCAAGCATGCATCACCTTTGCGAGAACTTTCTTCACTCCCAAAGAGTTCTTCGAGAGCTCTCTCATTATCAGTGACAAAACCCTATAATTTAACTTATTGTTAAAAACTCATTGCATGCACTAGAATCTTGAGAGTTCCAATTACACAAGAAAAGTTTGACAGGAAAGGACAGCCACAAATAGTAACGCCTAAATCCACACAACCAACAATGAAAGCATACTTAAATGGCACCCATTCTCTTGCATGACTGCTATTAGATTTCTTAATATCATACCGCTAACCAAATTTTGAACATATTCAATCTTGTAAATAGTTTAAAACAGAATGTTCCTCATGAACAAAGGATTCGCCATATATAGTTTAATCCTCTCATTGGAAGAACATCTAATATTAACACTTACATAAGAATCAGAAGATAATTTACCTGGCTATCTAAGGCGAAGTACTCCAAGTTCACCTGCAGATTTCAGGTCAAAATGAAACCAAAGACCAAAGCAAACTCTGTAGATAAATTATGGATCACAAAAGCTTATAGAATGTATTGTAACCTCTCTTAAGGCACCAATGCGCAATAAGATACTTCCATCTCTTTTTATGTGACTAACCAACTCTTGAGCAACAGGTGAGCTAAAGAAGACAAATGCCCTAATAGTAGGAAAAAAAAATTAGGAAAGAGGAAGAAATAAGCCAATAAAATACTATTTTCTAAAGTAAGTTTTCCTGGTAACTGAAGAAGGTGAGGCAGAAATATTCCATGAAATTGAAATAAAAATAACTGTTAAATTTATTAAATACATGCCATACTTTCTATACAATGGTGATCTTCCAGACATATCAGAAAGGAAGATGACAACGCTGCATATCATGAAAAACAAACAGATGAGCACAGAAAAGAGAGATATTCAAAGGACCAGAAAAGTTTATTATATTATGCCAGAGTCAAATATAGGAAAGTTTACATTTTAGGAAGCAAGATTGAGTGCTATGACAAAAACTAAAGTTATTTCAATGTTCAAGCACCCATATCTTTCTGTAAGGAAAATCTTAAAAATTAACAGAGAAACCTTTCATATATCTGCAACGATAAAATTTACAAAACCAAAAATTATGGCTGAAAAGATATTGGAAATTAAGAAACCAGCTCATTTGCAAATTAGGTAAAGCTGAAGTATTGAAAGCTCTTGCAGGCTTGGCCATGAGATGCAAATAAGAGTATTCCAAAACAGTGGACTATTTTACTAGGATTCTATCATATCTCTCCAGTCAAATGCACAAAGGAAGAGTTGATCTTTGTGAATATTTTGATAGAGACTATCTTGGTATTCTCCAAAATGCCACCGAAGGTTGGCTGATATATAAAGGAAGAAAGATGTACCAAAAGGTACTAGAACTGAAAATGACCAAAATTTCACATTTCTTTATCTTTTTCAAATTTCCCAGCCTAATCAGAACCTTATCCTCCATTGAACAGAAATTATAATTCTTCTCCTTTAAAACTGTAACTGGCAAGGATTTTCTCAGTTCAATGAGAACACAAATATATTATGATAAAGGAAGAAGGCAGAAAATGGAGGAACATTGACTAGTTCATTAGCCATATATCTGCTTATGGGCCATTAGGTTTACAGCACTGTAAATTGACTAAGAAAGAAAGATTAACAAAAAGAAATACAATTAGATTGACATACCACTAAGCTTTCTCAAGAATCCAAACAAATTTCAACAAACTGAGCAAGTGATCATTGGCATAGTTCTACACATTGCACTTTAAAACCCCAAATTGTTACTAGCTTAATGATGCCAAATCAAATGTTAGAAGAGACATGAAAATGTATTACTTTTCCTTGGTTGGCTGGAAGAAATATATGGCATCCATGGTTGGCAATGGTTGTCTTCGCTTGTGTATATCTTCCACCACTGAAAGGGACACATAATGTGCTTACTTCTCAATCTGAAATCTTTCACATAAAAATGTAAAACAAGTGCAGAAATGCAGGGATACAACACAAGTCCTAAGGTCACTTTTCTTAGATAATGATCAAGCAAGCCAGTGCATTCACATACTAGGGAATCATCAACTGCCTGATTCTGCCTGCCAAAAATCATTTAGCAAAGTGTTTGCAAAGATAGGCCCATTCTAGACAAACATCTTTGGTTAAGTGCTTTCACTCACTTACAATGGAAGCCAAATGCAGAACTAAAAACTTCATCATGCATTCAGAAATAATTGTATAGTTGAGTGCAAAAGCTAATCTTCAAGCCTCCAGTTTCTAAGCCAGAGTAGATCTGTTCTAGAAGTTCTGAAGAACAGATGTTAAATGGACAACGATAAGGAAAACTATGTAAAATACAAGAATCAACTCAACATGTCTATGTACTATATTTTTTAGCAAGAATAAGCAATTGAATCACGTGGGAGTTAAGCCACCCAGAGATGATGCTTCAACAAAGCACAAGATCATTAGAGGAGGTTTCACACACTCTTCTGTAAATAATAACAACTGCAAGTATAAGCCAAGTTCATGAAGACATATGTCCATGGGAAGGATCAACCAAGTCCATCAAGTGAAAATGTCCATAGTACAAGGAACCAAGAATCTTCTTTTCCTAAAAAAGAAGTTACATAATGAAACAAATTAACATTTTTTACGAAGGCACCAGATATCTGAAAGTGAAATATAAGACAAAAGCTCAAACTGGTATAACTCCAATTGTCCGTTTCACAATGGATCGTATGCTATACTAACACAGCATACATGATAATGAAATATAATTTGCAAACATGTATATTACTAAAATATGAATGAGAAACGTATACACATAAACTTTTTCATACAGAACATATTATTGTGACAGCATTTGAAAATAAGAACACCGAGCAAAATATAATGTAAGGGATAAAAAGAAAGATACAATTTTTTCTCTGAGACTGGCCTTCTATATCTTACATGAAACTCCTTCCTCTGTGATGTCTGCCATCTTGCACGCGTAAGACATAATTTTAACAGTTACCTTGTCCATGATGAGTACCTACAGGTCAAAGTATCAAAACTGGAATGTAATTAAATCCTCCAGTTAAATGAGAAAAGGAACAAATAAGCAAGGGGTATCACAAGCTAAAGCATATCAAAAAATTAAAATGAAACGTCTCTAGACATGTTAGGGAGAAAGCAAGCATTGGAGGTGATCCTTAAATCTTAAAGAAGAACAGTTACATTCTACAGTTGCCCTGATAATGGCATATATGTTAGTTATGGATATAAACTTATGGTCTATATGCTTGCTTTTTTATTAGGTTAGATATAATGGCTATCCAACCTAATTAGCCGCTTAAGTAGGCCCATTGACATATAATCGAGTACTTGGACCATGGGTCCCTCGTCTCAAACTTATTTTTGCCATATCAAAATTCTAATCGACAAATTTGCCCCTCATTCATAAACTTATTTTTTGGGATGCTAACTATATTATAAGGATATTTTTTATAATTCTTAGGTCACTTTTCCATCCAACCACATCCAAACAAAGAATATCATTGGTAACAATAGGATATACATGGGATAAACAAACACAACCAAACATCACAATGCATAGGATTTATGCACATTGTTTGCAATGCTATCCACACCATATATATCCTACCTAATCACACCAAAGCAACCAAAGAAACTGTTAGGAAATATTCTATTGATATATTCTAAGAGTTTGTTGATATATAGGATTTGATAGGATAATCGTTAGAGATTTGACAACATCTTATTTCATTAGGACTTGTGCGTATATTTTTTGTTATCTTTTCTAATAATAAGTATGAAAAGCTCTTCAGGTTAACACAGTACCAAAGCCAATAGAATAAAATAAAATTCTAACTTTGTAAGTTAGTGTGTTCAAATATCTCTTGAGAATGTACACCATTTGACAACACCTACCCTAGGAGAAAGCCCACACACCAATCAACCAAAACCCAAAATCCGGCAGTCAAACTCTTGGTGGGTGACCCCCACACACCGCGCAAAATTTTCGCAACACCGCCATGCATTGGTGTGTGAGAGCGTGTCCTTGGTCTGGCCAGCACCGGTTTTTCATCACTGGCATCGCCTTGGTGAGAGGAAGCTAATTCCACAAGCCATTTTCTGTATTCATGCTTTTTTGGTTGGGAAAATGATAATTCTAATACTGTTGATCAGTTGCATTCAGTTT
>JACGDI010005239.1:85261-147094 GCA_014898725.1 Jacaranda copaia | reverse complement strand
TAGATTAATAATCTGATGTTTCGTCTAGTCTCTTGTTGATTTGAATTCTTTGGGAAGTTGATGGTATTTTAAAAAGGGTGGTCATTACCCTTTTTTTCTTTTATTTATCAGGTTTGGTGAAGTAATGAGTATTTTGAGGAGTACTTGGATTTTGTTTTTGGATTATTTGGATTTTTTCTTTGTGTTCTTTTTGATATGGCAGAAAATAAAAGTATTCTTGTTGATGTGATTTCGATAACGACCAAAATTATAGATCACAAACTTAATGATTCAAACTACTTAGATTGGAGCAAAGCAGTTCAGGTTTATTTACGGAGTATTGATAAGGATGACCACCTCATTAAGGATCCACCTACTGATAATACAAGACAAGCGTGGATAAGAGAAGATGCACGGTTGTTTCTACAAATTCAAAATTCCTTTAGCAGTAAGGAAATTGCCTTGATCAATCACTGCGAGTTTGTTAAAGATTTGATGGATTATTTGGATTTTTTATATTGTGGAAAAGGAAATATTTCTCGCATTTTTGAAGTTTTGTAAGATGTTCTACTAAGCAGATAAGAAAAATAAGTCTCTCGCAACTTATTTAATGGAGTTCAAACATGTTTATGAGGAACTTAATACCCTGTTACCGTTTAGTCCTGATGTGAAAGTTCAGAGGAACAACAAGAACAAATGGCCATGATGAGTTTTCATGCAGGTCTGCCTTCAATATATGAGGCTACTAAGTCTTAAATCTTGTCTGGATCTCAAATTACTTCTCTACATGATAATTTTTGTAGAATCCTTTGAAGAGAAAATCCTCAGTCTATTCAAATTGCTAATATTACCCTTGTAAGTCATCATGGCATGGGACGACAAGGCAATAAAGGAGGAAATCAAGGAAGATATAATGGAAATAGAAAAATGGAGAGGCAACTCAAAACCTTAATTCAAGAGAATGTAATGGTAACAAAAATAATAGAGGGACAACGACGAATCCTAATTCAAGGGGATTTATTTGTTATTATTGTCACAAGTCTAGCCATACAAAACGCACATGTCCAAAAATACAGAATAAACTCCAAACCGCCAATGTTGCAACAAAAGAATCCACCAATTCTTCAACATCTGAAAAGAATATTATGGTATCTACAAAAGAGTTTGCACAATTCCAATAGCATCAAGCATCTTTAAGGACCGCCAATTCCCAATTCACTACTCTTGCCAAGTCAAGTAATCCTACTACATGCCTTGTCTCTTCCTCATCTAAATGGGCCATTGATTCTAGTACTACAGATCATATAACAAGTAACTTCAACTTTTTGCATTCCTTTCACTCTCATCTACCCACTTCTAGTGTTACTTTAGCTAATAGGTCTACCACATATGTTATGGCTTTTGGAATTGCCCACCCAACATCTTCAATCTCTTTATCCTCCGTTTTATGCTTGCCAAAGTTTTCATTTAATTTAATGTCCGTCAACAAACTTACTTGAGCCTTGAATAGTTGCATCTCATTTAGGATCCGACAACAAAGCAGATTATTTGTAAACGGCACGAGTCCGAAGGACTTTATATCCTTGAGAATCAGGTGCCACGATCTATCACTTGTTCAAGCTCTTTAACACCATTTGAAGCTCATTGTTGATTAGAACATCCTTCGTTATCAGCCTTAAAGAGGTTGTGTCTACAATTTCAATTTGTCTACTTTAGAATGTAAGTCGCGTCAATTTGCCAAACATCGTAGGTTACCTTTAGTATCTCGTGTCAATAAGTGAGTTTATCCCTTTTTGAGTTAGTCAGCTCTAATGTTTGGAATCCATGTCCTATTGTTTCTAAAACTAGATTCAAGTATTTTGTTATATTGATTGACGATTATTCTCATGTTACTTCAATTTATTTATGAAAAGTTGTTTAGAACTATTCTTCATTTTTTGTGCCTTTTGTACTAAAATTAAAACACAATTCAATGTTTCGGTGCGCATGTTGAGAAGTGATAATGCCAAAGAATACTTTTTAGATACTTTCTCCACATGTATAACATAAAATGGTATCCTTCATCAATCTTCATATGTTGATAGTCCGTCCCAAAATAGAATTGCTAAAAGGAAAAATTGGCCCCTCCTTGAAGTTGCTAGAGCACTTCTATTCCAGATGAAAGTTTCTAAACACTTTTGGGCTAATGCTATTTCTACAGCTTGTTTCTTAATTAATTACATGCCCTAATCTACGCTTGATGGTGACATTCCTTACACTGTTTTATTCCAAAAACAAATCTTTGTTTCTAATTTATCCTCATGTTTTTGGCATTACTTGTTTTGTGTGAGATGTTCGTCCAGAACTAAGTTGGATCCAAAGTCTCTTAAATGTGTCTTCCTCAGATATTCTTGTCTTCAGAAAGGGTATCGGTATTTCTCTCCAACACTTAATCACTATGTCGTGTCTATTGATGTTACATTCTTTGAGTCAACTCCATTTTTCCCAATCTCTCCTATTTATTAAAATCTAGATGAGGAAGATAATCACTCGGTCTACACTATCCAACCTATACCCCCTACTCCTATCAATACTCAACCCCCTATTATCCATGTATATTCTCGACAAACAAAGACATCTGACTCATGCCCTCCGCCAGTCACTCCTTCATCGGAAAATTCAACCAGCACTTCTAAGCATATGGATATGATTTTCCCATTGCTCTTTGCAAAGGTAAACATACTTGTGCTTATCCTATTACATCCTTTGTTTCTTATGATCACTTATCACCTCCCTCTCGATGTTTTGCCGCATCTCTTGAGTCCATTTCTATTCCTAGAACTATTGGTGAGGCATTGTCCCACCTTGGCTAGCAAGCAGCTATGGAAGAGGAAATGGTGACCTTAGATAGTAATGGTACTTGGGAACTGGTGACCGTGCCAGCAAATAAGAAACTATTGATTGTAAATGGTATTTGCAACGAAGGTTAATCCAGATGGTTCTGTAGCTAGGTTGAAAGTTTATCTTGTTGCTAAAGGATATGCTCAAACTCATGGGGTTAATTATTCTAATACATTTTCTCTAGTGGCTAAGCTTAGTTCTGTTCGCCTATTCATCTCCTTGGTAGCCATCCATCATCGGTCATTATACAACCTAGTTTTGTTGCTTAGGGGGGTTGTGAAAAGTGTGCACTTCATGGCTTGAAACAAAGTCCATGGGCTTGGTTTAGGAGATTTAGCAAAGCAATACTGCAATTTGGCATGCACAAGAGTAAGTGTGATCATACAGTATTTAAGTTGGCCTAATCTTGTTGATGATATTGTTATCGCCGGAAGTGACTCTGCAAGCATTTCATATTTAAAATCTTTTCTTCGTGCTCAATTCCAAACGAAAGACTTAGGTTTCCTATAGTACTTCTTAGGTATTGAAGTTACGAAACGTAAGAAAGGTATTTTTTTATCTTAGCGAAAGTATGTTCTTAATTTATTAGTAGAAACAAGTTACGTGTTAAACCTTGTAGTGAACTAATGACTCCTAATCTCCAACTCACAGTAGAAGACGGTGAGTTATTAGGGGACCCTAAAATGTATACGAGATTAGTTGGCAAGTTGAATTATCTCATTATGACTCATGCTAATATTGCGTACTCTGTTAGTATTGTAAGCCAGTTTATGTCCTCTCCCACTACAGCTCATGGGGAAGCTCTAGGACAAATCTTTTGCTACTTGAGAGGAGCTCCAGGACATAGTCTCGTATACAATGATCATATACATTTAGATATTGAATAGTTCGTGGATGCTGACTGGGCAAGATCAAAGATTGACAAATGATCAACCACTAGATATTGTGTTTTTGTTGGAGGAAATTTGGTTTCAGGGAAAAGTAAGAAGTAAAGTGTTGTCTCCCGCTTTAGTGCTAAATCCGAATATCGAGCTATGGCACAATCTATATGTGAGATAATGTGGATTCATCAATTAATAGATGAAGTTGGTTTTAAAACCTCATTACTTGCAAAATTGTGGTGTGAAAATCAAGTTACTCTTCATATTTCCTCTAACCCTATGCTTCATAAATGAACCAAACATATTGAAGTTGATTGTCACTTTATTTGTGAAAAGATTCAACAAAAGATCATATCTATTGGACACATGAAAACTGGAGAACAATTAGGAGACATCTTCACTAAAGCATTGCAGGGGGCCCTAGTTGTAAAAGGCACGCACCTTATGGGCTTTGTTGCAAGGGCTGTTTGGAAATCTTTTTTAGCTTAAGTTAGGGCTTAGGGCTTTCTGGTCAATTTATTTCACCTAACTCCAGCTGGAAAACACTCTCAAGCTCTAGCGCCTAGCCACTTTTGCTGCTGCAAACATCACAGCCGCCGGCCACCCCTGTCGCTACCGTCACCGCCAAGTCAATTTTTCCCCCCTCTTCTTTCATGTTGTTTCTCTTATCTCCTCTTTTCATTTTTTTTCCTCTTTTCTTCCACTTTTTTCTTTTCTTTTTCAACTATTTTATGGTGATATACTGTTATGTTTCCAATTTCCTAGTTCTTGTTTCTTTTTCTCCTTTTCTTCTTTTCATCCATCTATTTCTTTTTTACTTCCTCAACTGTTCTCTTCTTTTCCTATTTTCTTCTTCATTCTTCTTTTATAAATTAATGCTGAAAGCCTGATTTCTATCTATTTTTTTCCCAACTTCAATGTTGTTTATGTTATGTTTTCTTTATTCAGTTCTGTTTTCTTTTCTCATTCTTCCAATTTCAATTCTATTTTCTTTTTTTTTTTTGTTTTTTCAATTATCTATCTACTGTTTTTAATCTTTTTATTGTTTACATATTGAATTTGTTAAAATAAGTTAATTATGGTGAATATTGTTGAGCATATGATGCAATGTGAAAAATAAGTACTGAAAGTTCTTCAATTTTCAACAGGTATAATGGCAACAAATCAAAAGGATCTCAGGTGGAATCATGAGAGTTTGGTTAATCCAAACAACATTAATGAAGGCATAAGGTGCCATTATTGCAATAAAGTGACAAAAGGAGGGATATCAAGGCATAAACAACATCTTGTGGGGGGATATAGAAATGCCGCAGCGTGTAAGAAAGCACCCGAATGTGTTAAGCAAGAAATAAAAGAACACATGGAAGAAAAGCAAAAGTTGAAAAACATAATTGATAAAATACCTCATTTTGATGACATTGCTAACCAAGAATTGGAAGAACAAAATGAAGATGATGTGGAGGTGCAATCAACTGCAAAGAGGCCTATGAGTTCACTTTCTAGTCATGGTTCAAATCAATCAACATCTATGCTGGCCAAAAAATTAAAGCAAATGGGCCCGATTGATTGGTTTTTCACAAAAGATGCCGATGAAGTGGTCAAGGAGAGAAAGAAAGGTGAAAGTGCTTCTCAATTCAATGAAACAAAAAAGAAATTGAGGTACAATGCAGTCCAAAAGTTTGCTAGGTGGATGTACGATGCTGGTATATCATTCAATGCAGTTAATTATGATAGTTTTGCGCCCATGATAGAAGCAATTAGGCAATATGGTTAGGGAATGAAACCTCCAACTTATCACGAGGTAAGATTTACTTCTTTGAAAAAAGAGGTAGAGCACACAAAGAGCATTTTGAAAAAACATGAGGAAGAGAAGGCAAAATTTGGTTGCACTTTGATGGCAGATGGTTAGAGAGATAGAAAAGGGAGATCTTTGATTAATTTCTTGGTGAACGCAACAAGCGAAAGTATGTTAGCTACTCACACATAGCTGAGAATATATTTGAGTTGTTAGATGATTTTGTGCAGCGTATCGGAGAGGAAAATGTGGTTTAGGTTGTCACAAACCATGCAAGTTTAAATGTTCTAGCTAGGGAGAAGTTGATGGAAAAATATAAACACTTGTATTGGTCTCTATGTGCTACATATTGCTTGGATTTGATGTATGAAGATATATTTAAGATGCTTGATTTGAATAGAACGCTTAAAAGGGCAATCACAGTCAATGGCTACATTTACAATCGAACCCAAGAGTTGAACATGATAAGGGAATTTATAGGTCAAAAAGAAATGATTAGGCTTGTAAAGACTCGCTTTGCAACTACTTTCTTGACATTGAGGAGCTTTGATAAGCAAAAATCAATTTTGAGGAAAATGTTCACTTGGGATGAATGGAACAAGAGCAAGTTTTCAAAGGAGCAAACAGGTATAAATGTAGCCAAATTGTGTTGATGACTGGATTTTGGAGGCATGTAACTTATGCCATGAAACTTGTTGGTCCTCTAATTGAAGTTCTTCGATTGGTTGATGGAGAGAAAAAACCTCCAATGGGTTATATTTATAAGGCAATTGATGGTGCTAAAGAGAAGATTGCCCTTGCTTTTGGAAAGAATGAAGAAAGATATAGTGAAATTTTGTATATTATTGATCAAAGATGGAATTATCAACTTCACCAACCATTGCATGTGGCCGGTTATTACTTGAACCCATGCTTCTTTTATGATAATGAAAAGATTGAACAAGATGCCGAAGTCATGTCGGGTTTGTATGCTTGCATAGATAGATTGGTGAAGGATACATCTACACAAGATGCCATTGCTCATGAGCTCATAATTTACAAGAAAGCTTAAGGGAATTTTTCCTTAGCTATGGCAAAGAGACAAAGAAAGTTGCTAGCACCAGGTAATGTGTGAATGCAAGAGGTTATAATTATATATATTCTATGCAACTTACTAACTTTATGTTTTTTTATGATTGCTAGCTAAATGGTGGGCTTCGTTTGGATCTTCATCACCAAATTTACAAAAGCCAGCCATCAAAATTCTTAGTCTTTCTTGCAGCTCATCCGGCTTTGAACGAAATTAGAGTGTGTTTAAACATGTAAGTTCGAAATATTTCCTAAAATTATTCACTTTATTATAACCTTTTTGCTAATAATTTACAGAGTATCACTTTTTTCACAGCTTCATTACAAGAAAAGAAACTGATTGGTGCAACAGCGCTTGAATGATTTGGTTTTCATCAAGTACAATCAGTATTTGCTTCCTAGATATGACAAGCGTGACTCCATTAATCCAATCATCTTAGATTCTAATGCAATGGATGATGAAAATGAATGGTTGGTGGGGAGGATAGATGAAGATGAAGATGAAGATGATATTCCGGTGTTTGATGATGATGATTTGACCTGGGATAGTGCTGCAAATGCCATTGGAGTTAATGAAAATGCCTACACTTTTAGATCTCGAGCTTTTTGATCTAAAAGTGATTTATTGAGAAAGTCAAGTAAAGCTAAGCCTAGGACAACTACTTCCAAGGGCAAGGAGAAAATGCAAACAAAGGGAAAAGAAAAATAAACTTATTTATCAACATTGCGTATTATAGATAAAGAAGATGATATAGATTTTGATGACATTGAGGAGGAAGAAGAAAAGGATAATAAGGGTTATAAATCTTGTTCAAGTGGTGATAGATGTAGGGAAGAGTTGAGAGGGGAGGAAGAGTTTGAAGATGATGATTAGATACTAGAGTTGTTAACTTGTTATAAAACTTTAGCTTGAACTTTTTTGTTTAAGATCATTGAACGAGTTGAGTTTTTTTTAATTATTAGTTCATAATGTTTAGTAGTTTTTATGTTCTGTAATTGTTTGAATTTATGGGCATTCTTGGTATATAACTATGTCATAGAAAATGAAGATACTTTTCATATATTGCGCTTTATTGCAACAAAGCGTGCGCTTTGCACTGCACTATGCGCTATAGCTCCAAGAGACCTTTGCTATAGCGCGCTTTACGCTCTTAACAACTATGCAAGGGGCTCAAATTGACTACATTTGTAACAAGTTGGGCATGATTAACATCTATGCTCCAACTTGAGAGAGAGTGTTCGAAAATATTCTATGGATATATTCTAGGAGTTTGTAATTAGATACGATTTGATAGGATACTCATTAGAGATTTTATAGCATCTTATTTCATTAGGACTCTTTTGTATGTATATTGTTGTCTTTTCTAATAAGAAGATATAAAAAAATTCTTTGTTAAAACTATTTTAGAAAAATGCTAAAGATACAGAGGCAAAAAGAAAAAGATTGACCCCAACAAGTAAAGCAAGCAATGGCTTCTAAAGAAGGGCCTACATTGAATTGCTTCAAGATTAGAAAGCCTTAGGCCAGTAGACTTTGAGTAGTACTCACAAATATAAATATCTTGTATTAGTCTTGCATGAAAATGAGAGATGGACAAGAAAAATTGTTTGTTCTTTAGTTAGTGGATTATAAAGCTCAAATCTCAAACATGCAGAATAAATAAAACTAAATAGAAACCATCTGGTATCTGAATACTAACTCCAATAGCCACCACCTTTCCCCTACCAAATGACATCCCTATTCCTATTGCATCAGTAAGGCTAGTTTCACAGTACCTCTTCAGGGATAACTTAAATGACAGTTTTCTTTTCGCTAAACATATGATATTGATGAACATGACATCCGTGTATTACTATGGATATATGATTGGGTAAACTCTAAAGTGGTGAATATGGGTCTGGTGAACTTGTTCACAGGGATAATTATGCATTTATCTCCAACAACACTAGAAGATTTGTGTGATGACTTTTTTGATTAAAAATTGAAGGCATTAGACAATTAACCACTTTTTGTTGAGATAGTGATTGATCCTAACTTAAACAGCTATAATAAAGACAAGCCACGGCAGACCACCAATCCTCCTGAGACTAATCCTAAACATTGAATTATCAAGTAGTAACAGAAATGCATGCACAAGTTGCTTATACCTTCCAACTTGACTTTGAGTCCCCTGTTTTTGCAGATCGAAGCATTTCATATAACAATCCTGCAAAATGCAGAAAGGAATAGTTAAAAGTAGTAGATAACACAAATAATTCCTCAAACTATAAGGATTCAGCATGCCTTGATTCAGTTAAAAAGATGCAATGGTCTAAATTCACAAAGAATATATTGACTGGCAGGTTCATATAGTGAAAATATCCACAAAGTGACAAAATACTTGCTAGGTAAAACCAGGAATCACAAACTTACAGCACTGTTCTATATGATTACTTTCACACTTCTTAACTAAAAACTATGAAGTTGAACAATTTAAAAAGATTGGCAACATTTCTAATGACTAGTAAAAGATAAACAACCTAAATTTATATCTTTGCAAGAGATCCATAAATTCCTATAACCCTAAAAACAATAAATATTTTAAAAGTATAGAGGGCTCTATTTTTACTAAACTAATCATGTCAAATTTAGCTTTTCTTTAGTGATTGAAGTTTATACAAATGCTAAATTTCAATTCAAGGACGATTCTGCATCATTGGGTCACCCCCTAGGAGCACCAAGGCACAAATATACCTAGGCCTAGAGGCATGGCAAGCTGTGCTCCTTATAGAAGGAAGAGGAAAAAATGCATGTCTTTCAAATATCAATAATATAACAAGCATGAAATACAAAAATTATGAATTCATGAATTCAGAAGTTAATAACAGCCTTTTTAGAAAATCCTGATTAGTTTTTGCACTTAAATTACTTAAGTTTTCATTACTTTTGAGCAAGTCCAAAGCATGTTCAGAAATCTTCAGCAAGTTAATCTTGATTTCAAAAATTTCAGCTTTTAATATTATGTTAAAGAGAAACCATAATTTTTGCAGTTAACTACAGAATTTTTCTGAACTTCAGTACATTTCAGCAAATTGTAATTGATTTAAGTAGAAGACAGAAGAGCAGGGAGGGGGATAGAGAGAAGAGGAGGAAGAAAGGAGAACAGGAAAAGAGAGAGCTAGAGAGAGAGAGAGAGAGAGAGAGAGAGAGAGAGGAGCAGGAGAAGAGCAGCCATATTTCTATACCCAAGAGCATACCCAGTGGTGAGAGAGAAAGGGAAAAGAGGAGAAGAGAAAGAAAAGAAAGAGGAAAGGAAAAGGGTGGGAAGAAAAGGAATGAAAGATAAAGGAAAAACTAGTCATATGCAAGCACATCATGCCATATCCATTGACAAGCATCATGTCTACACCTCTACAAGCTCCTTCCCCACAAGTACACTTCAATTCACTAAGTGCAGGAGGATTTTACACAGGACATCTTCCATCTTGGACTCTATTTCTCCTCCCCCATCCGTCTATATATCAGAGATACAATTTTCCCAAACCTATTTACCAATCAGATTGTCTAAATTCAAAGGTGCAAGTGCTTATTACTCTATAAGCCGCTGCAAAGCCAAATTTCCAAATGTGTTATACTAGTGGTCCACTCCAGTACATCTAAATGAAGCAACGTTTTAGTCATTTTTAATGTATATTTACGTCTTGCCTCTTCCATTTACACTAGTGATGATACTGTACAAGTTAATTAAGCATTTGAAAGATGTTGCAGCAGAATCATATATTTCAATTTGAAAGCAGTAAAAAATACTCATCCAAATGGAGGAGATGTTGAAATCCAAGTCTCAAATGTCTAAGAAAACTCAAGATCAGTTTCAAATTTTCAAACACAATTTACCTCCTCTTCTGCATATCTGCCATTCGGCTGAAACTGCATTAACTGTGACCACACTCAACTGTTCCAATATTGCGAGGCAGATAATGTTGGTGACATGGCCAACAACAGTCTAGTTCATTTTCTAAAGAGGTCAACTTATTTCACAGAAGGCAAGATACAAAATACTGGTAACTGCAATTGTCAAGGTAAAGTGCAAGATAGGTAGCCACATCGATGCTAAGAGTATTCAGGAGAAGTTACATGCTTCCCTGGGCATAAAGTAATCTGCCTTTTATGTTAACAGAAATGCAAGCCTAATGCCCATAGAACTCTGTCTCGTGAGAAAACCAATCTGGATGCATTAACTTATCTTCTCATTTCTGCATCATCTTAACCAAGGATCATTCTGTATCATCTCAACTACAGCTTGCTAAATTCTTCAAAAACTCCCACACATAAACCCATTTCACGTTTCTCTTTAATGAAGAGCATGACCTCCATTATTCATATTATGTCAATGCTATTCCTTTTCTTTGTCTCTGTAGATCACTCCCCACCCCCCACCTCCCACCATAAGCCCAATTCCAACAATCTTAACAGAAATAGTACAAAAACGATTCTATGATCATTATTACATTGACACAAGTAGCCGTACAAAAAATTCCATGTATCTCAAGAGAGAAAAACCAAAATAAACACACATGCATGATGATCAAGCTCCTCAAATAGCAAATCACTTGAATTTCAAAGCTCAAAAATGCAACAACAGAAACCAGAATCATTCAGCACAACACAACAGCATCAGCCACAACGGCGAAACCACGAATTCCACTCAAGTCAACCACATTAACGCGCCATTAAACTGATTCCAGAAGAATGCATGCTCAAGATATATACACAGAGCGGAGCAGAGACGCGTAGGGGTGTAGAAGTGGCTTACTGTCGCGAGTAATTTGGCGGAAATTCTTATAATCGCTCCCCTGCGACGAGGAGTTGGAATCAGACATCGACATGGCAACAATTTGATGTTCCACAATGGAGCAGTTTGGCTTCTTGTTTCCTTTCGGTTCAATTAATCGACGACGGAATCGCATAAAAGGGCGCTGATCGGAATCCTGAGTTCCGATTGTCCAGAGAGATGAGAAAAGAAATGTACTTTATACATTCGGGCTTTGCGTGGATTGGACTGTTCAAGCCCGATAGCTGATGGTCTATCCGGGTCCGGCCGGTCCAGTAACGAATTACCTTTATTGAGTGTTTTAGGCATGTTTGATGTGGAATTAAGTTATACATGTTAATATAATTTTGGGAAGATAAGGAGATACTAGAAAATTTAATAGTTTGTTTGATAGTTGAAATTGTGATATAAATAAACCACCGCACATATCTCAAATAATATACTATCACTTGTTTGATAGCACATACTATTTTTTATTTCACAATTTTACCCTTAAAAAAAGTGAAGAGATAAAACCACTAAATTTCATATCAAACATGATCTAGTAGAATGCATATCATATTAGAATGGGCACAATTAGGCAGGTTGACATAATATGGTTATATAATATTTTTTTTCTAATGAATTTCATTAAAAAAAATTTACTACTTTATTTAGAATTAAAAAATTAATTATTTTTGATTTAGTTAAAAATTTTAATTAATTATTTACTTTATGATTAATTAATACTAATAAAATGACACCAATATAAATTAATTATAAAATCAAGCAACAATAGTTTTATATTGATTAATTGTATCGTTCATATATTGATTTTCAATTTTTTCTGATTTAGAAGCCTTTAATTATCACTAGTATTGGCTATCGATTTTTCATAATTCTTAACTACTAATTTTTTTATTAATTTTTTAATTACTAATTTATACTTATATCCATTTATATATAATTATGAGATTTTATATTGAAAAAATAAAAATAAGTCAGTAATTTAGTATGTATAATAATATATTATATATGACAATTTTTTTAAATATTATTTGTATATAAAAGAATACTTGACACATTCTCCAAATTTTTTCAAAACAAAAAGAAATACTAGATACATTCTCCAAAGTTTCTTCCAAAAATCCATTCTCTTAAAATGTTTTTCAAAAAACATCTAAAATGTAAAAGAACTAAGCCCAAAATTATTTTGAGCAAAAGGAGTTGTTTGGTTAGGGAGACGACCGCCCGAACTCCATTTGTCATTTTCACTATAAGTAATGCCTATATAACAATTGATCAAGGTCCAACAATCTGCTAAAATCATTTTCAATCACATTTTTTTTTAAATCAAGGTTAAGGATATATCAAATATAAAAAGGAGAATTATAAGTCGATGATGTTTGCACAAATTTTAAAGAAAGAAGTATTTACTTCCCTTACAATATTTTGGATTTAGATAAACTTAAGTACAAAGCTAAATTACATCATACTAGCCACTAATGACTTCAAATATAAATTTAGCTTATTATGGACTTTCTCAGCCATATTTTAAGGCAGCCAACCAGAAGCATGGATCAAAATCCCAGCAACAGCAACTTTTCAGCAAGTAGACTTGAAACTAAGGCATATAATGCACCCAACGCATCCATCTGCTATGAAGATAAAATGTAGCAAATTCTGAATATATCCAGGGTCTCTATATCAAACTTATCTCAGACCTGCAGCAGTAATCCACACAACAGTTATTGCAATTTCAAAATAAGTTTGTGGAGAGCCAATTCCCCAAACACATCACCAAAGCTCATTAAACATAAGACTGAAGCAGAAGCAAAACATCCATCAAACTGCAAAACACAGATAGTAACAGCAGCAAATTTTGAGACATAAGGTACCTAATTTCCATCAGACGTAGACCTATCTGAACGTGGACCAATAACAATTGATTAAGGTCTAATAATCTACTAAAACCAGCAGCTTCATGTGCAACAAACTAGCAGAAAATCACAACAGATTGTAGTCATCACATCCATACAACAAGTTCTACACAAATTCATAGACTAGTAGCAAAATTCATTCAAAACCTATGAAAATTATAAATGAGATTAAAAAGCCAAAAACTGGCATTCCAACAGAGATATTCCAAAGAGCAATGCAGTAGCCAATATGCAACAACAGCAAACTCAACAGTCTACATGTTTATATTATTAATAATTCATCCAATCAACAAGAAGAGCGTCTGCAATTATAAATTACATAGAGATCACAAAAATCTACTCAAATTTATTAGTAAATCTCAGTCTACATCAGTTCTTCATCACCATACAACCAATCCCAATCATATACCCACCAAAATCAGTTTAAATAACAATATAAGCACCAAAGAAAAAAGGAAAAACAAGAAAGAGAAAAACAGAGAGCAATAAACACATAATACAACTTTTATGTATGGGAACATATACAATGGGGGTGTCCTTAATACTGAGATGAGGCAAAGGGTCACTGGTGCTAACGTGCACTGGGGCAAGTGACGCACCCATCACCCCAAGCAGCATCCTCATATCAGACCTCTTATTCCCATGCCCATTCTCGTTAATGGCCACGGAAGTGTGCGGTTCAGCTGCCTCAAACCCATTGACATATACCCGACACGACCCGCTTCGACTCTCCGATTTCACTCCCATCTGGATTCGGGCCCTCCATCAACAGCTTCAGTGTCTCCACCACTGGCCTGAGGCTACACCATCTTGCGATCAACGCCTCAAGATTACTTGTACTGATCTTCTTCCTCCAGAGCAGATCCGACATCAGCGAGGCGCTCCGACTCAAACTCCTAGAGCGTGACTTTCTTGGAAATGATAACCCACGTACCACCTCCTCTTTCAATGCGTATGAAATACTGTGACTTGGGGGCTTCGTTTCAAATCGATTTATGGAGGACAAAAGTGTAATGTTAGCCTTGTGAATTGAGGACAAAATCGATAATTTGTACCAACAGTTCAATCAATTTTTTTTTTTTTTAACAGTTCAATCAATTTGACAAAATGGGGGTTAGTCGCAGGGGGAAGGTCGCTACTTGAATCGATGATAGTCTTGTGAATAGGTTGGGCTGACGATTTTTAAAAGGCCGGCCCGTTAATTCAGTAGTGCCTATCAAACATGCTATGAATAGGGATTATACCTTTCAATTGGGTCTAATACATGAAATCAAACGTAGCCTTAATCTTTTGTGCAATGAGGTGAAATAAAATGGATCACTTATTATAAAGTACCTAAAATATTTTTTAAATTTGTGTTCAGTCTCCAATTGATTTTTATAGAATAAACTCCCTAATTTTATTAAAAATTTAGAGATCACTTCATATTCATTTGATTTGGCAAAAATACCCTTAACTATAATATTTTTCACTCATTTTTTTTATTTCTTCATTATCCACACAACTAAGATTATAAATAAATATTCAAAAATTTATTTATTGTTCACATTCATATCTATTTATATAAAATTTATCCACATTCATTTGAAGTAGATATTATCGGTATTCAATTAGTAGATATTTGATTATAAATAGATACAAAATGAATATATATTTATTAAATAATATATTATTTATTTTTTAATAAAAATATCATAATCCATAAATATATATATAAATTATAATTGAAAAATTGAAAAGAAAAAAGAATAAATTTAAACAAATATTGTAATATAGAGAAAAAAAATTAAAGAATAAAGTTAATCAACATAATTATTGTTGGTTGACCTTATAATTGATACACTTAAATGTCATATTAATATTAATTAATAATCAATTATAAAGTCAATTATTAATTAAGAATTATACTTTTTGTTTGATTGCTTTCTTTTTGATGAAATTGTATAATTCCTTCTATTAATTAAAAATATATATTTGTTATAGGTTCATATATTCACGTATTTGGATATTCATAAATAAATATTAAAAAAATTATCATCAAATATGAAAATCAAAAAAATAATTCAAATTCGAATAAATTTAATCAAATATGAACACAGATATATCTCAATTCAACTGATATTTGACAGATACAAATTCGGATATCATTGTTAAATATCTATCAAATCCATATATGTATCTAAATATTCAAAAAGTTAAACGAATATAAAAATAGTATATTCAATCTGTTTAATATCTATTTACACCCCTATGCACAACCAAACACTATACCCTAGAACAATCTTTCATTACTAGAAATAGAAAGAAAAGTTGCATAAAGAAACCAAGCTCATAAGTGGGAACGAGAACATTGATGGAGCCAACAACCACCAACACAACCACCGCATTTTCTTCTTCTCTCTGTATTTTCATCATTTTCAAGTTTTTTCTTCTCAATTTATTTTCATCTCAGCCCGATCTTCTTCTCTCCATCTTATCGTTTTCCAAAAATATCAACCAGCAATGAAGGTGGAGTGTTCATTCAAGCATTGAGAAGTTGTCGCTACAAAGACCAACTCTATATAATGTCAATTAAGGAAAATATGACTTTAATGAAAATGTACCTTAATCTCACAAGAAAATAGAGTGAAATCAACCCTGAGCTCTTCACTTTGCAATACATAGCTCCACATCAAAGATTGTACGTGACTTTGACCAATGACGACAATATCATGAATATGATCTTACTGCATTTGATATTGAAGATGAACATTATTAGCATTCTGATAAATCGAAAAGATGAATCAAGTAGTAGTGGAAAGAAAAGCAGTGATATTTTAAGATAATACTTCTACTATACCTAAATTATACTGAATTTTTTAAAATTTTGTACTTGAAGTGTTTTGCAATTGTACTTCGTTATTTGAAACTCTTTTGTACTTGGGGTGTTCTACATTATACTTATTGCAATTAAAATTATACTGCACTGCTAATATTTTATACTTGAAGTATTCTGCAATTATACTTCATTTATCTAAAATTGTACTACGATGCTGAATTAATTTTTTTCGATTATTCTACATTGATTATTCTACATTAATAATTCATTTTACCTAAAACTGTATTACAGTATTAAAGTTTTATACTTCAAATGTTCTACTAACTGATTATCTAAATTTGTAATATAATTACTAATGTTTTATACTTAAAGTGTTTTGGAATTGTACTTTTTTTTATTTGAATTTTTACTACGATGATGAATTACTAATCTTCAATATTCCACATTTATACTTCATTTTACCTAAAATTGTACTACAGTATTGAAGTTTTATACTTCAAATGTTTTACTAACTGATTATCCAAAATTGTAATATAATTACTAGTGTTTTATACTTAAAGTGTTTTGGAATTGTACTTTTTTTATTTGAATCTGTACTACGATGATGAATTACTAATCTTCAATATTCCACATTTATACTTCATTTTACCAAAAATTGTACTACATTATTGAAGTTTTATATTTCAAGTGTTCTACTTATTGATTATCTAAAATTTTACTACAATTACTAGTGTTTTATACTTAAAATATTCTGAAATTGTACTTCGTTTATTTGAAATTGTACTTCATTTATCTAAAATTATACTACGATGCTAATTTATTTTTCTTCATCTATTCTACATTTTATACTTCATTTTACCTAAAATTGTAGTTTATTATTGAAGTTTTATACTTTAATTGTTCTACTAATTAATTATCTAAAATTGCACTGCAATTGCTAGTGTTTTATTCTTGAATTGTTCTGCAATTGCACCTCATTTATTTAAAATTATACTACCATATTGAATTAATATTCTTCAAGTATTCGACATTTTTACTTCATTTTACTAAAATTGTATTACATTATTGAAGTTTTATGCTTCAAATGTTCTACCAAACTAATTGATTATCCAAAATTGTATTGCATTACTAGTGTTTTATACTTGACATGTTCTAGAATTGTATTTTGTTTATCTGAAATTATACTTCATTTTATATTTTATTTTATCTAAAATTGTACTTATTATTGAAGTTTTATACTTCAACTATTCTATTATTGATTATCCAAAATTATATTGCAATTGCTAGTATTTTATACTTAAATTGTTCTGCAATTATACATCATTTATTTGGAATTGTATTACCATGCTAAATTAATGTTGTTCAAGTATTAGACATTTTTACTTCATTTTACTAAATTATACTGCGTTATTGAAGTTTATACTTCAAGTATTCTACTAAATTAATTGATTATCCAAATTGTACTGCATTGCTAGTATTTCATACTAGAAGTGCTCTACAATTGTACTTCATTTATCTAAAATTGTACTTCATTTTATAATTCGTTCTACCTAAAATTGTCATCTATTATTGAAGTTTTATACTTCAATTGTTCTACTAATTGATTATCCAAAATTACATTGCAATTGTTAGTGTTTTATACTTAAATTATTCTACAATTGTACCTCATTTATTTGAAATTATACTATCATACTGAATTATTTTTCTTTGACTGTTTTATATTTATACTTCATTTAACATAAAATTTTACTGCATTTGTCAACTCCTAGGGATGCATTAGAGGAGGAAATTGGTTCAACCAATGTATCATAAAATGAATTGGCTTTAGTTAGCAACTTAAGTAATGCATGTAGGCATTACATATATGGAGAGGATCGAATATTCAAGGATGCTAAGGAGTTTAGAATTATGCTTAAGAATTATGCAGTGGCTACTATGCGATCATTTAAATACAAGAAAAATGACAACAAAAAAATCATATCCATTTGCAACGATGAAAACTGCAAATGGAGAAATGCATCAAGGCATGAAGCTAATAAATTATCTGGCATTCGAAAAGCAATCTAGAGCACACATGCGGTGAGGCTAATATTCAAACAAGGGGATATTCTAAAGCCAATTCCACTTGGGTTGTTAACATAGTGAAGGATAAATTGAGATTAGAGCCATATTATCGGCCCTCGACCATATTGAAAGATATCCATATAGAATACGGTGTGGAACTTAGATATCATAAAACATGTATGGTTAAGGAACTAGCTATGCATAACATCCATGGCGCTGAAAAGGGATTTTATGATAAATCGAGGTGGTACTGTGATGCTGTGAAGATAACAAACCTTAGAAGTATTGCAAACTGTGAGTTTGACCCAATTAGTCAAAAATTTTATCAACTATTTATATATTTCATTGCCTTCGTTATTGGTTTTCTCGGGGGATGTAGGCGATTGATATTCTTAGATGACACTCATATTAAAAATAAATATAAAGAAAGCTTACAAACAGCTGTTAGTAAGGATGCTAATGATAACTTATTCACGCTAGCGTATGCAGTTGTTGACTCTAAAAATGATATTAACTAGGAGTAGTTCTACTTTAAGCTAAGAAATATCTTAGATTCTTAATATGCCTACCAAAACAAGTAATGGAGCTTTGGTTAGGTCGTGGTCTTCCTGTATCTATGAGGTCATATCATTTTAGTTTTTTGAAATGAAATGAAGCCTCCAGATCTACGTCTTACCCCAGTATCTACTTGGTTTATCAAGGTTTACTTTTTTCTCCTATTGACATCCAGGTCTTCTTAAGGCCATTCCTATCATATTTTTCGATAGCCACCATACATATTACTTCAAACACTTAGTGGATAACTTTAAGAAATAAGTAAAAACTTTATCTTTACTTGTGAATCAATTATATGAAATAAACTCTAATTCATAACATATAGTATATCACAATCTTATTATTTTACATTCAAGTATTAAGGAAGTACCCCTTACATAACAAGAAATATTGGGCTTCTGTTTTTATGAAAACTGCATATGCACTTATAAGGTAAGAGTATACTCAACATATCGACAGTATCTTAAGTTAATGCCCCTTGCCAAAGACTTTATTATGCAGTCTAATCCACAATATTGGGCAAGTTCCTTATTCAATGGATATCAATGAGGTTAATAAACAATAATATAACAGAATGTTGGAATAATTAGGTGGAACCAACCCAATTTATGCTAGTTATAGCCATGGTTGATCACAAACCCATGCAAATAATGGTTATGATACATGATTAATGAGAAGAATCTCACAAAATGGTTGGTCAATTATGTCACAAGCAAGAAAAGAAGTTAGCATTCAATTATATACGTTCTCACACCTTAAACGTTGTCATGTCTAGCGGTTGGAGCTTCAATGTGATTGAGCATGACAAATCATATGCTATAGATTTGTAGAGTAAGGTTTATTCATGCAAAGCATGACAGATTGATAAAATACCATGCAAGCATGCATGTGCTTGTGTCGAGTCAAAGTCACTTTCACCATATGACTTTACCAATCAATACTACCAAGTTGAGATATATCAATAAGCATACCAAGCAATGATCAACCCTATTCCTATTTATGATATGCATATGTTCCCTTTAGATGATGACAGTGTCATTAATACACCTGATTGCTGATCTCCGCCTAGCCGTAGAAGGACATAGAGAACCCCATCACAAATTGAGAAATGTGTTATTAAGTGTACACAGTGTGGTAAGACAGGGCATAATCATCGAACTTGCAAAGAATCACTAAACTAGCTAAATTAACTAGATTATGTGGTAGGAGAAAAAATTTGAAGAACTTCGAATTGTTAATTTGTAATGAAAATTTGATTTTATTTGTGGATTACTTTGGATTGTTGAATTGAACTTTGTCATCAACAACTATTTTTCACTATATATTTTCAAATATATTATGTGAACATATTTGATTTCTAAAAGTTTCCTTGCAAATGCTTTATTTCGAGACATATATACTTCATTATGGCACATATGCACTTTATTTTGAGTGAAAATGTACTAGCAATAGAATGTACATACTGTTCGAGATATTAGTGCTTTTGTATTTCAATAGGGGAGATTTATACTTGATTTTGGGACATATATACTTCATCATGGCACATATATACTTGATTTTGAGTGAAAATGTAGCATGTACATGTTGTTTAAGATATCAATGCTTTTGTTCCTTAATAAAGGAGATTGATACTTGATTTCAGAACATATGTACTTCATTGTGACAATTACATACTTGAGTTCTAGTGATAATGTAGCATGTATATGTTATTCTAGACATTAGTGCTTTTATACTTCAAAAAGAGAGATTTATACTTGATTTCAGGACATATGTACTTAATCGTGGCAATTATTCCAATAAAAATATAGCATGTACATATTATCTGAGATATCAATGCTTTTGTACTTCAACAAAGGAGATTTATATTTGATTTCGAGACATATGTACTTCATTGTGGTAATTATTTACTTGATTTCCAATGAGAATGTAGCATGTACATGTTGTCCAAAGTATCAGTGCTTTTGTACTTCAATAAAGGAGATTTACACTTGATTTCATAATATATGTACTTTATTATGGCAATTATGTACTTGATTTCTAGTGAAAACATAGCATGTACATGTTGTCCAAGATATCAATGCTTTTATAATTCAATAAGGGATATTTATACTTGATTTCGAAACATATGTACTTCATCATGCCAGATATGTACTTGATTTCTTGATTTCAGGAATTATGTACTTGATTTCTTGATTTTTGTACTTCATTGTAGCAATTATGTACTTGATTTCTTGATTATTGTACTCATAGTGATGAACTTGAGTTTTTTTTCCATGTTTTACATTTTGTTTCTTAGTAATTAACAACCAAAACTCTAAAAATGTGTGTAATATTTAGTATGGTATGAATACAATAATGTTAAAGTATTAAAGTGATAATCATCAGTGCTCAACGAATTAAAGTTATCATTTGCAATAGTGTAAAGTATACTTATACATTCAAAGTTGTAAACACGTGAGTATTTGAGGATCATATCCATCCTATCACCCATGCAAATATGTACTTCACTTGGTCCAATAGTCTCAAAATATTGTACTTGAACCTCACTCCAATTATTATATTTTAGTTATTCAATTGCACAAAGTGTACTTCAACATAATTCTATATATACTTTGTTTCTTATATACATATATTTTATGTTGAAAATATACTACCAGACCATGAACAAATGTGTGGCAATGAACTTGACTTTTGTTCCATGTTTTGCCTTTTATTTCTTGGTAATTAACAATCAAAACTCTAAAAATGTGTGTAATATTTAGTATGGTATAAATATAATAATGTTAAAGTATTAAAGTAATAACCACTGGTGTTCAACAGATTAAACTGATCATTCATAGTAGTGTAAAGTATACTTATGCATTCAAAGTTGTAGACATATAAGCATTTGACAATCAAATTCATCCTATCACCGGAACAAATATGTACTTCACTTGGTCCAACAGTCTCAAAATATTATTGATGAAGGTGAAAATAGTTGAATTGAGCTAGAATATGAATAAACTGACTTGTAGATGCTCAATGGGTGATCTTTAAGGGTTTTAGGGGTCAAGTCCTGCAATCAAGAGCAACATCAGGCTAGCTGAGCTACCCTTAGCTCAAGCATTCCAATGCTCAAGTCAGTATAGAATCAACTAGATAATTAAGCAGCAGAGTGAGAGCTTTCAAATATAGAACAACATACCTTATGAGACGCTGACAATGGGGTATTTATAGCCTTCTCCATGTGATTGATATGTCTAAGATGCCCTTGTTATGTAAAATGAGCTATTGTCCTTGTTTGAGGACCTTTAGATCTTTTTCCCTTTACGACTATTCCAAGTGGCTTTATTTCTAACTTCTCGTGACTAAGTAATACATAGGTGGCATGCCTCCTATTTGGTGCAGTAGAAAAGGTGGTATAGTGGTGACACGCACTATTAATGCAGAGGTACACCGACTGTCAGGGCATTTAATGCAACAGAAAGGCTCTTTAGATAAATCGACCCACCTAGTCGACATATGCGCTCGCTTGCAAGCTATTTTTGAGCTACGATCAACAATTGACACTTTCTTGTGCTTAAACCCTTCTCTTGTTAAGATAAGAAACCATCTATGTTTGATATGCACCCTGGTCGAAAGATTCCAATGCTGTTAGAAATATTGGAAAAAGAGAACAAGAGAGATCGAATGAGGTCAACAATAAGGCTGGACTCAATGTTAAATCGGCTTGACGAGTAGTTGGGCCACCCCATTTCATATCTTATTTCTAGATCGAGATTTGTTGGGCTGGGCCTAATGGGCCATCTCCTATCATGAGTCTCCCTCACTTTCAAATTCTAATCAAGAGTATCAACAAGAGAAATTGAGGAATAGCTAGTTTACAGAAGGTGAGGTATATTCGATGAAGGTTTCTAGAGTGGACTAGGGTTTTAACGTATTTAATATGTCCATTGCATTGAGTTACGTGAAGCATCAAATGACATCTGCCTCATTATTACGACCATTTAGTTTTCCATGCTTTGATGCCTATAAATAGGTACTGCAAAAAGTTTCATTTTTTATTTTTACAGCTTTGCATAAGGTCGAGTCAGACATTTTTCATACTTCTTGTTGATTGTTTCCTACTTTACACAAAGTGGAGTGGCCTAACTACCTATCGGGCCCATTTAACGTTGAGTCCAACCCTATTGTCAACCTCGTTCGACCTCCTCCATTCTCTCCCACCAATATTTCTAACAGCATTGGCATCTTTCAACTAGGGTGCATATCGAACATAGATGGTCGGTTTTCCTGATAAAATGAGGGTTTAGGCACAAGAAAGTGTCAATCGTCGACACTTTGGATCAGCTCACTAAAATATCCTTTTTACCACATTAAATGTCCTGATAGCCGATGTGCCCCCGCATTAATGGTGCATACTACCTTTAGTACCACTTTTCCTTCCACACTAGTGAGGAGGTGCACTAACTATGTACTACCTAGTCCTAAAAAGCTAGAGATGAAGCCACTTAAAATAGTACATAAAAGGGAGAAAACCTAAAGGTCCTCAAGCAAGGACAATAGCCCATTCTACATAACAAGGGCATCTTAAGCATATCAACCACTTAGAGAAGGATATAAATACCCCATTACTAGTCTCTCATAAGGTATGCCATTCTCTATTTAAAAGCTCTCACTCTGCTGCTCAATTATCTAGTCGATTTTATACTGATTTGAACATCGAAGTGCCTGAACCCAAGGTAACTTGATCAGCTTGACGTTTGCTATTCATTGCAAGATTCAATGCCCAATACCCTTAAAGATTGCCCATCGACCATCCACAAGTTGATTTATATAGATTCCAACTCAATTCAACCATAAACTGTTTTCACCTTTATCATTTGGCACATCCGTGGGAAACTCGATTCTACAATCAAGAAAATGGTCAACACTAGGCAAGCTACTTCTGAGAAAAAGGAGACTAGAAGATCACCAACCTTTCCTCCTTGACCTCAGTAAGAACCAAATTTACCAAGGCCTAGTACCCAACCAAAGCATGTGGTCACCCTAACTATACCCCAGTTGATGTAACTTATTAACAAGTAGATATCCCAACAAATTTTTGCACAATTATCCACCACCCTAAATTGACACGTTACCTAGCTCGGGCAACTGAATTATACCCCAGCCCACCCAACTTGAAGAAAGACCCACTTGGGAAAAAAGAGGTCAACCAAAAACCAGATGAACCCCTTCTCGATATGAAGAAAGCCCATGGCATTTTCCAAGAGAGGAGCCCTGAACAAATCCCCGGGAAGAGGTCATGAATTTCATAGATCATGGTGTTCAACCCCTTCAAGCCTTGAAGCACAATAGGATCGAATGTACAAGGCCCCAATCAAATTAAAACCAAACCCAAGCCGAACAAGAAGAATAGAAAGAGGTTTCCCATCAGGTGCAGCAACTAAACTACTGACTTAAAGAAATTTTGAGGAGAAACATCAATAGATACCCCTACAGTAAAGGTACTCCCCTATTTCGACAGGAAAAGGAGTCATCATTCATATAGAAGATAATCGATGAGCGCATTGCTATTGATCTAAGGTCCCAATTAGATTGCCTAGATATAATAGCTCGACCAACCACAATAAGCACAGCCTTCAGTTTAAACACATGATGCAATTGCATGAACATAACGAATACATCCATGCGAAGATACTAGTGACAACTTTCCATGGCATTACATTCAACTAGTTTGTGAAGCTTGAGCCGACATTGATTGACTCATATAACCAATTGTGCGATAAATTCCTATACCAGTTTACCAGTCGGAGAAAGGCAAAGCTCTCTCATGCCCACTTGCACACAATCGAATAGAATGAGGAAGAGTCCCTTCGTGATTTTTTTTTACCAGATTCAACACTAAAGTTTTGAAGATTGATAGCCCATAAACTGAATTTCTAATTGATATACTTTTCTAGGGCATTCAACATAAGAAATGTGCCAATACTTTGGTGCATGAGTGACCTAGATCGATGGAGAAAATGCTCGACCTCACAGAAAGCTATAAAAGTAAAAAAATGAAACTTTTCACAGCACTTATTTATAGGCATCAAGGAGCAAGAAACCAAACAGCTGCAATAATGCCATCATTTGACACTCTACGTGACCCTATGCAATAGACACATTAAATGCATTAAAACCCTGGTCGACTCAAGAAACCCTCATCAAATGTATCTCACCTTCTGTAAACTAGCTATTCCCTAATTCCTGTCGTTGATACTTTCGATCAGAATTTGAAAATGGGGGGACTTATGATAAGGGATGGCCCAATAGGCCCAGCCCAACAAATCTTGATCCAAAAATGAGATGCAAAGTAGGGTGACCCAACTACACATCAGGCCCATTTGACGTTAAGTCCAGCCCTATTATCAACTTCATTCACCTTCCTCTATTCTCTCCCTCCAACACTTCTAACAGCACTAGCATCTTTTGACCAAGGTGCATATCCAGCACAGATGGTGATTATCCCAACAAGATGAGGGTTTAAGCACAAAAAAGTGTTAATCATCAACTATAGCGCAAAAACAGCTTGCAAGCAGGTGAATATGTTAACCAGGTGAGTTGGCTCGCTAGAAAGGCCTTTTCTGCCGCATCAAATGTTCTAACAGCCAATGTGCCTTTGTAATAATGGTGCATGTCGCCTTTAGTACCACTTTTCCTACTGTGTTAGGCAGGAAGCACGCCACCTGTGTACTACCTAGTCCTGAGAAACTGGAGATAAAGCCACTTGGAATAATACATAAAAAAGAGAAGACTTAAAGTTCCTCAAGTAAGAAGAATGGCTTATTCTACATAACAAGGGCATCTTAGACATTTCAACCACCTAGATAATACAATAAATACCCCATTGCCAGCCTCCCATAAGGTATGCCGTTCTATATCTAAAAGCCCTCACTTTGCTGCTCAATTATCTAGTCAATTCTTTACTAACTTAAGTGTTAGAGTACCTGAGCTGAAAGTAGCTCGGCTAGCCAAACATTTGCTATTGACTGTAGGATTTAACCTACCCCCAATACCCTTAAAGATCACCCATTGACCATCCATAGGCCAATCTATTTAGATTCCAACTCAATTCAACCATAAACAATTTTCACCTTCATCAATTATACTTGAACCTCACTACAATTATTATATATTAGTTATTCAATTACACAAAGTATACTTTAACATAACACCATATATACTTTATTTGTTCGATATTTGTACTTGATTTCCCGCATACTGTACCCAACCTCACTACAATGTTTCACTTTAATCGATCATTCACACAAAATATACTTCAAAATAACAATATATGTACTTTGTTTATTTGATATTTGTACTTGATTTCCTGTATACTGTACTTAACCTCACTACAATGTTTCACTTTAATCGATCATTTGCATAAAATATACTTCAAAATAACAAAATATGTACTTAGTTTGTCCAATATTTATACTTCATTTTCCGCATATTTTACTAAACCTCACTACAATGTTTCACTTTAATCGATCATTTGCGCAAACTATTCTTCAAAATAACAACATATATACTTTTTTTGGGCTATATTTATACTTCAACTTAATCTTATATATACTTCGATGGAAACATATACTTACATATAGAATAGCCTCAATAAAATTATCCAAATTGTCAATAAAATTCAAATAAACTTCTAATGTCACTAAAATTCAAACCCTCGTATTTTCATAACTTAAAAAGGTGTATGCCATATGTGCACGAACTGTATCCATGGAGTATTTTCCAACATACCTCTAGAAATCACTGGTGTCTCTAGCAAAACATTTTGCTCCAAGGCACATAAAGACACCACAATCCAACGACCCCTGTTGCTATCTATTCTTTCATACAATCACACTTTCATCCACATGACACCCCAATGAAATATTTAGGTACCGAGAATAAAATATAGTCTACAAAAATATTGACCAGTTGTTGACTCTTTACTTTATGAAGAATATTTTTAGAAAGGAAGCAAACTTACAATATTATTAGCTACCGATTTGTATTAGAGGGGCTACTATTGAATTCATGTACATAAAAGCATGAGTTAAAGTATCGAGGACAACCAAGAACCAATTATGGTCTCGATTAATCGATAGCATTATGTAACGACCCCTATTTACAACATCCAAGGTGATCTCTTCCAAATCTTTACGAGTGAAAGAGTTAAGTCTAGATATGAACTCAAAAAATTCTTCATCTCTTATATCCTGGATGTTGCATCCCTCGAGTCGGGATAATATATCAAACTATAAAGCATAAAATAAATGGTTAGTCTCACTTATAACATGAATTAAATTAAGTTAGGAAACTGCCACATACCTACGCTATCGTGAATGTAAACCACACATCATGGTGACACTCTTTCCTAAAAGTAGGCTACATAATACCAACATGTACCACTCTAATATGTCACCACAAAAGCACTCCCCAAATAACAAGTCCAAAAGATGTCTTCCCTCCAGAATGTATTTTCCTCCCTCCCAAACAGTCACCTTACACAAATTTAGGTTTTAATTATTAGTTCGACACCAATTTATTAAAAAGAAAAATCATAAGAAAACTTTGTTATCTCAAATTATCTCTTCAAAGAAAGTTGGTGTAACTTCTTGCTCTTTTTATGGAATATGAGGACAACCTTTATAATCAGTCCTTTCTTTATAATGATCAATCGTTAGAATCTTTGGAGTGCTTGATTCATCTTCTATTTGGATTGGGTTGATATCTTTTGTCTCCTAGCATACAAAACATCATTACATTAGGTACAAAATATCAACCATTGAAGTATAAAAGATTAACACATTAAGTACAAATATCAACCAATGAAGTATAAGACATCAGCACATTTTAGTACAACTATCAACCAATGAAGTATAAAATATTTGCACATTTAAGTAAAAATGTTAACCATTGAAGTGCAAAATATCAACACATTAAGTACAAATATCAACAAATGAAGTACAAAACATCAGCTCATTTAAGTACAAATATCAACTAATAAAGTATAAGGCACCAGCACATTTAAGTACAAATACCAACCAATGAAGTATAAAACATCCGCACATTTAAGTACAAATATCAACCATTGAAGTGCAAAAGTCATCACATTAAGTACAAATATCAACCAATGAAACATAACGTATCAGCATAATTAAGTACAAATATCAACCAATGAAATATAAGACATCAGCACATTTAAATACAAATACCAACTAATGTAATATAAAACATCTGCACATTTAAGTACAAATATCAGCACATTAAGTATAAATATCAACCAATGAAGCATAAAATATCTGCATATTTAAGTACAAATATCAACTATTGAAGTATAAAAAATCAACATATTAAGTACAAATATCAACCAATGAAGTACAAAACATCAACATATTTAAGTACAAATATCAATCAATGAAGTATAAAACATCATCACATTTAAGTGTAAATATCAACCAATGAAGTATAAGATATCAGCACATTTAAGTATAAATACCAACAAATGAAGTATAAAACATCTGCACATTTAAGTACAAATATCAACCATTGAAGTACAAAATATGAGCACATTAAGTACAAATATCAACTAATAAAGTGTAAAAGATCAACAAATTAAGTACAAATATCAACCAATACTTCATTGGTTGATATTTTGTAGTATAAAACATCATAATATTAAGTATAAAATATAAATTAATGTAGTAGAAAATGTCAACCAATGAAGTACAAAGAGATCAAGTACAAATACCTGCAAACTGGGTATAAATATCAATAAATGAAATACAAATAAATTTAGCTCAAGTAGTAGTACAAATATCAATATATTAGACACAATAATCAATAGTAAAAAAAAATACACTAAGTAGTTTTCATCACTTTTTTCTGTTCTTATTCTTGGTCTTTTTTTCCATGAGGACAATAGGTTTTCATCACATGTCTTACACATTTGGCCAATGTGGTGCACATGGGGTGACAAAATCTATTACTTTTCTTTTTGGCTTATTGTCATCTTGATTATGCATATTTGTAACAATCGATGACATGGCATTTGCCACTTCAATTTCAGATTCTTCAAACTCTGCTTCATGAATTGATGCATGAATTTTTGTGGTCAAAGGGATGATAAGAGATGCCAGATCATGATGGTGTTTTGTTCGACTTTCTTTATCCAAACTATCTTCACTTTCATCACTAACACCATCATCAATCCCTCAATCAACTTATTTGCATTTTTCTTCCCTAAATCATCCCTTTCTTTCTCTACATCATCCACCAAATCATGCTCCGCCTTATATAGATACTCACCAGCTCTATCATTATGCTCCTTTTTATTAGTCTTATCCTCAGTAACATTTCCCTCTTGTGCTTACTCTTTGATTGCCATCATCTCCAATTTCGTAATTATTTGTTTCAATGATTGATTCTCTTCATCTTTCATTGTAATAATTTCTTCAAATACTATATGACCACAAATATGTACTTTAGGGACAGCAGTAGTGGCAGCCTCTAATTTTGTGATCAAAACTACCAAGTTTAGCTTCTCTAGAACAAGGTTGAGGGCTACAACCTATTATAATGAAAATAATTATCAAATTCAAATTATTATCAAAGAAAATAATGATGAATTATTACCATTTCACTTGTAATTTATTTCAATTTATTCTCGACCTCATACACATTATTTGGGAGTTTGCTATCCTTCCACCAATAAAAGCGTGAAAAATCTACCAATCTTTTTGGTGAACCCAATGATAGGATGTGTTCATAAATCCATGCTTGTCATTCATAAATGGAAAAATTATCTTCACTTAAATATAAATATAATCAATGTTATTAGTAAAATAAAAATAACTTACCAGCAAACTGACTGTGCACCTATCAAGGTACTTCTTCTTGCTACTTTTCTCCACCTACTCATCCTACATGGTTCCTCATTTTTTACAAGAAAGTTGTATGCAGCTGATATAGGATAGCTCAATAGGCCTACTAACATTTGACTAGGCAAAGATATGATATGGTACAACCTAATTAGTTATCAGGCCTAACCCATTAACGATCTCCCAAGCCCAAGCCCTTATTAGGCCATTCTACTAGCACAAGTGTCGACACTATGCTTGGTCAACCAGAATGTGGTTGATCAGCTTGAGAATAATCATTCAGCTCTCAACCAAGAAAATATTTGAATCCAATAGAGTTCTATTACCTCAACCAAGGTATGCGTAGATGACTTGCAGACAAGGATACATCGCGACCTTAAAAGGTCGATCGAAGCAGTTTAGAGCAACTCTATACCACTAAATATAGTTACCTTAAATGCTCTAACAGGTGGGTGCCACCGCATTAATGGTGCGTGCCACTTTCTATACCACCCCTCTGCAGAAATGAAGCAGTATACGCCTCCATCGTACCATCATGTCCTATAAACCTGGAGAATGTGCCACCTAAAAATGGTTATAATAGATAGAATACTTAAAGGTCATTAGGTAAAGATAAAGACCCTATCTATACAAGCAAGGGTATCATAACATGTCAATCTCTCTAAAAAGGCTATAAATATCTCATTGCCATCAATTCAAGAAAGTATGCTCATTATCACTAAAAGCCCCCTCTAATGCTCTATCTTTTAGTTGATTAAGTACTGACTTAAGTATCAAAATGCCCTTGACTAGCTTAATGTGTGCTGTTAGTTACAAGACTTGATCCGACTTCAGCTAAGCATTCTTTTCCAAAACCTCCCTATAGGTCAATAGCATTAGATCGAAGCCTAATTCATCATGAAGAAGATCATACTATCATCATTTAGGCCTTCTATGGGTTCTAGAGTCTAAACTAAAAAAGAAAATGGTAAACATTAGATGAGTTGATATGGATGGCAATAAGCTCTCTCGACCATGGAATGTAGTAAACTTGAAAAAATTCTATCTGTAAAGAGACCAAGGTCTCCATTCAACTGTTCTGTAATTTGGTTCCAAATCAATAAAGACAACTTACACTTGAATAGCTACTTACTCACATCAACAACTGTGGCTTTTAGCCCAATTGTCTAACAAATGGGAAAATTATTTATAGTCAACCACAACTTCATTTTAAACCACCACTATAGCTTCTAGCCTAATCAATCATAGAAACAAGAAAATCATTTAATGTCGACCCAATAGTCAACCTCAATCTGGTTTCAAAACCACAATCATAGCTTACAGCCTACTAAATAAATGATAAAAGTGTTTAAAGTTGACCTTGTAGTCAACTACAACTTAAAATCGACCCTATAGCTGATTATCATATTTAATTCGCCCTACAAATGTACACATTATGATGCAAAGATTAAAAAGCAATTTGAAGTTAATTCAATAAAGTCAACCCACGGTTAATTAGGGCTCCAAAGCTTATTCATTTGATTCTAAAGAGAATATCTTAAATTGACCCAACATTTGATTGTGAAGACTACTTCAAAACCAATTTTAAATGGTTCAAGTCGATATAAGTATCTTTACATCTATTTAGTTAGTTCTTTTCAAGTTGATCTCATAATTGACCATTAACTTGGTTCTAAACCAGTTGAGTATTACTCATTCCTTTATTGAAAGACTACTCTCCCATTTCCTTAATCACTCATGCAATCGAAATAAAGAGATCAAGAAAGTATAAACAAAAATTGAGATCTTATAAATAAAAAAAAAGTAACACTTTAGTTACATCAACAAAAAAGAACATTTCAGTTACATCAAATTATGTTAAATCATTCCAAACACCTCACAGGGTGAATAAACTTAAACAAAAAGAAAAAAATAAAAAAATTGCAATCTCAGCTCAACCTAGCTCCTTTCTCTCTACCACCTTATGTCGTTGCCACCTCATCGACAACACAATTGAGCTCATCACTAGACGACATGCGAACAACAGTTGGAAGGCCTTCAACCTCCTGCTTAAGTGCTGGTATAGGCACTAGTGGAGTTACACCAACAAGTTGAGAAGGACCTACCTCCTTGGTAAGAAATGTTCACTCAACATAAGGGAAATAAGCAGCAGTATTGACCCTCTCGTACTTATGTCAAAGGCAAAATCGTTCACAAAAGCAAACTCCTTTGCCACCTCAACTACCCTAGAGTGAATAGCAACTATAGCTCCTAGCTCAGGTGTGTTCTCATCGAGCTGCTCAGTTTGTAACATATTAAGGCGTTCATTGTCCTCTAGTCAAAATTGATAGCCTAGGAACTCGAGCTACTTCACAATTTTTTCAAAGGCTTTATTAGTGTCGTTAACCGCAACGATAATTCCAGCATCTTGCAATGTAGAACACTGCATTAATTGTTGAATAATCTCTTTTTGTATGCTTGGTTGGGTCTTAAAAACTTCATCTCAAGCATACCAGGTTGTGTTGTTATATCCATGTACCCAACTAGTGTTATACGATGCTTTAGCCTCCAATCTAGCTTTTGGAAGTGCCTTTTCCACATGACGTTTTTCAATCACCACAGCCACTAGTTGTACATCCTTTTTCTTAACCTAACGAGTCAACACATCGATCCTCAATTGCAGCAAATCAAGCTTAGTTTTGGTCACTTTCACATCTGCTTACTCCTTTTAGAGCTCTTCACGATCACCAAAGGCCAACTCCACCCTTTGATAAAAATGATAGCCCAATTAACTAATCTACAACAAGAAAAATATGGTCAAAAGTCAAGCACAAGTGATCAGTTTTAAACCCAATAAAAGTTGACTAAAAACTTACCATGTTCAAATGGTAAGCAAACATTTTTAGGGCCTTCAGTTGTCCCATATCTAATAATTTTTTCTAGTCTAACATAAATAGACCGGCCATCAAAACCTTCAAAGGCTTACACTAGTTGGCCCTGTCCCCAGCATCGACACTATTTTTTGGACCCCTATGTCAGTACCAAACTTTAGGGTTAGAAAAAAGGGTAGGTGGAACAATTTATCGTTGGGTCAAGATCCAAAAAGTGAGGTCTCCCCAACTTTCTCCTTTCCTTTCTTAGCCGTAGTCTTTTTTTTTGAGAAAGACTAGGTTGCTCGATAGTTGGTCTCTTTTTTTGGGACGTGGGGCTACCCGCCTCAATTAAAGCTCATCAGGCAAATAGATGAGCAAGCGATGGTACCTGTTGTTATGAAGCGATGTGGGAGCCAACCTCCCAACAAGCAGATGCATGACGATGCTCTTACACCATCTGCTAATGAGTAATAGCCTGCTAGCAGTATAGTTCATGATTTTAGCTCAATCTAAAATGACACAAAAATAAACACATCAGCATCAACAAGAAGTTTCAAAGAAAAATTTACCAAAAATCAACAAGGACATCTACATAGTTGAGCATCTGCTGGCAAATCCAGCTGAGTAAGTAACAAGCCTGCCAGCACCAAGTTCTTCTCCTCAATGTACCCTGACATTTCTATTTAGCCAAATTGAACTAAATCCTGAACAAAAAGGTTAGGCCAAGTAGGATTCTCATTCCCAAGTTTCTCAACATGAACCCTTAGCTATCCCTAAGGATATTAAACCCACCCCACCTAGAGCTCGAACAAAGCAATAGCATTTTTTCCAAGCTTGGCCATGTGATGAGGAATAGGTCACTAAGAACTTTCTATGAAGGCGAGCTATGAGATAATAAAAGCCTGATTTCTCAGTGTTACCCAACTTTCAAGAAATCAAGAGATAGTAGAGATTGCAAAAGTTTGTGAAAAACTGAGGTTGGTTGTGTATCAACATCAAGAATACAATTAGGAGCAATTGGGTAATGCAAACCTAAAGATTAGTTAGGAGGTCGGCTATAAGTTGTGCTATTGGGAATCTAAAAGCACATTTAAGGGCAACTTCAAAGACAACTATACATCCAATTGGAGGTTAATGTATCCTAGCATAAGGCCCAAGAATAGTTAACTCGAACTCTCGAGGAACATGATACAACTGCCTAATCAATTCTAAATCCTTATCTTTGATCTTAGATCTTATTTCATTATAATGATCAGTAGTGAAAAGGCAGCCTTGAGTCGCTAAAGGTCAACTCACTTCCCCAACGACCCAACACCACCCCCTATATCAGCCCTAGTATCACTCGAGCTACTAAAAGAGCTAAAGATATCATTGGACAACTCGCTAGCCCCACTAGTCAAGTCCTCTACCCTTCTAGTTGAATCTGCATCCAATGTGGTTTCATTAGAACCAAACTCTCTGGTACTACCCTACCTAAAAACTATTAGCATACTTACTACAAAATATTTGTTCACAGTAAAAAAGAATAAATCTACTCGAGATCAAGGGAAACTTGCATAGATAGCAAGAATAGAGCAAAACCAACTATTGAAAGGAGCAGTGAAGTCTATATCTTGACCTCTCAAATTGCTATCACAATGAAAAATGAAAGATTTTCACCGTGCTATTTATAACACCAGCCAACAAGAAACTTAACCAACTTCCAAGCAATTATTAAGCATCCACCTATTTGAAAATCGCTCTACCTAATGTAACTGACACATTAAATGCACTAAAACCTTAAGCAATTTTTTAAATTTAAATATTATTAATGCATTGAATCCGTCATCGAATGCCTTCCAATTTCTCAAGTCAGCTACTCTCAATTTTATTTTGTCAAACAACTCGATCAAGACTTGGGAATGGAGAGGACTCATGATATGGAATAGCTAATAGGCCCACTAACAGTTGACCAGTCAAAAGATATGATATAGCACGACCTAATTGGCTATCAAGCCTAGCCCATTAATAATTGACCAGGCCCAAGCCCTTATTAGACCATTCTGCCAAAACAAGTGTCAACACCTAGCCTAGTTAATGAGAATGTGGTTAATTAGCTTAAGAATGACCACTCAACCCTCAATCGGGAAGATATTTAAATCCAATACAGTTCTATCACCTTGACCAAGGTATGTATAGATGACTCACAAATAAAAATACATATTAACCCTAAGAGGTCAATCAGAGTAATTTATAGTAGTTTCGTGCCATCAAACATAATTACATTAAATGCTCTGACATGTAAGGTGCCTCATCATTAATGGTGCATGCCACCTCTTATACCATCATTCTGTAGAGATAGAGTAGTGCGCCCCTTTATTGTACCATCGTGTCCTATAAAGTTGGACAAGACGCCACCTGAAAAAGGACACAAGGATATGACCTAAAGATCCTCCAATGAAGATAAAGGCCCCATTTGTATAAGCAAAGGCATTATTAACATATCAATCTCTTCAAAAAGGTTATAAATACCCCATTGCCACCACTTTAAGAAGGTATGCTTATTATCACTAAAAATCGTCACTCTACTACTCTATCTTTTGGTCGATTAAGTACTAACTTTGGCGTTAGAGTACTTTAGCCAATGGCACCTGAGCTAGCCTTATATGTGCTGTTAGTTGGAGGACTCAACCTGACTTCAACTAAACATTCCTTTCCAACCTCGCTTCTATTTGATCACATTGGACCGAAGCCTAATTCATCACCATTCATATCATACCATCATCAGCAGCTATGCCCATGTGTACAAACCAACTCTTGACAAAGTGTCCAACTATGGTAAGAGAAATCGTGGAGTCCAATAATTAGAAGTTGGAAATAGAAAATAATTAAAAATAAAAAGTATATACAACCTATGAAAATTATTAAATCCTTTTCACTATCCTTATACACATATTCCTAAAAAAAATTTACTATTTCAAATCTTGTTATATTTTTCAACTTTTCGAAAAAAAAATGGTCCATAGTTAAAAACTTCATCTTCAAACTTATATCAACTGATTGTCCCACATGTGGCAACCCTAAAATCAGATAAAATTCGACTGTAGAAAATGGAACTTCAACCCCCTCCACAAAAATAAATAACTAATTTTTTGAGTCAAACCTCCTAAGTATAGATTCAAATCGTATGAGGCTAGAATTTAACTTAAGCATATCTATGTATATATAAAAAGGAATCTTCTTTAATGCATTAAAATGTTTTCGCCCCATCTTAGATTTCACATGCTCCAATTTAGTCTGAAAATATTAGGGAGAGTAATAAGAATATACCTCATTATGTCTTGCCTTCGTTGCAATCAAATATAGAGAAATTAGTATATACTATCACTTATAGTAATATGTACTGAAAGATTGAATATGTTGTACTACACTTTCTTGTAAAATATAATTTAGATAAATAGATTATACACTACCACTTTCAGATAATATGTACTAAAAAGTTGAATATTTTGTACTAAAATTAATTTTAAAATGTACTTTAGATAAACAGATTATATACTATCTCTTTCAAATAATGTGTACTGAAAAATTGAATGTTTCGTACTATAATTGCTTGTAAAATATACTTCAAATAAATAGATTATATACTACCACTTATAATAATGTATACTGAAAAGTTAAATATTTTGTACTACAATTGCTTATGAAATGTACTTCAAATAAACAGATTATTTACTATCACTTATAGTAATGTATACTGAAAGGTTGAATATTTTGTACTATAATTGATTGAAAAATGTATTTTACTTAAACAGATTATATACTACCATTTTCATATAATTTCAAGTATAAAAAGAATAAACCCCAAGAAAGTGACATATAACTTTCATATCTTTCAAATACAAATCAAATATTTTCAAATATTACAACAAAAATCATATATATAACAATTGGTTCAAGTTTTTAACAACAAAAAAAGAGTTCAAACAAAGAAAGATGAGAAATGCTATCTGCAAAACTTGTAAAACAGAAAAATCACGGACTTTTGAAAGAAAGCAAAATCCATGAAATGAGAAGTAGAAAATAAACCTTTCTGACCTTTGTTTTATTCCTTCTATTCTTTACTCCTTGTTGGCGCTCTTGATTGTTCCATCTTCACAGAGTTGCAGATAAGTAGGTTTTTGATTTTTCTTGTCGCATTGATTTACTTTTTCATCTCTCGTATGTTCATGCCCTTTTGTTAGCTGATGAGAGGTCATTTTTTTTGCACCTTTTGTTTGGTAGAGGAGAAAACATTGTTTTTTTTAAAAAAGGCGAGTTTCTTGAAGAAGCGTTGTCATTTTTTGAGTGGGGAGAAAAAAACCGCTCATTTGCTAGTTGTTTTGTTGTTCTAGCTAGGTACAAGGGTATTTAAATCTTTCTCAAAGATTTGGGGAGTGATTCCTAAAGTTTTTGAAAAAGTAGGAAGTTGGGTGTTTAAAAAATCAAGTGGGGAGTAAAGTGTAAAATGAAAGTAGGTAAAGAAATTTTAGATGAATTAACCAAAATAAAATTACCTTCTTATCCTAAGTTAAAAAAAGTTGGTTTCGTTCAAAAACATATTTTAGCCTATATTCGATCCTTGGATTTTAGTGAACAAAATAATATTAAAAAACTATTTTAAAGAATAGGATTTTGGTAGACAAAAAGGTATTGAAATAGTATTAATCATGCTCAATCATATATAATTGACAACGACAATTTTGCTCTTATTACAAACTTGAAGTCAATAATTTTTTTAGTCTAAATGTTCATTTCGACCAACTAAATCTTCTTGAATTGGTTCTTTTCCACTTTACTTTTTTTAAACCTTTATTTCAATTCCAACTTTGATATACTTTCGTCAGGCAAGTAGTAATAGTAATTTTCGATACGACACAATTCAATATGAGTTTGACATGAAAAAAATTGAATTTAGGTCAATCTATTTGGGATTTGGCACAATAAATTCAATACAAATTAGAACCCAAAAAATGTCTTTGGCACTAAACCCATGTGGATATGGTTGGGCATCAACAAAATATGTTAATACTTTAGTAAATGGATTTGTATTCGCATCGATTTGCATTTTTATTTTTTTTCTTGAATACTTGAAATATAATGAAGCGTGAGCAAAATCACTCCATTTTTTGTGAACTCATGGTCTTCCTAACAATGAGCAGTAAGAAATCCTCGCAGTATGAATAAAGTATATGTTTTTAGTTCTTCAATAGTGATGTCTAGGAAAATCATTCCAATAGCTTGTTGGCCTCCCTAGTTGAAATGTTGAGTATTTAAGGACTACAAAAATAGGTCTACATCTATGATTTTCAATTGTTTCATAGTGCAACATTGCGGACCTCCATGTACAAGTATATAGTTCACTTTCTAATCTTGCATTATTCTAAAAATAAAGAACGGCTAATTGTGGGTCTTCAATTCAAACAAAAGAATTTTCATATGTATAGGGACACTTCCAAATTGTGGTAAATTTTGTTTTGATCTTTTGCTTAAAAACTTTTATAGAAAAATTTCAATTAGAATCAAAGGGTTACACTAGTAGTTGCTCGACAAATTTTTAATTTGGCATGAGGAGTTTTCAAACTTCCTATTGACTTTGGTTGGAGGTTTCGGTTGGATATTGATTCTTTAATAGTGATACATGAAGCAGATTAATTATCTTTTTTGCCTCTACGCTAACATGTCACAAGAGCCCAATTATGACCATCTTAGTTTTAGAAACGAAATATGTGTCAAACTTGGCTTTTTCATTAGTAAATGAGTTTTTTTACCAAGACTGGGTCTATACACTCAAATTGAAACATTGTTTTGTGCCCCTATGAGTGGGAAAAGAATATCTTCTTGCCTTGGAGAAACCAAGCTACATTTGTAACAGTTATACCACTAGTAAGATTTGAATCTACTATACAAGGATTACCTTTTCATCACTTATTAATGTCATAATCTTTTCCTTGATCTTGAAGTATTTTTATAAGATAATCGATAAATTAATAATACTTGCAGTACTTTAGGTCATTTACCTTTTTAATTTCTTTCAAGCATTTCGGTATAAGCCACTTGATCATTTTCCTAGGAAAAAAGTCATTAAAGTTGCAAGAGATATTGTAGTCACAGAATGGATATGCCTTTTTTCGCAAATTTTGCAATGCAGGTCAATGCTTTTCATTTGACATAGATTGACCCTTAAGCTTTTGGCCACTTTTATTGCTTGAAAGGATTCAAACAAAAGTTCTCTTAATTTCCATGAACACCTTAACAGAAGTTGTGGTGGACTTCCATTCTTTTTTGTGTTTTTCTAGTCTTTCTTTTGGTCGTCCATTGGGAAACTAAGTAGTTTTATGGTTTGTAATGCTCGACTCTGCGTCTAAGCTCAAATAACCAACTTCTCAAATTTTAGGGCTTGATCCTTTGAAGGATGTAAAGAAGTCCCCTAATGTATCCCTTATACACGCATCTCTATTGTTTGTACTTCTAACAACTAATTAATGCAATTTAGGCTTAATACATGCCAATAATTGATATAATCATTAACTAATTTGTCTTTCCTTTACTTTGCATTGGAGCTCTATCATGCTTACACCTCCGACAAATACTATGGAAACAATTCAAAATTCTTTGTTTTTTATTTATGTCCGACTATCAATAAACTTAATTTCTAATTCAATGTATTGATTAAATGCATTCCCAGCCCCTTAAAGGATTGCATGAGTTTTATGACATGAAGATTACCATTCTTGTATGTTATATGCTTCACAACGAGCAATACATTGCTATGGGTTGTTCTCCCCATCAAACTACTTGAGGCTTGGAGCTTTAATAGTTAGTAGCCCATTAACATCCTTAAAGCATCAACCCACTTAGTATATGGCTTTGAATACGTGAGCAAAGTTTGCGAAGGTCCACCATATTGATCTCTAATAGTGTTTGTGATTATATCTTACAATTGTTGAACGAAGAGTGTAGCAACAGATGTCACAAAATTATCAAATTTCTACCTAGAATCATGTTTGAATTATGTTTCATCCATTTATTTCTCATTTTCAATATGATTTTGAAAAAGATATGTGATTTTTTGCTATACTCCAATATTCAAATGCTCTAGTTTGTTCATCAATTGAACAATTTAAAGGTTTTTGACTTTTATATTTTTAAAGAATAGTAATGACTTGCACTATTTGAGCAAGTTACTCATCCATTGTAGTTGCATCAATCACCATTGCATGCATTACAGCAAAAGGAGATGATTTAGAATTCATCTTTGTCGAGCTTGCTAAGTTTGAGCTATTCGATGGAGTGATCTCAACAATGTTGCCTCAAGTGGAGGATTGATCAGCTACAACAATAATATAGTGTTATTTTAGTTCATAATGACTAAATTCTTTTTGGGAGCCATGACCAGTTGAAAATGATGACTGAAATTTTAATAGAGGGGGAAGAAATGAGAGGCAGGAATTGTTTCCCCAAGCATGTCAAGAATTTAAGACAATAAAAATATGGCAAATTAGTTAATGAATTTAAATAAAAAGGGTGACAATATATGAATAATTATCTCCGACAATAAAGAATAATTCTTCTCTTAAAGTATGATTCAAAATCTTGGAGCATATTCTTGAATCAAGTATGTAATTTTCTTCTAAATTTACAAAAAAGATCACAAATTAAATCAAAACTAAATACGTACTTTGAGATTAAAGCCTTGAGAGCTTGGCGCCTTTGAGAAAGATTTAGAACCCTTTCGGTTGTAATACTTCATTGTGGCAATATTTTAGGACTTAAGAGGTTGATACTTTAATTCTTTTTGTGTGGTAATCATTTTTACCTCTTTTTACCTGCACAAATTAGGATTTTCCAACTTGGAGCTTTAACCTTTTATTTGAGCTTGAATTCCATTTATCATATATTCAAATAGGCTTGATTTGATAATAAACTATATTTGAACATATGTTGGTCCAATTTGTTAAACAAAATAAATAATAATTTGTAGTAGGCCACCCCAAAGGTGTTTGATTCGAGCAGAGGTGCAACTCTAATCTTTTTCACAAAAAGTTAAAACAAAGTACGTACCATCAAAATATTTAATTTACATAATTCCATAATAACCTGAATAGTACTCATTCCAACTTTCTATTCCATACAGCTATATAACATTCCACAAAGGCTACAAATCCATCATATGATTACTAACACCACAAACCTATATTTATGTAATATTTACATCAAATGTAGCTATGTTTAAACTTAACATCCCTGAGCTAACTTAATAGGCCCTATACTTATGTACAGCTAGCTACCTACCCACAACAATTGTATACACTAGATACCTACTCACAACAGTTGTATACACTGGATACAATCATGAATGGCACAACAGCTGCTCCTCAATTCCTATATGGGAAAAAATCAAGAATATGCAGAAGACATAAGCCCTAATGACTTAGTGAGGTGAATTGATAGTCAATTTAAGTAGCAAATGAAAGGAGTACTATGAAGTTTTTAGACAAAACCAAAATAAAATGAGATACGATAAAAGTGAAAAAATAAAATAAGGATCACACAATAAACCTCTAAGCATGTGGTGCTTGTAGCGACTAAAGGACAAAAGAAAATCCAATGACTAACGTACTAAAGGATAATCAAGTAAAGTGACATAACATAGATATATCCAAATAAGAACATTAATGGAAACCAAGTTTTAATAAACCAAACGAGATAATGATAGAAGATAGCTTAAGCATATGATAAATATAACAACTAAGGAATGAATTTTCAAATGTTAGCAAAACAGAAGTCAAATTTTCAATAGGCTAAATGAAGTTGTTGGCAGATCTCCACCCTTATGACTCCAAGAAAAATATCAAATTGAGTTTCTTATTTCTCCATTTCCTGAGTGATCAGCTCGGCACATGGCATGGCCGGCCGCATGTCAATCCTTAGCACATAGGTAGCTAACCTCCAATTACCTATGAGATAGGATTATAATTGGGTACTAGTTAGAAGACCAACTACCATTGGTCAGTTCCACTCAGTTGTCTTTTCAAGCCTAGTCTTAGGCCCAAACTCTCCAAAGGTGTCCCTAAGGATACCAACAATGGCAAATAATTTGATAGCAGTATTAGCAATTAAACAACAATGCCACAATCAGATAACTATCAACATAATGAATTCAAGAAACAACAAGCCAAGCAATCGACAAGATTATTTCAATAACAATGCAATGTAACGAGTTCAGAAAATGGTAAAACAATCAGTTGGTGCAAGACCATTTAAATGACACGTTAGAAAGGCAATATAACTATCCACAACATTAGCCAAAAAGGCCAAAGAATATAGAAAAATAAGGTAAGCATTAAAACTCAACAAAGAGACTCAAATGCCACAAAAGGTACAAACAAGTCAGAATGCTTATGATCAAGTCGATATTCACAACAATGGATATATTTTTTTTCCTAGCAAGAACACAAATTATAACTTCACCTGGAATCCTATATCTATGACAAAAGTCCTCTACTGGCCTGGAATGCTCAAACCCTCAGCATATTTTCAACCAAAATGCTATATAAGTACCAACTCTATTGAATAGCATCTACTACTAGTAACTACAATTATTTGAATGTTTTGACTATATTCATTCATTTATTCATTTGCAAGTTTCCATTTATCTTGATATTCGCATCGAGGTATTTAAATATAATAACTCTATTCTTTCCGACCACCTAAATCCAAATATTAGGTTTGCTCGATAACGAGCTCATTTAGGCAATCAAAAGCTCTATTCTATCATTGAGGTTCAAGTTCATTTTCTCCAAATTAGTGTACTTAACTATAGTAATCAATTCTTACCACAGTATATGATTTTAACTTCCTAAACACACTAATTTGGTCCAACAATATCAATTACATATTTTATCAATTTTGAGCCCACAATCTAGTTTCATTATTCATAATCAAGTTAACATTCTTAGTTCGTAACTAATAAATTTATCCCCATACTCATAAATTTGGTGCATCCCTCTATGATAATCAATTGTTATGCTCATTTCACAATTTCAACATCCTAACATGTCACCTTGGCTTAATCAATATTAATTAGGTCTTTTGTTCAACCCGGGCCAGCACATTACCTTACAATTAAAAATTTTAACAAACAACCTTACTCCATAATCAACTAATTTAGTCCATTCAATCTAAATTTATTTTAACAATTAATTTTTAATAAAGTTAGTATTCTAACGAATCAAATTAGGTAATGATTAAATCAATTAAGCTAAATTTTAACAAATTAAATGGAGTTTAGAGATAATCACAATCCAAACTAGCATGCATGTGTTCAGATTGAAACCCCAAAGATTCTGTCCAAAAGACGTCAAAGCACCATCGTCGTTGAAGTTTTTTCCCCTACCCATCAAATGATGCATCTCATTGCGTTAGAGCAAACCCCTTAATGAATTTCACAATCAGCCGCCATTTCAACAGCCAATTCAACTAAAAACATCATAGCCCCACCGCCAACCACCATGTGTCTCTGCCTCAATTCTACTCATATCGGTGGTTCATTCTCCAAATTGAAGCTAATAATACAATTCTCTCACTAAACCCATCAAACCCTTTCTAGCAATTTGAAGTTTCAAATGCTGAAACAATTTAATATCGCCACCACCATCTACTGCATGCCACCATCACACTACCATCTTTATTTCTTTATCTCTAGTCATCAATTCCTAAAATTAAGGTGGTCATCATGTTCACCTGGCTAAACCCATAGCTTTCCACCCTCTATTCATCAAAATCGCCACTAGAACACCACCAACCCGCCACACTACCACTTGCTCTATCAGGCTGTCAATTTTCGGCGTTTCACCGACTATTTCACGAAGAACTTAGTACCAACATGTTCCTCTCATCCTGGGGAAGAAAATAGTCAATTCAATTTTTGATTTTGGTCACAGTTGGCTGAGGGTTGATGGAGGGGAGAAACTGGGATCATGGATGAGAATTAGGATAAATGCAAGGGGCTTCTTTTATATTTTTTAGTTTTTGTAAATCTCAATTGACCCTCAATCTTTGCCACCACTTCAATTTAATCCTATGACTTTTGAGTGCCTAATATTGACCCCTAATTTTCTAATTAAGCCTTTAAACCTTTGATTTTCTTCTTTCCAACACTAACATTTAAAATTTTCGAGCAACCAGGTCCCTACCTTATTTTTAATGTAGTCCTTTAAGTCTTAATAATTATATTCAAGCCCTAATCAGTTCAGCTGATTTTCACTCAAGGCCAAATTTTTATATTTCGCTTCTTGTTAGTCTAGGTTTAATTTATCAGAGCCTTCATTATTTTCTTAATTTATCATTTGAAAAATCAAGGTGTTACAATTATATCTATTCAGTTGAACTCATTTAGTTAAGGCCAAAATTTTATATTTCACATCTTGTTAGTCAACTTTAATTTATTGGAGCCTCCATTATTTTCTTAAATTATCATTTGAAAATTGGGGTGTAACATAATTCGACTACTCATTTTAAATTGATCCATTTTAAAAAACCAATATTTATTATAAACTTTAATTTTGAACCCAAATAAATAATTAATTTATTTAGATTATCGAATAATGGTTTATCCCAATAATGTTTCACTGTTAACAATAATTTAAAACATCCAACCACACTGAAAGTAAATTCTCATCTCCTCAATTAATCAAGTAACTACTTTACAAAAAGGGAAAAGGACGGCATCATCGCAGCACATTGGCGTACTTTTTCTATAAAGCTCAATTAAAAAGAAGTGGATGTCCATCTACCATTCGCAGCATGAAAGAGACACAAAAAGTGAAAAACAGATGTAATGTTGGGCCGTGTGTGTATGGGCCACTCCACTGTTCCCCAAATACAGGTGCACCAGCACTACAACTCGGGCCCAGATCGCCCAACTAATGTATCCTTTCAATCCCTTTCACTGTTTATGCCGTACGAATTTCAACTTCAGTTTTGGGCCCCCAGCCCCCTACTGGGCTTCTGATCCAACACCAAAAATCTCCAAATTACTGTGGCACTAATGTGTAAATATGTACTCCCCTGAGATGAAAATTGATTGTTTTGTAAATACAAAATTAAATAATTAATTAGTTAACTCCAATACAATATTTCAATACTAAAATAAATAGATACTAGATATGATAACATCTATAACAGCGTAATTATTAAAAAAATAAATTATTTAAGAGATTAAATAATTAAAATTTATAATACAATCAAACGAATATGCAAATATGGGTTGAAGGAGTTCGATTTTGAGGCTACTTTGTCAAAATTATTTAGAGGATTTTTTAAATTTTTACATCTTATAAAATATTTTTGAAGCTTGTAAGATATTATATCTTATTTTTAAAATAATATTATTAACATATTTTGATAAAATAAAATCTTGAAACTTACAAAATATAAGTAATAATATTTTTTTAATTAAAATGATTAAAAATTAAAGGGACTTGTTAAGATTTTGAAAATACATTAGGATGTCCATACTTGTTTTAAAAAAAAAAGTTTATAAGATTCTAACATATAATTTTATGAACTTATAAACTCTTTTTAAAAAAAAACTTATCAAACACTTTCTAACATCTTATAAACATTTAAATATCTTATAAAATATATTGAGAACTTTATAAACTCACTTAAACATCATTTTAAATGAACTTTCAGCTCACTACAAGAAAATTGGCATTCAGTGGCACCAATTTGGTGACATTTTATAATATAATGACACAAAAAAGTATTAGATAATAGTTGTGAAAAAATGCCATTATAATTTAATATTTGATAGCATTTGATTATTAAATGATAAACAAAATAGTGACATTTGATTGAAATTGACAAGATAACTGTATTTTAAAGACATTTAACTAGTGTCACTATTTTTTTAATAATATGCCACTAATATGTAATTATGGTGTCATTTAAAAAAAAATGTCATAAAGTATTTAGTGGCATTTATAGTATAATGACACACAAAAGTAATATAGTGAAATTTAGGGGAAAAAAATGTTATCGTAGTAAAATATTTAGTAGTATTTGACTATTAAATGACATAAAATAGTTGTATTTGACTAAAAATGCCAATAAAAATATAACTTGAAGGAATTAAACTATTACTGCTAATTTTTCTTAAAAAATGTCACTTATATTTATTTATGATGTTACTTTAAAAAATGCCACAAAATATTTAGTGGCATTCGATACTGTAATGACATACAAAAGTAATGTAGTGATAATTGTTAAAAAATATCACTGTAATATAATATTTAATAGCATCTGATTAATAAATGATAAAAGAAATAGTGACATTTAATTGAAAATACCAATATAAATATATTTGCAAGGTACTTAAGTAGTACCACTAATTTTCCTTAAAAAATACTATTCATATTTATTTATGGTGTGAGTTGAAAATATACTGCGAATTATTTAGTGAGCATATGATATTACATTGTTTCATAGTATGGTAACACATTAACTAATATAAATGATAGTAATAAAAAATACTATAATATAATACTTAGTGGTAATTGATTAAAAATATTACAAAAATATAATTTTATTGAAATGACTAACATAATTATACGTTAAAAGAGTTTAAATAAAAAAATATCATTTATAATTTAGTTATGGGACATGAAATAAATATCACAAAAAAATAGGTAAAATATATATAGTTATTAATAACTATAAAATTTATATATTATCATAATGCATTGATTAAATTAACTACTTAATGTGATTTTAATGTATCAACTAAATTAACCATATTTTTTAAGAAGTATAAAAAATTTAAGTTTCTGTCCATTTTTCTCCTCAACTATACATTACTTTTTCGAATATTTTGTATCTCTTAATTTAATGTCTCACACTTTTTCAAATGTATTATTTAATATAATAATTTTGGGCATATATTTAAATAGTTGAGAAAACATGCTTATAAAGAATAAAAATATATTTTTGAATAGTTATAATGAACATTTGGTGGATAGTTTGACAGTAAATTCATATATTTTCAAGTGAGACATTGTAAGTTCGAGTCTTATACAGAGCAATTGAAGCATGTTAGAGTTTCACATATAGGTTGTTGGAGGTAGATTAAGATATTATTTAAAAGAATTTTTCTTTTCATTTAATTTAACATGTTATTTTATTAATTTTTATGGCATGCTAGCGTATCATATAAAGGAATTTTTTGTTGCAAGTTAACATCACTATATGTATTTTTTATGGCTTGTAAATATGTCATTTAAAATTATTTTTTTGACATTATAATATGTAATTTATTGTAACTTTTGTGGCGTATTATCTTATCATTTAAAGGAATTTCGTCAGCGTTTAAACACGTCACTATATACATTTTTAGCGGCATATTAGTAATGCCATTTAAAAGTATCCTTAATGGCACTTCGGCATATTATGTAATGCATTTTTGTGACATCTTAATGTATCATCTAATACATTTTTTATTATATTTTATTTATATCACAATAAAAATAAATTAATGACATTTATACTTTTAATTACACCACTATAAGTGACACTTTTAAAAAAATATCATTGAATATAAAATTATCACTATAATACTCTTTAAATTGCATTTTTTAATGTCACTAAATATAATTTTTCTTCTTGTGACTTAGTCCAGTCGCTAAAAACTTCTTAGATACATACTTGAGAATTCATCACCGCCAAAAGTGAACAAAATGGACTGCAAGGCCAATGGCTCAGTAGGTACAAACCCGCAAAGTTCCCGTGCCCCTTAAATGGTAGATATTGCTGCATATCCACAACCATAAAAAAATTTCAAAGACACAAACCCAAAAAAAAAGATATCTTCAATTTGAATTAAGATTCTCTCCTATTTCATAATTAAGCAAATCCTCAGTCTTCATCTTTCGCGTTTGTGAGAATTCTTCAGACATCCAACTTAAGATGCATCAAGAACCAAACCCGGCAAGGGATCTATGAAATCCATCTTTTATCTACATTTAGCATGGCAATCATCTTAAGACAGCAGCATTTCTAAGTTTCCAATAGAAAATTGTCAATATTTGAAGTGGTTGATTTAATGTAAATCTCTGTCTTGGATGGCAACACACACCAGGAAGACAGTAACTGTTGCCCTCTCAAAATTTCCAGAATGAGTTGTAATGTATTGGCTTCATTTGACAGGATAACAAAGCTGGTCCCCATAGCAGACAGAGCCACCACGGCTGCCCCAAACTTATTTTTATTTAAAAATAAAAAATAAAAAAATCGAAAAGAAAAACTTTAAAACAAAGCCATGGGATGAGTCCAGCAAACATTAGGTTGAAGCCATGAAGATAAAAACTAAAAAACATGACCATGATCCATGAACCATACAGACAAACCTCCAAAACTGTTCACGACTCATAGGACAAACATAATTAGATTCCACCCATATGCAAAAACTTTTGTCTTAACCTCTCCAAAGATACAGAATCCAATCCCCAACAAATTGACCACTGATGAGTCAATCAATGCAGATAAAAAAGAAACAACAAACAAGAAAAGTCCAAAAGCCTTGACTTTCCCACTGAAATTTTATCATCAAAATCTAGTTCGTTCTTCCACACAACATGCCCATATTCCACATCCACTTTTTTAATTAACATAATCAAGCGTACAAAGCAGTAATATGATATCTCAGACAAATATTAACTTTTCTGCTAGGAAGGGGATGGAGTGAAGCCCTTATCATAGATGTCATTAAAGTTGCCACCATTGTTGTTGCTGCTGTTGTTGTAATATCTGCAGAGCACCTTGCACTTGACCACATTGTCATAGATATAGAAACCCGGTGTGACCATAATCCGAACCATCGTGGGAATAAGCTTTTTGGCCTTATCCCCACCCATATCCTCCATGTAAACCGCGTCAAACCCGACCCCTTTATCCACCCTGAAAATGGGCAGGCTGGGGTGGACTGAATTAGCCAAAAGGTGCACCAGCCAGACAGCCTTGGAAGCTCCGAAAAAGGCTTGCAAAAGCGGTTCTGGCCAGGCCCTGTTCCACCCCAGCATACCCACAATTTCACTCATTTTCCTGTCGCAAAACCTGCTGAAATCTTCACTAAAATGCTTTGTCCCCTTGTTCAAGACTTCCTCCCATGTCAGCCCCTGCAGCCTACTAAACATAGCGAAATTCGACTCACAATGATCTATGGGATTCAGAATTGAGTTGGAAGAGCTCTTCTGGAACCCGATGGATTCAAAATCTTCAAAAAGTGCCCTGTTTAGCAAGGCCTCTAGGTAGAAAAGCAAGCCGCGAGGATTTCTTGAAAAAGAAATCTTTATATCGTAAGGCTGCAAAAGCAATGAAATTCGATCAAAAACTTTTCCTCCCATTTGCCTTACCTGGAGAGCCAGAGCCCGACCCAGAATCCGAACCGATGATCTTGCCTCGGAGACTGAAACCAAGAAATGCTCAATCACCTTTGCTTGATCGCCAACTTTTATACACTGATAATTCACGCGAGAAGGAGACTTGCGCTGCTTTTGATACTGAGAATTATTACAAACTTCAAGCCCAGATTTCAAGCTGTGGCAGTAGATTTCCAGCTTGTTGAGCTTCTTCTCAAGCTCGGCCATGGAGTATTTCAACTTGGAAGCTTCGAGAATGGCCTCATCCCTCTTTCTTGTTGCCTGAATCAGCTTGTTTGAGAGCTCAGCCACCACAATCTTCCAATGCTCCTCCCTAGACACGGCGGAGGAGGCGGCGGCCCCGGCGGTGTCCAATGACTTGGGGCTTTTTTTCAGCGCCAAAGAAGATAAAATAGACTTGAAAATCCCATTTGGACTGGCCATTGAGAGCCTGTGGACATTATTTTCCAAGGGGACAACTGAAATTTTCTCCCTATTGCTAGGCCTGCACTTGTTGCAAGAAACGCCGGTGGCCTCGTCGCTTTCCTGCCTCTTTCTTGAAGACCCTTTGCTTCTCTTGTTGTCAGAATGCAACGGCGTCGGATGGTGCTTATAATCACTGTCTCTTTTGTCCGAGTATTCACTTGGAGTAGTTGCTCTGAAACTGCTTCTCCCTTGTGAAAATTCCTCATCATCTTCATTACCTTCTTCAATCTGGAAAAAAGAATCCCCGCAAAGGCAATTCAAACAACGAAGAATTCAAATCCATATACCAAAAAGAAAAAAAAAAACATCAAATACAACAGATGCACTCATACTTTTCTCACAGAAATACAAAATCTTTACATGCGTTTTTCTCATACTTCAAAAAAAAAAAAAAAATAACCACACACACACACACACACAAATATAAATATATAAATATATATGCGTATCGATGTATGTATAGATTGTGGTACTTACGGGAGTAAAGTGGGGAGGGTGGTGAGGGGAGAGGGAGGTTTTGCTGGAAGAAGAAGAAGAAGAAGATGTTGCCACGGATTTCATCATCTAATTTTTTTTCAAATTTAAACTACACAAATATCAAAGGAAAAAGAATGAATTTTTCTTATATAAGCTTGATTTTGCATGGGCAACTTCACTCTCTTTTCACTGAAAATCAATTTTTTTCTTTAAGGTAGTGCCTTCTTCGTCGGCTGGTAATAATCTTACGAAGATTTTTGTTGTTGGAAGACCGATATAGCAATGTAGAGCAAATTTATTTCAGTCTTCAATCTCATCTACCCCAAATGCCAGAGCAGAACAATCACTAAATGCAGCGGGGTCAGAGCTCACGCGCTGCTGGGACGAACATTCCACCCCGCTCTGCATTGTAGTTGAGTTCTTATTGGTTCGTGACTTGCACTTGACTCGTGTGTGAAAGCCCATGGCCTTTTGACTAGCGAGGGAAATAGAAAAATAAAAATGAAGGGAAAAAGATCTGAAAAGGACTTTAATCACTTGGTTGTGCTAAATTTAATGAGTTTGATTTGGTAGGATAATGATTTTGTTAATTTTACGCCAATTTGAGAACTTAAAACAATTTAATTAGTTCAGTACAACTGTTTGTACCTCGTAAAACGATTTTAGGTTTCAATGCGTTTTGTAAACATTTAAACGCATTCTCTCTTTTCCTCTCAATTATTTGCCTCCCGTACGCACAAAAATGAGCGCATGCTATCAGCTAAGGTTGAATGAACCAGAATATAATAGTTAGGTAATAAATAAATATATATAGTATAATATTAAAAATAATAAAATATTAAGAAATAAAACATTAAAAAACCAAAGCCTGTTGATTTTAAGTGTAAGTATAGAATAAAATACAAATAATAAATATTTTTCAAAATAAGCATATAAATGAAGAGCCCGAACTATATTCTTCACATTCACGTGTCGCCGCTATACAATTTCAATTTTGAGGCTTTTGTTTAGATATTTTGGCATTTATACTTTTATAATTTATACCTTATTCTTTGTAGTATGGACTTAAACTAGAAAATCAAACAAGTTTTTAATCGTTGGAAGAATTAAAGGAAAAAGAAAAAAGAAAAAAAATTGAATCGATTCAGTTTGAATGAACTGCTCCACGTAAAGACAACTCAAGTTGTACAAATGTCGATTCAAATTTTGAACAACATTCTTCAAAATATGACGATTTTTACAAAACTATTAATTTTTATTCAAATCAAAAAGAAAATAGGACAATTGTTTCTTCCATCAACCATCCATTAGTCCAATTTAATTTTTTAATCATAAGTATCAACTTTGAAATTTAATTGTGATAACTAGGAAGTTATAAATTAGGGGGCGTTTGGATCTTCTCATGGATGCACTAGTTTAGTAGGGAGGAATTCAAATAAATAGAAACTGGAACTCAAGGTTCGAGTGAGACAATGGGGTAATTTTATGTAAGTTATCAGATCTACAAACAAACTAATTAAAAGGTCGGAATTCGTTCAAATCAATAATAATAATAATCTGTTCTTTTCCTAAAAAGTTTTATGAGATAACTTGAGGATTATCAATCTCCGTTGGCTTAAATCAAATGATTAAAAGCAGTGATGAGATATTTTCATAAGAATAAAAAAATTAATGATCAAGAGAATTTTTTTTATTTATTTTTATTTAGATGAAAATAGAGTTAAATATTATTTTTGAGAGTACAAGAAAAAGTATTTTGTGGTAAAATGTTGCATTGGAGCTCATATGATTAAACTAATATGTAGTTAACTCTGGATGGTAGCAGTAGTAGGCCTATTTCTATAGCTATTGAAGGCCATGAGGGTACATAAAATAATTATAACGTCCTCGTACAATCATACCATATACTTTGAGAATACAGTTTCTTTCATTTTAAGTAGAGAAACCAAAAAGAAATTTTGTGGCATCTTAATGACTGTCAATTTCGCATTCGGGCCGAATGATAATAAATCTTAATCTAAATTCAAGAATAACATGTTACTTATAATTCAATCTAAAATTTTATAGAATTTGTGCTTGATATTATCATATTTAAATTCAAATAAAATTAAATATTCAAACAAAATATCTTAATCCAAATACTCTCATATCGTCATATATTTGTTATCTTTTTAACAAATTTAGTAGAATTCAAAATAAAAATATTTATCCTTAAAAAAAATGCACACGACAGAGTAATAAATAAATTCTTATATCTATTGATCATTTAAAAACAATAATACAATATAACTTAATCACATTTATTCACCAACATTGTATTTTAGGTTGGGTTGTTTAATAGTATTTATTTGACATTATAAATACATAATAGTTATACTTAATTCTTTAATCAATTAATTATAGTCTTAAAGTTTTATTTAAAAAAAACTCACTTTGATTAAATCAAAATTTACATTGCAATTTGCCCACGTCATTTTTTGTTATAGAAATAGATAAACAAGTTATACAATTATGTTATGGACGAGTTCAAAATGTAATAATTTGTATGAAAAATATTTGATTTGATATAATGTACAAAAGCTCATTACTTCCTTTTATCCAACAACTCGTTCTAATGTTACTTTTAAGACCCTATGGGCTAATTTGATTGGGATAATAAAGTATGATACAATGTGTCATCCCTTCTCATTATTTATTTGGTTGGGATGGCAATAACCACTCGAACCTGTGTGAATACTAAAAGTTTTTGTTTATATGTACAACTCCCATGATAAATTAACCTACTACCCTCCATGAATTTATTTATTATGCTCACCAAACTATATTACAATAATAAAAAATCACACAACTTCCCACATGATAAATAATTATGATATAACTTAAAAATCCAACCAAAATAGCCATGTGTATATATGTATAATACAATATATATACTCAAATTTAGAATTATTAATAGATCATATTGGACAAAATTTATATTTGCTCAAATTATTTTGAATTATGAACTCTTTCAATTGAATCACATATGTTGAATTTTTTATTAATAAATAATTTTAAATAATCAAATTGAACTCAATCCAACTCATCGACAATTTTATTAATGACAATTTAATGGCAACAGGTGTCTTGCTGGAGCTAACAAGCCGAAGAGGTTGAGATGTTCCAAACTTGGCTGAGAAAACAGAAAATGTTATTATATGTTAGTCACAAATATTGACAGCAATATGAATTCCAGGTTGTACCTTGAGCGCTTAGGGTAGGTCCATCCCCATTTTCCAGAACTGCACTACATTAAATGCTAGTCTTCCTCCCCTAGCAACCAACCCGCATTGGGAGGATTATGAATTTTGGATTTTGCCCGTCAACAGCTGTGAAAGTATGGCTTTTACTTTTGATTTATGCTATTTGCAAAAAATATTTTTTATTTGAGTTTATGTTACAAAAATACTAAGAAAATGTTTGGTTATGTTTTATAAATGATTAAGATATATATGTTGGGGAAATGAATTTTTGAAGTGGGATTAGGGAATGTAATAAATATTTATTTATATTTAGAAAAATAATTAAAAATTTATTTTGGAGAATGTTTGTGTGCTTATTTATATTTTGAGAGCGAACTTTTTTACTGTAGAAAGCAAATAAATTGCCTTTTTTTTTTCAATTAGTGGAGAGGAATTAGAATTAAACATTAAATTTAGTATATATAAAATAATTTAAAATGTATAAGTATGTAAATATGATGATTGAAGATAAATTAAAATATCATTGTAATGATTAGTCAAATGATGATTGAGGATTTTTTGGGTAAAGTAATTAAAAACATTAGAGATATTTTGAGACTATTTTGAAAATATTTTTGAAAAAAAAGTTGGTAGATGTTTATGAATATTTTGGGGAAGGATTTTCTTCCTCCAAAATATAACCAAATACTTCCTAAATTATCCTTTAAGTTGAGGTTTTAGGAAAGACTAATAAGAAACGAAATTATCAAAGTTAAATTACAAATATCTACTAAAACCTCAAAAGTTGAATAAAAACTATTTTTATCTTATTTTAATTTTTTTGAAGCAACAACCAAATATAAGAGTAGGTGTTATTTTTAATTGTGTCTTTCTTTTTTTTTTTTTTATTAGAAATGCCCTTTGATATGGTTTATTTCTTTTTTCCAAATGTCCGTTGATATGATCATCTACACAAAGATAATTTATCTAATCATTTGTTGTATATATTTAGATATCTACACATATAAAGAGTTCGTTAAATTTTAAATTCCTTCTCTCACACTTAGATGTGTGAATGCAGTGCCACTAGGTAACTGGCCAATACACAAAGATAACTTATCACTATAAAAATTAAGGTATCGATTATAATCAATTTGTACTTATATTAAGAATTAATAGCTTTAACAAAAAAATTAGCCTAATCAAATTCGAAGTAAATGTTTTGTGGCTAACTCTTGCTACCACCAATTCGTAAACTAATGATTATTCTTTTTTTTATTATTAATTTTTTTATGATTCATTCATAACTAACCTATCATGTTCATTAAATTTTGTAGTAATTTTTTCAAAATGGATACTGACGAGGTTGAAAGCTGTTTTACTGGATTTGGATAGTATTTTGGCTAATTCAACCAACGTGGTTGAATGATTCAATAGTGAAACCTCATTGGGCTGAAATCTGCAACCACTAGCAAATATCAGACTAATCGAGGTGCCCTCGACTAAGGCACTTTAATGCTTAAGTTAGTACTGGTCGAGTAGGAAAATCGAGTAAGAGCGTATAGTGAAAATGACATACCATGAGAGTGACTGACAACAGGGTATTTATAATTTTCTCCAAGTGAATGATATGTCTAAAACGCCTCTCTCAAGCGTAGAGAGTTTTTGTCCTTGCATGGGAGCTACAAGTCATTTTCTATCCCTGTATTATTTCATGTGGCATTATATCTTGCTTTTTGGAAGAATAGTACTTTGAAGGCGCGTCTTTTAACAAAAGTGGTGATAGAGGCAGTACTAGGGCACATGCGCCATTAATGCAGAGGCATGTTATATGTCAGGATATTAAATGCGGTAAAGATATGATTCGACACCAGAATGAACACTCTATTGACCAGATAAATAATTGAAGGGAATAGGCAACCTGAAGCCTCCGTCGGGTAGGGTCGAAAACACTTAACGCCACCTGAAGGTTATAGTTGAGTGGCTTGGCCCAAGTTATTGCATAGGTGAAAAAGGCAATGTTCGACGGCCCAACTAGATTTGGAAGCGTAGTTGAGTATCAAATGTAAAATGGACATGACAGCATACTTTGAAGTCAATAATATTGGGTTGAGCCCGTTGAGTTATCTCATATTATATATTAATTTTTTTGGTAGTATGCCTAATTTTTTCATTAAATATTCAATAATTTAACTTTATACTATACTATAAACTGCGCTAAAATGCAAACATATGATAACTGATAAGCGTGATCTTGCAAAGGAAGAGAGAAAGAAGTTGGTTTTGTACGTGTCCTTCTTATATCCGCGGGACGGTACTACACTACCGCAGCTTCTAACTTTGTTGCTGTTACATCACCTATTTTAATGTTTTGGTCTGATGGGCCAAATTCTGTAATGTTCAATTGAGATTTGAGGGCAAAGGGGTCATCGTCTGCAGAGTCCAAACCACTTTTTCCTAAGCAAATGGGAATGGACAAAAACTCTTTTAAGGTTCACGAAACTTGATATGAATAAGGAAATATTCAATTTAATTGATTATTTGGTACCAATGTACATGGTTACATAAATATATAACCACAATAAGAAGTGTTTATGTCTAAAGAAATTGTTATAATAGTCGCCTTTATTTTTCTGTATTTATAAGAAGGAAAGTGATAAAAAAAAAAGGCAAAGTTAATTCTTTTGCGCTAGCCTTGTTGGGGTACTTAAAATGTCTTGAACCCATATGCAAATAACTAAGTGAAAGCACAAGGCAAAAACAAAAACACAGAAAAAAAAAAAATTGAGGAAAAGAAAAACGAAATAAAAACGAGTTAACTAAATATGGCTTCCTTACAACTAAGGAGGCCAAAATTAGTGGGGGAAAATGTTGTACGTAACATATATTACTGTAGAACTAATAAAGAGAGAGTTTTTTTTTAAAAAATAATCGTACAAAGTGGGGGTTAAGACGATGACCCCAACTTGCCAATTAAAAGAGTAAGAAAAATATATTGTTTACAATTAAGGAAGAACTTTACAAGCAAAAACAATCAGAATAATGAAACAGCCAAGCGGCCGGCCTATGATGCCAAATGAGAACTATAAACAAGACAAAATTACTTAAATCTAAAACAAGGAAGTTGAAGCTCATCCATCCTAATTAAGGCTTTGATCTCGTTGGAAAGCTCCTCAAAATAAAGAAACTGTTCATGATCCAAAAAAGTCGCCTCCTTAGCAAGTTTGTCCGTCACCATGTTACCTTCATGGTAGATGTGAGCATAAGTGATGTTAAGGTTTCGAGTGTGCTCTTGAATCCGTCTCAGAATGTGGGTTAAATTTCAATGGTAATCCCGTCCCTTGTAGATGAGGGCGACTTCAACAACAATGTTATTGAAGCCCTTGGTTGCACAAATCTAGACACCTTTTCATATAGCATAGAAAAGTGTTGGATCGAGTATCGAGGGGAACCTGATAAATGAGAATGGTCCTGGTACAATGATCTCGGATAATGTCAGCGGCTTCGACAGGACCAGCGTTACCGAGTATTAATTCATCGGAGTTCAGTTTGACGTGGCTCGCAGAGGGGGAGCCCACCTCACCACCTTTGGGATTGCAGTAAAGGGGCCGGGGGTGGTCAAAGAGAGAGTTGATATTGCACTTCGTAAATTGGTAGACATTTTGTTTTTATTTTTAATAAAAGAATTGACAGAATGACTCATCAACCATGAAACAGTATTGCTTTATGTTTTAATAACATATTATGTGGAGAATGTAGAACATTTTTTTTTTATTTTTCATGTTATATAGGTAGTATTTTTTGTATTTTCTTAATATTCTAAGCAATTATTTAAATATATTTTTTTATGTTTGATATTTATTATATATCTTATTTAGATTAAGATTATCGAAAAATTGGTAGTTGATGCTTTCTTTTTCTTTTTTAGTTCCAAAGTTTAGTTTTAAAGCAACCATTTAATCAAAATATATATTAGGATATTAGAAAAGTTTATTGTACCAGTGATTTTTATGGTCTCATTGATAGAGAAATTAGAATTTCAATATTCAATTTCTTTTTTATATATATGATCTGAAATTTTATCAGAATAACGTTACTTGATTTAATCTAAATAATTAAATATATTATTCTCCATATTTGATGCGGCTGAAAGTTGCTTATAGCAAAAAGGATAGTGTTTGGGATGAATTCGACCAGGGAGGTCGAGTATTCAAAACTGTATTTCTCTCGAAGTTTGACATATGCAGCTATAACACATGTTAGACTAGTCGAGGTGCCCCAGTTAAGGCACTCTGACGCTTAAGTTAGTTCTGGTTGAGATATAATAATCGAACAGAATACTAAGAATAAAAAGGTTTATGGTGTATTTGGCATTACCTTGAGCGTGGTTGAGTATAAAATATTTATAGCCTTCTCCAGGCGTGATTTGGCCATGGTACCCTTATCAGGTATACTGACTTTTATCTTTACCAGAAGGTTGATGGTCATTCCATGTTCAGATCCTAGTACTGTTCCAGGTGGTTGAATCTCCTATTTTCTAGGGTGAATAGTACCTCTGGAGGCGCCTCCTTGCTAAAGGTGGTGACAGGGTTGGCAGAGTTGGTGGCAGGGTTGGTGGCAGCAACTATATTGGTTTCCACACATCATTAATGCGGAGGCATGCTGCCTATTAGACTAATAAATGTGGCGAAGATTTGAGTCAATGTTGGAGTGGGTCTTGAGGTCGATACATGTCAATCAGATCTGACTGTTAGAACATCTGGAGTGGTCTTGAGGTCGATGTGGGTTGACCGCAGACCCTACCAAATAAGGTCGATACAGGTCGACCAAACAGACTTGATGTTGGGCCTCCTAGGCTATCCCACTTGATGTTGGGCCTGTTGGGCCTACTAAGTTATCCCATATCATGAGTTTCCCCAACTCGCGGTCCTGATCGAGCTTGTCAATGAGAAAGAACAGGGAGTTTGCATTCAGTTATGTTGGTTACCATGTTCGACTAGGGTTTTTGAGTCCTCAACCCAGGTTTTTGAACTGCTGACCAGGGTTTACGATAGTTTCTCTGCATTTAATGCGTCTATTAGTGCGCAGAATATGAAGCATACTGGGACAGGTTGTCATCATAACAGTTACTCAGATTCTCGCGCACAAATGCCTATAAATAGTAGGATAATTGACTCCATTTATACTTTTGCTGCCAATACTTCTGGTTGAATTGTTATCTTTAAAGCTCTTCAAGCATTCGTGCGCTTTGCCTTTCCAAGATTTCCATTGTAAGTGTCTCTGCCATTCTTGTTCTTTTCTACCTTTTTATTTGTAAAAGCACGTCTACTAGTTCAAATAGTGATAACACTAGGTCAGAGAGTGTGGCCCCTGAGAGGAAGACTAAGGCGGAGAGTATATTTGAAATATCTCATAGGAGTGAATCGAATTCATCCTCGAGCGATAGCTCTAGTTCGAGCAGTTCCAATAGCTTGAGCGATGTTAGGGTTGTTTCAGGGGGAGATGCTGGCCCTAGTGATATGCCTGTAACCTGGGGCTAATTGTTTACTCCCAACCATTACACCAAAATAGCCTCTAAGATAACTCCTGCTGACTTAGTCCGTATTAGGGCAGTGTACCACATCCTTGAAAAATATGAACTAATAGCGCCAGGAACTTGAGGTAGGATGCATCGACCTCCCCAGGGGTATATAACTGTGTTCGATTAGGGGTTAAAATGTGGCCTTAGGTTTTCGCTCACCCAACAAATAGTTGACCTCTTACTAAGTCTAAAAGTTTGCATCACCAATTACTCCCGAACTATTTTGCCACACTGTATAGTTTTGCCATGCTAATGCACTTGTACAACCAGCCTGCATCTTTTGCTAATTTCTCAAACTTATTCCACCTACCTATGTCCTGAAAGTCGGGTAGCACTGAAGAGTCTGATTTCTATTACCTAACTGCTCGACCCCAACGAAAGTTTTTAGTGTACCCCGCTTCTTCTTATAGATAACAGTGGAAAAAATATTTATTTTATGTTTAGGGGCTGGGGGTTTTTGCCATTTCAAGGGGCTGGTGGAGAGGGTCTATGGAGATGCCCGAAAACCAAACACCTAACTGGCCCAACACTTTCATCCAAAATTTGGTTAGATTTAGGCAAATGGAGGCCTCAGTTCTGACTGAAGAGAGGTGTTTGGTTTTGCTGGCCTATTACCTGCCCAACTCAACCTGCCTATGGGCGATCGACTAGGTAGAGATTTTTCATCGATTGTTTTGATTGAACACTGATCTTTCTGCTTGATTCTAATTGTTTGCTTAATTTATTTGCCCATGCAGATCATGACGAAATAATGGTTCGCAACCGCAATGAATCCCAAGTTCAGGTGCTGAAGGTTGAGGAATGCTGTCAAGTTGCTGCCGCTCGATGAGAAGGTGTTATTGAGTAGGTAGGTTCAACAAGGTCGATGTTTGCACCACCCCTACCATAAATTGAATAGGCTCCTGAAACCCAATCTACTTGTCGGGAGGAGCCCGACACAGCAGCCCCCCGGGTCGGGGCAAGAGGCAAATGGTCGAATAGAGAGGTTCAATACCAAAAAAAGCCGTTGGGGGGTAAGGGAAAGCAGAAGGCTGTGATAGGTTACGACTTGTTTGGTAAACTGGGTGACGATCCGATGTTCCAACTTCCTCGACTGTCTCTTCCTCGATTTGCCACCAATCAAAACAAGGAGGTGACTGACTTGACCTCCATCATCCAAGGAGGGACGACGAGTAATGAGACTTTGAAGTGGATGGCATTAGGGCTATTCATGATAGACCAATAGAAGCTGATGAACCTCAGTCAGCTCGGAATAATAAAGGCGATGTCCTACTACTGCAATGTGGTGAGTATGAGATTGATAGTCTCGATCACAATTTTCCTCATATATTAGTTTGAAAAATGACATTGTTGTGTTTCAAATAGGACAGCTAGGCTACAACATGTACCGGTGATTCGAGATGGCTCTGGCTGCCAAGAAGGAGTTGGAGATGGGAGGGGAGATGGAAACATTGAAGGCATAGCTTGAATCCTCCTAGCTCCAGGTCGAGCAATAGAATAAGAAGATAGTTGACCTCTAAGAGCAGCTAGACTTAAAGGATCAACAGTTGATCCAGGCCGTCGAGGATCAGTGTTGAATGGACAACATTATCAAGAAGGCCCAGCTGGACCTGCAGGTGAGCTTCAGTTCTGGTTGGGCTCCAGGTCATGCAGAGGTGACCAGCCAAGCGAAAGAGGCCTTCCTCCAGCATCTACCCGCAGTACGACGTGAGGTTGTTGAACAGTTTGTAGTGAGTACGACTTTTCAGAATGCCAGGGCGATTGCTTGATGATGCTCGTGAAGCATTCCATAGGGCCATCAAGCAACTCGAGCACTTGGGTTATGCTTTTCAAGCTGAGGATAGGAGTCGAATGAGCCTTACTTTGAATGAGAGACTGGAGCTTTATCCTGAGGTAGAGGAGGGTGGCATCGAGCAGGCCCCAGAGGGCGAACCTACTGCTGCTGCACCCGATGCGCTACTGACTGAGGCACAAAAGAAGAAGGCTGAGGTCGATGCTAGGCTAGAGCAAATATCCATTGAATTCACATTTGTGGAAGACCTCATAGCCCAAATGAAGGATGAAGAGGTCGATCTAGTGCAGTATGTGTTGTGGTTGACTAACTTTATGGGTGACATCCCAGGACCTTCTGAACCTCCACAAGCAGTCTTTCCGCTTGCCTGTGTAGCTCCCAAACTAGACTCAGAATGGGCTGAAGGCACCAAGAAGAGCCGACCTAGAGCTGGGAGGACCAAAAAGATAACCAAAACTGAACTAGTCCCCTTTTTTTTTCTTTTTCTTTTTTGTAACTTGCTAGTGAATGATGAATAAAGGCATATTTTTCTTTTCATTTCCATCTTGTTGTGCCATTCGTAGCCTTTAATTCCCATTGTGATAATGAGGAGAATACTTGATTGCCTGTTGCGTAGCAATTGTGTTATACGACTGTATTGTTGATTGATTAATACTCTTGGTCGACTATTTATTCGGCCCTCAGAGTTAACTGCCCATTAGAAGGAATCGTATCCTTCACGAACTATGGGTTGATAAAAATCAAATGATTGCCTAGAAAAGCTCATTCGACAGCGCGGAGGTCGACTAAAAACTTGGACAGTTAGGAGCCGTTTAAATGGCAGCAAGGAGCTGCTTACTCATCGACTATGGGGTCAGCTAAAAGCTTGGACGATTAAGAGCCATTTAGGTGGCAGCAAGGGGTTGCTTAGTCTTCGACTATGGGGTCGACTAGAGATTTGGATAGCTAGGAGCCATTTGAGTGGCAGCAAGAGGTTGCTTAGTCATCGACTACGGGGTCGATTATAGACTTGAACAGCTAGGAGCCATTTAGGTGGTAGCAAAGGGCTGCTTAGTTGTCGACTACCAAATCGACTAGAGACTTGGATGGTAGCAAGGGGCTACTTAGTCATCAACTAAAAACTTGAATGGCTAGGAGCCATTTAGGTGGTAGCAAGGGGCTGCTTAGTCATCGACTACGGGGTCGATTAGAATTATTAAAGATAACAATCAAGCCAATATAATTGGAATTTTATTCAAGCCAAAGGGCTACAAAGATGAGTATTATACATTTTCAAATATAAAACTTCTTGAGATTGATGGCGTTCCACGGGCGGGG